>JASEVX010000045.1:1036757-1074135 GCA_031761405.1 Serripes groenlandicus | reverse complement strand
GAATACCAGTAGAATAACCAAAAATACCACTGGAACTGAACTTGAATTTCAAATATACCAAGGGAGTTAACTCAAGCATAAAACACAGGAACTCTTCAAAAAGAAGTTAGTAATGTTTACTACTTCCTTTACGTTTTTTGGTGGGAGAAATATGTTGTGTTTCAAAGGCACAGAGAAGTTTTTTGTAATTTCTTATGAACAACTTGATGGGCACATTTGGTAAATGTCTTAAATGTTACATTGTTTATTAAATTAGCAAATTGTATTATGCTATGTCATAAACAATAAGTTTATATTGGTGATTTATTTAAGTATCACATTGCCACATGTATGTGAAAGAAGCCAATTGTCTTCATATAAAAAATATTTTTATTGAATTCTGGTTCAACTATGTTTCAATGAACCAGAATATTTTCTGTACATAATCTGCACAGGTTTTCTGTAATTTCTTCTGTACAAAATCTGGTTCTTAGGTCCACCCAGACTATTTCATACACTGGTTACCAACCAATTGAACATGAACTTTCCATGAACTTTTCATGAACTGTTCATGAACAGTAGTTCTTGAACTGTTCATGAACTGTAGTTCTAGAACTGTTCATGAGCAATAGTTCTTGAACCGTTCATGAACAATCCATGAAGAGAAAATGGCACAATGAATTTGCACTGGAAAAAGTTCTTGAACAGTTCATGTTTAAAAAGAAAATCAAGAATATTTCATGAATTTTCAGTTCTTGAACAATTCATGAACTTTTTAATGACAATGTTTCCTGAATGTGTCATGAACTGTTCATGACCTGTTCAAGAACTACATATTTAAGAACTTTTTAAGAATTTGTGCCATTTTATCTTCATATACATCCCATGAACTGTTCATGAACCAGGTACCTGAACTTTGCATGAATTATACAAGAACTGTTCATGAACAGTAATTATTCATTTCACAGGGGTAACCATGCACAGTGGATTCCTCAAAATGTTCCTAACTCTGTATCAAAAGTTTACATCTAGAAGTTTAAACCTTTCCCACATACAACAAATCTGTGGCAACTGACTTTCGAAAACATATGAAAACTCTCAAAAAAATTGCTCATTTATGAGCAATTTCTCCTTTAGACTCAATGTTTTAAAATGTCGTCTGCTGAAGAGGCGTCAAAATGTGTCAACTTTTCCCTACATATTTCCCACACTGATGAATCATGATGTTATTGTTAAATCCTTTCGTGCATACAACAAATCGGCAGCAGGCGACTTTAAAAACGTCGAAAATATGAACAATAGCGTGGAAGTTTAGTATTTGAATAGAGTTGAAAACATCATGGCAAAAGGAGAAATTATCCCAATGTTTTCAAAGGTCGTCTGCTGCAGATGCATTAGAAATGCGTCTACATGTGAGAAAAGGTTAACCCTTTCCCTCATATAGACGCTTTCTGGCGCCTCTGCAGCAGACAGCTTTTTTGAAAACATAGTGACAAAATTAGAAATTGCTCAAAACGAGCACAATGTTTTCCACTTATAGTCATAGGTTATCCATTCAATTATAGAGATTTTCTATTTTTTGACGAAATATGTTCAAAGTCGTCTGCTGCAGAATTGTTGTATGAGGAAAAAAGGCTAAGAGGTGACAGGGTTTACGTCTGATTGCCATCTGCAGATTAGAACAAAATCCATTGTACACATAACATGCTAGTCATTCCAATTCATTGTTTTGATTTAAATATGTGCATGCCTCCAAGTTTAATTACCCTTACTTACACTTGAACGTTTAACCTTAATACAACAACTCTGCAGCAGACGACTTTGAACATATTTTGTCAAAAAATAGAAAATCTCTATAACTAAATGGATAACCCATGACTAAAAGTGGAAAACATAGTGGTAAAAGGTTGTCACTATGTTTTCAAAAAGCCGTCTGTCACGCAGAGGCGTCAGAAAGCGTCTATATGAGGGAAAGGGTTAAAGACACTGTCTAATTGTATCAAACTATTTCCTCATTGCGATCCCCAACCGGGTCATAACAAAGACTTTACCACAGGTGCCACAGGTTGCAGGTTCAATCCCCATCTGGGTCATACAAAATACCTTAAACAAGAGCACCGCGTACGGCACAGACGCTCGACTGATAGGGAGAACAAAATACCTTAAACAAGAGCAAAGCCTACGGCACAGACGCTCAACTGATAGGGAGAAAACAGATAAGAAAAAAAATGAGCTAAACAAAAAACCTTAACTGGAAAACCACACCGACACCGACACCAGGGTCATGACAATAGCTCTCGTTTTTTTTCAAAAGTCGAGCTAAAAAGGTAGACGTTGGTGCCCATCCTAGACGCTCAAGCTTACGACTGAATGGCTGGTGTCAGGATAAAAGAACCAGTAACTATAGTACTGGTAACTTACCCAGGAAACGTCGTGATATTACTGAAAAATTGTTGACTGAGGCGTAATTAACACTAAACAATCAATCAATTTATTATTATCTGATTAACCCTTTCCCTCATATAGACGCTTTCTGACGCCTCTGCAGCAGATGGCTTTTTGAAAACGTTATAGTGACAAAAGAAGAAATTGCCAAAATGTTTTCCACTTTTAGTCATAGGTTATCCATTCAATTATAGAGATTTTCTATGTTTTGACAAAATACGTTCAAAGTCGTCTGCTGCAGAATTGTCGTATGAGGGAAAGGGTTAAGACAATTTTTGAGAGAATTCGATTTTCACAAACAGCTCATATAATATTAGAAATTTCTCACGATACTTATAGTGATGACCAAGAGCAGCCCCTAAGTTTATACTTTTATGCGATTTTTCCTTTATTCGGCTCAGGTGTTCTAATAAGTAAATATCTCAATGTATGAAAGTATAATTCATTTATAAGGTTGAAAACATTCTGGCAAGAGGAGAAATTGCACACCATGAGCAATTTCCTCTTTTCTAAGACACAAAGTCTGCCGCAGAGGTATCGAAATGCATCTATAAGTGGGAAAGGGTTAGATGGATGAACTATTTCGAGTTAAAAGGGCTATGATGATGCATGAAATATCTGTCAATTTTTGCACAGTTAGTGTATTATTGCCAAACTGATTAATTAAAAGATATGTTCATGTTATATTCAACTATTAATCTGATTGATTAAATCTATGCAGGTGATCATGCTTTTTAGATGTACCCTATCCCTCATACGACAAATCTGCAGCAAACGAATTTAATTACATCATCGAAAAAACACAGAAAATCTCTAAATATGTAAGTATAATTACTGAAAAGAGTTTTGAGCAATTTCTCCTTTTGTCACAATGTTTTCCAAAGTTGTCTCCTGCAGAGATGTCTTAAAGTGTCCATATGTGGTAGGATTAAATTAATAGAATATCTCTATTACAGAATATCAATGTTCAGTTCGTTTCCATCGAGGCGTTTCAATTTTTGTTGATTTCATATAATGTTAGTGGAAGTATCGTTTTAATATCAAAATGAATCAACTGTTTTCATGCAATCCATTTTTGCAAAGTAATTATGTTGATGCAAACCCTTTCCCTCATACGACAATTCTGCAGCAGACAACTCAATCAATCATTTTGCCACAATGTTTTCCACTTTAAGTCATAGTTATCCATTCAATTATAGAGATTTTCTATTTTTTGACAAAATATGTCTAAAATCTCTACAAATGTGTGATATTTTTTGTCCAAAATCTGTCTTAAGTGTGTGATATTTTTTGAAAATTTGTCCAAAATCTCTATAAATGTGTGATATAAGTGAAAACATTAAAAAGATAGATGAAAAAGAAAATGTGGTATTTAACCCTTTCCCTCATTATGGCAATTTTGCAGCAGACGACTTTGAACGTATTTTATCAAAACATAGAAATTCTCCATAATTGAATGGATAACCTATGACAAAAAGTGGAAAACATTGTGGCAAAAGGAGAAATTGCACGTTTTGTGCAATTTCTTATTTTGTCACTATGTTTTCAAAAAGCTGTCTGCTGCAGAGGTGTCAGAAAGCGTCTATATCAGGGAAAGGGTTAAAGGTTTCTTTTTTCAACATAATGATGTCAAAAGATGTCGTCTGCAACAAAGGTAAAAAAATAATTGAAAGACTTCCAAAAATGGGTTTAAAATATTGTTCTCTGATAACATCCAGAAGGCAATAAGGTTTGATGTGAATTTGATTGATACCATTGAATCACAGGATCAAAAGAAAATGGGAGACTACGCTCTATAACAAAAGTGGCCTCGGTATGTTTAGAAAATAGTGAGTGAAGACGACCCTGGTGGGCGATCGCTATGTTTCCATATAAACAGTTGATCAACTGGTTTCCAGCTAGTAAAATTATTGAAGGAAGTTGAACACTTTTTGGCAAAAGAAAAAATTGCTCCTTTTGCAACAATGTTTTCAAATGTTGTCTGCTGAAGAATTGCCTCAAAGCGCGTCTGCATGACATTGTGAGAAAGGGTTAAATGCGGTTTGCTTTGAAAAACATTTTGGAATGCAGTGAAATAATTTTGAAGTATAACTTTAATAAAGGGTCGTAAACATTGTGGGGAAAAGAGACATTGCTTTTTAGGTATGCTGGCATCAAATGTTATCTGCAGCACCAAAATGGTTCGAGAATACAGCTGACGTTGTCAGGGATCTTTTATCGAGAATGCAGCTGACGTTGTCAGGTCTCTTTTATCGAAAATACAGCTGCTGACGTTGTCAGGTCTCTTTAATCTAGAACGGATGCCAATATGGAAAGCCTCCATTATGAAAATTTGAAAATTCACAGCTTCCTGTTGTTGTTGTTACAAAACCTCAAGCTTGTCGCGTTTTTGACTGATTCTAAGATTGCGGGAAGTTTGCGAAACAAGAAGTCCCCACAAGCTTCATTTACTGTACACACCAGCAAGCATTATGTACTAGGGCTGCAATCTTAATAAGAATGCAATAAGCTTGCTGCAAGCTAGCATATGTTCTAGGGCTGCAATCTTAATAAGATTACAATGAGCTTGCTGCAAGCTAATATTTATACCCCCCTTCGAAAAAGAGGGGGTATATAGGAGTCACTGTGTCGGGCAGTCTGTCTCTCTGTCTATCTGTCGGTCGGCAGGAAGCCATATTTTGTCCGGCCTATTTCTTACAAACCACTGGGTGGAATTCAATAAAATTTTACATGGAAGCTTCTATACTAGCAGGTTACAGGGGTTACAATTGCATGTTATTTTACAGAGTTATGGCCCTTTTACTTATTAAGTTATGGTGGCCGCCGCCAGGTCAAGGTGCTGTTTAGGGGGTATTTATCATCTTCAGTGATAGTTCTAGTTTGGTTTGGGTTGAGGCCCCTTTTCTGGAGAGTAGAGCTGCTGCTGTCAACTGTGTCTTGTTAACAATGGGCTGATGTTCTTTTTAGCACCCATTTAACCCTTTCCATTATACGACAATTCTGCAGCAGTCGACTTTGAACTTATTTTGTCCATTCAATTATATATAGAGAGACTAAAATTATGATTAAAAGTGGAAAACATTGTGGCAAAAGCAGAAATTGCTGGTTTTGAGCAATTTCTTCTTTTGTGACTATGTTTTCAAAAAGCCATTTGCTGCAGGTGTCAGAAACCGTCTGTCTATATGAGGGAAAGGGTTATAATAGCATTTATATTGTTTTATCTGTCTGTTGTTCAATTGATTGTGAAATGGCTTTGTCTCTTTTATTTAATTCACCCTTTCCCCAAATATCACACATTTGCAGCAGATGGCTATGAAAATATCAAGGCAAAAAATAACACAATCTGTACAAAATTTATGCTGGGTATTTGTTAAGTAGAATTATTGAATGTGAAATATCGAAGATTGTTGAATGAATTATTGAAACATTATGAGCAATTTCTCATTTTGCCACAGGGTTTTCAAAGTTGTCTGCTGCAAATATGTCAAACAGCTGGGAGAGGGTTAACCCTTTTACCTCATATAAACACTTTCTGATGCCTCTGCAGCAGACAAACTTTTTGAAAACATGGCAACAAAAGAAGAAATTGCTCAAAACAAGCAATTTCTCCTTTTGCCACAATGTTTTCAACTAATTATTTCAGTAATTTAAAACCTTTATTTATAGAGATTTTCTGTGTATCTGCTTTGATGTTTTCGAAACTGTCTGCTGTAGATGTGTTGTATGTGGGAAAGGGTTAATATGATTAAATGTCCGCCTGATCAATTGATTGTCTTAGGTCTTTTAACTATATAGGTCACGGGCTTGTTACAGTGACCTTAACCCTTTCCCACATACAACAAATATGCAGCAGACGACTTTGAACGTATTTTGTCAACATTGATTGATTCGATTGGGGTTTAACGCCGTTTTTAACAATTTCTCAGTTATATCACCTACTCTTGCATTTCCTGGTTTTCTCACACCAGTACTCCACACAGCAATCTTCACAAGCAACCGGCTTCTTTTCCACATAGACTTAGCCCATTGGTGGAAGACGAATGATGCATGTCGCATTGACTTTTGTCAATTTTGTCAAAACATAGAAAATCTCTATAATTGCATGAATATATAACCTATGAAAAAAAGTGGGAAACATTGTGACGAAAGGAGAAATTGCACGTTTTGTGCAATTTCTTCTTTTGTCACTATGTTTTCAAAAAGCCGTCTGCTGCAGAGGCGTCCGAAAGCATTTAATATATGAGGGAAAGGGTTAAAACAGGTGTTAGTTAATTGTTGTTCTGTAAGATGTGTTGAATTTTTTTTCCATGATATCTGATCAATAATCTATTGGATGTATTGTAATTGAACGCCAAATCAAAGGGTTTATTCTATGAGTTGATACTGGTCAGTTACATACAGTTAACCGTTTCCCTCATACGACAATTCTGCAGCAGACAACTTTGAACATATTTTGTCAAAAAATAGAAAATCTCTATAATTGAATGGATGACTTAAAGTGGAAAACATTCTGGCAAAAGGATTGATTGATTGATTGATTGATTGGGGTTTAACGCCGATTTTAACAATTTGTCAGTTATATCACGGCGGCCAGTTCACCTATTCATGCATTTCCTGTTTTTTTCACACCAGTACTCCACACAACAATCTTCCCAAGCAACTGGCTGCTTTTCCACATAGACTTAGCCCATTGGTGGAAGACGAATGACTCATGTCGCATTGACTTTTGTCAATCGTCTGAAAGAAAGTTGGCCGAGCCTGGATTTGAACTCACAACCCCTGGATTGACAGCCCGCGTCGCTACCGACTGAGCTACTGGGGCTCGACTGTGGCAAAAGGAAAAATTGCTCATTTTGGGCAATTTCTTCTTTTGTCACTATGCTTTAAAAAAGATGTCTGCTGCAGAAGCATCAGAAAGCATCTATATGCGGGAAAAGGTTAAAGAGAATAGTCTGCTTCAAAGGTAATTTATTGTATGTGGGGAAGGGTTTTGAATGTGGATCTCACTGGTAATCTTTTGCCACATACAGCAAATCTGCAGCAGCCGACTTTGAAAACATCTTTTGCAAAAGCATGGAAAATCGTTATAAATGAAGGAATAATTACTGAAAAAAAAGTTAAAAATATTTAGACAAAAGGAGAAATTGCTTGTTTTTCAGCGATTTCTCCTTTTGTCACAATGTTTTCAAAAGTCGTCTGCTGCAGAGGTGTCAGAAAGTATCTATACGTAGGAAATGGGTAAGAAAGGATTGCATAGACCTATAAATATAATATCATAATATCAGTTTTCTGGCCTGATATCAAAATACAACTATTTGACCGATACGTTATTACACCCATACACTGCTTTTTTACAGGCTTTAAATTTCTATCAAAAAAATCTAACTTTTAAAAAAAATATATATATTTTTAAAAACCATTATTTTTAAATCAAAATGAGAAGGGGGATTGCTGGGAAAGCAGCTGTTAAACGTTTGGTGAGACTGCAGCTTTTTCTTCAATGTTCTATTCATTTTTCGGGCCCTTGACAATTAAAGTAGAGAACAGAAAAGGGTCCCAGCCCGATCTCCTTAAATCATCTTTGACATAGTTTATGATATTTTATGGCAAGACATTGGTGGCTTTTTAAACACAGTCATTATGTTTATTTTACACTTCACTCAACATTCTTGCAGAAAATTGATTAACCCTTTCCCTCATATAGACGCTTTCTGACGCCTCTGCAGCATACGGCTTTTTGAAAACATAGTGACAAAAGAAGAAATTGCACAAAACGTGCAATTTCTCCTTTTGCCACAATGTTTTCCACTTTTTGTCATAGGTTATCCATTCAATTATGGAGATTTCCTATTTTTTGATGAAATATGTTCAAAGTCGTACGTCTGCTGCAGAATTGCCGTATGAGGGAAAGAGTTAATTAAAGATTACCGCCTTTTTCAAAAAGTATTTCAGCTAACATAGGCACCGGCTGATATAGCCATGTGCTTCCTGACTTTCTTTCTCAACTACTCCAAACAAAGAATTTCACAGGCAACCGGCAACTTCCAACATACAAACGACACTATAGTCACATTAATATTTATAACCCTTTCCCATATATAGACGCTTTCTGATGACTCTGCAGCAGACGGCTTTTTGAAAACATAGTGACAAAAGAAGAAATTGCTCAAAACGAGCAATTTCTCCTTTGGCCACTATGTTTTCCCCTTTTAGTTATCCATTCAATTAAATCATTTCTAATTTTTAACAAAATAAGTCCAGTTGTCTTCTGCAGAATTGTTGTATGAGGGAAAGGGTTAATTATGTCAATTGCCCCATTTCTCTTATAAAACAAATCTGTAGCAGAAAACTTAAGAAGCCATCTTAAAATTGAACAAATTTTTTAGAGGACCACTTGTGGAACGAACATTTGTGTGAATTATTTTGAAATTGGGCCAGTGGTTTAGGAGATGCCATTATAAAGAGTTATATATGTTTAGCGCTCAGCTAGGTTACTCCATCTGTGGCAATCTTGTGTAGCTATGCAAGTGCAGTTGTTTTTATCTATTTTGGTATAGGGCTGCCTCTTTGACGCCTGACTGCAGAAATTTTTGACAGAAATCTAAAATTCAAATTTAGTCAATAATTAAACTACCACGTAAAATTAATATAAATATTCTATTTTGACCTAGATCTTTTCAAAGTCGGCTGCTGCAGATATGTTGTATGTGGGAAAAGGAGAAATAAATTAATTTCGAAAATCTGACCTGCCGTTCATGCAAACATCTGAGATTGGCCTGACCCTGTTATCTTCACTTCCAATTTGGTTTTAACCGTTTCCCTCATATAGACACTTTCTGGCGTATCTGCAGCAGACGGCTTTTTGAAAACATAGAGACAAAAGAAGAAATTGCACGAAACGTGCAAGTTCTCCTTTTGCCACAATGTTTTCCAGGTTATCCATTCAATTATGGAGATTTTTTGACAAAAGACATTCAAAGTCGTCTGCTGCTTAATTGTCGTATGAGGAAAAGGGTTAAGACAGAATGTGAAATATCAGTAGAAACAGAAGATTGTTAACCCTTTCCCTCATACAGACGCTTTCTGACGCCTTTGCAGCAGAGGACTTTTTGAAAACATAGTGACAAAAGAAGAAATTGTTCAATTTCTCCTTTTCCCACAATGTTTTCAATTTTTTTTTAGTAATTATACCTTTATTTAAGGGGATTTTCCCTTGGTTTTGCCAAGATGTTTTCAAAGTCATCGTCTGCTGCAGAATTGTCGTATGAGGGAAAGGGTTAAATGATTAATGGCCTCAACCCTTTCTCTCATACAACAATTCTGCAGCAGACGACTTTCACCATATTTTGACAAAAAGTAGAAAAATCTCTATAATTGAATGGATAACCTATGACTAAAAGTGGAAAACATTGTGCTCGTTTTGAGCAATTTCTACTTTTGTCACTATGTTTTCAAAAAGCCGCCTGCTGCAGAGGCGTCTGTGAGAAAGCATCTAATATGAGGAAAAGGGTTAAAACATATATTAGGTGAAACATAATCAGATTTCAGGGATTGATAACATGTCAGCACTTTCCGACTCCCACTGTATCGCTTTACCTAAATAATCTCAACAATTGTTTGGAAAATAATTAAACTGCCATTTGTCACTTTGAATCCTTCCCTACATTACACTAAATTCTGCAGCAGACGACTTTTGAAATAATATAACATCGAGGCAAAAATCTCAGTAGAAAAATCTCCTAAAAAAATTAAAAATATAATTATTATTTATTTCTGAAAACATTGTGGCAAATTAAGATGGAATTGCTTATCATGGGCAATTTCTCCTTTATTCGCATTGTTTTCAAAATCACTCTGCCGGCGATGTGTTAAAATGCGTCTACAATGCGAAGAAAAGTGTTAACACTTTCCCTCATATAGACGCTTTCTAACGCCTCTGCAGCAGAATGCTTTTTGAAAACATAGTGACAAAAGAAGACACAAAATGTGCGATTTCTCCTTTTGCCACAATGTTTTCCACTTTTTGTCATAGGTTATCCATTCAATTATGGAGATTTTCTATGTTTTGACAAAATACGTTCAAAGTCGTCTGCTGCAGAATTGTCGTATGAGGGAAAGGGTTAAGTGATTAAAATAGTTTGACTTTCAACACATCAATTTAACCCATACCTTGATACAGACGTCACATGACACCTTTGCAGCAGACGACTTTTGAAAACATTATGTCAATGAACAATTTCTCCTTTTGCCACAACATTTCATCTCTATTCATTTATAAATCTAGCTTTTATAGAAATTTTGTATACTTTTGTCTACATGTTTTCAAAATCGTCTGCTGCAGATTTGTTGCATGCGGGAGAACTGTAAAAGTTTCTCCTATCGACAAACACTTTACTATTTCATTATACAAAAGAAGCCATGTCAGGTAATTAAAACAGGTTTCTTTTTCGACAGAGCCATTTATGGAAATAGAATTTAACCCTTTCCCTCATACGACAATTCTGCAGCAGACGACTTTGAACAAATTTTGTCAAAACATAGAAAATCTCCATAATTGAATGGATAACCTAGGATAAAAAGTGGAAAACATTGTGGCAAAAGGAGAAATTGCACGTTTTGTGCAATTTCTTCTTTTGTGACCACTATATGTTTTCAAAAAGCCTTCTACTGCAGAGGCGTCGGAAAGCGTCTATATGAGGGTTAAGTTCACCATCCCTTTGTTGTCTGCCGTAAGGCTTTAAAATTCTGCATCCAAATAGTACTCTCAAATTTCCGGAATATTGTCACATTTGATTCCTGTTTCCAGACAAATCATAAAACCTCTCCCACTTGAAGACACATTCTGATGTATCTGCAGCGGACAACTATCGAAAACATTGTGACAAAAGAAGAAAATTCTCATATATGAGCAATGGCTCCCAGAGTGAATAACATAGATTTGAAAATGTCAAGTTCTGATGAATTTACTCCTCCTCATCAGCTTTTATTGATTGATTAAAACAAAATTGGAAGTGAGGATAACAGGGTGAGGGAAAGGGTTAAAGTTGTTTCCAACAAATTTTCAGTCATATAACGGCAGCCAGTTCACCAAAGTGTTTTCTGACTTTCGATCTTAAACTCCACACAACAGTATTTCTAAGTATTTCTAAGTAACTCGCTGCTTTTTCATGGAGACAGTTTTGCAACAAGAGCAATTAAGTTTTGACGCATGACACATCAATGACTTAAATTCTGTTGAAACGAATGTTGGTGAGCTGGGATTCAAACTCAACCCTTTCACACATAGAGAGATATGCTTTCTAACGCCTCTGCAGCAGACAACTTCTGGAAACATTGACTAAAGGAGAAATTGCTCAAAACAAGCAATTTCTCCTTTGGTCACAATGTATTTAACCCTTTCCCTCATATAGATGCTTTCTGACACCTCTGCAGCAGACGGCTTTTTGAAAACATATAGTGACAAAAGAAGAAATTGCACAAAATATGCAATTTCTCCTTTTGCCACAATGTTTTCCACTTTTTGGCATAGGTTATCCATTCAATTATGGAGATTTTCTATGTTTTGACAAAATACGTTCAAAGTCGTCTGCTGCAGAATTGTCGTATGAGGGAAAGGGTTAAAGCCAGAGTCGCCCAGTAACCTACATGACCCATGCTGTATGTTACGTGTAACCCCATTTTGGAGTGACAAGCCTCAGGGTTCTGTCAATAAATGGTTCATTAGATAACAGACTCCCATCATTCATTGTTTAATGATGGCAATTATGATACAACAACATTAATTCCATCTCTCTAGGAACATTCTGAGAAAATTAGGCCAAATTGCCAATACAAAATTGTTTTCTCCGCTGCAAAATGGTTTTAATTGGTGCCTAGGTACCGAAACCTATTGTTTTTGTATTTGAACAAATTTCAATTTTATTTGGATTGTTTCAGTTTGAAAAAGCCGGGTAATGAAGGTAATTATGTTACACCATACAACTGGTTCCCTAATTATTGTTTCAAGTGCCAGATGCAGTGGGAACCAGTTCACCCATAACCTGCATGGGTATGCTATTTTAGGCTCCAAGTCCAAATGAAAAACATCTGAAGAAACCATTAAATAATTCTCAACAAAAAGAATGTGCATTTCATTAATTTGAGACCAAGTAGGAAACATTGTGCAATATGCATATCGAGGGCTTGGTGTGAAATGGTTGTAACTAAAATTGGTAATTTTTTACCAAGGTTAATCACCTCGCCATATGTCTTTACTTTTTCTTGGTAAACACTGGAAATTTAGGTGCCATTTTAAGTTGCTACAAAAGGGTCAAAATTGCCCCTAAACCAGGGTTTTCAAAATAGGTTTTTAGTTACAACTGTTTCAAGCCAAGCCCTCGATCGACATGCAGACACTTATCTTTGTAAGAAAATAAAACAAGGATTTCAGTTCAAAAGACGTCTGCAGCAGAGTTATTTAGAACCCTTTCCCACTTAAAGACGTAATTTTGATGCAATGGTTTATTTTCCTACGAGCAATTTTACATTACAAGGTTACAAAGCAAAAGTCGTCTGCAGCAGAGTTATTTAGAACCCTTTCCCACTGAAAGACGTAATTTTGATGCAACAGTTTATTTTCCTACGAGCAATTTTACATTACAAGGTTACAAAGCAAAAGTTGTCTGCAGCAGATACTTCCAAATGTATTTTTTTAATTGGAAAAGACAGTTACAGAAAGTGAATTTCTGTTGCCAACATTTGAACATGAAATCAGTTTAACTGAGGGAAGTTTAAACTTCTGTCTTTCTTTTCATAAATAATAACTTCTGTCTTTCTTTTCCTAAATAATAACTTCTGTCTTTCTTTTCCTAAATAATAACTTCTGTCTTTCTTTTCCTAAATAATGATAACGCCAACCTTTTCCCACGTACAACAAATTTGCAGTAGACGACTTTTAAAGTATCTAGGAAAAATCTGAAAAAACTTTATAAATGAAAGTATCATTAAAGAAAAGATGTGAAAACAATGTGGCAATTGGATATTTTTGCTCATTATTATAATGAGTCAATCACTACATGTATGATCAATGGGAGACATGCGTCAGTTATCTCCCTTTAATACTCTCTACATCTAGCTAGGTCCTATCATTTGGTTTCCTCTGTTTTTATCATTGGTTTCTTTGCACTGGATGGTGCACTTATAATTGCATTTTCTTGGCCAACTGTTATTAGATTGAAACAGTAATTCCACATTTGTTTTCTTTAAACACTGCTATGTAAATTTTCGCTTTTGAATCATCACTTTAATTAACACATTTATGATTAATGTGTACAGAGTAATTGCAATATCTCATTGCGAAATAGCGATAAAGACTAAGGATTCCAACTAAAAGGACCTACCAACTATTTGGTCTTCCTTGGTCTTTATCTGACAAGGGAGATAATATAATTATCACTAATGTCCCTTATTTCTTCTTTTGTCACAATATTTTCAAAAGACGTGGTTAATGTATGTGGAAAAGGGTTAATTAAATGTATGTAGAAAGCATAGGAACTTACTAGAATGCAAATGTATGATCGAGCCTTGCATGCATGCACACACTAACACTTTCCCAGTTGCAGATGCATTTTGACGCATCTGCGGCAGAAAACTTTTGAAAACATTGTGACAAAAAGAGAAATAGCGCTCATTATGACCAATTTCTCCTTTTGGCCGCAATATTTTCAATAGTCATCTACTGCAGAGACATCAGAGGTGTCTCAAAGTTGTCTGCTACAGAATTGTCGTATGAGGGAAAGGTATAAACTTTAATGTTTAATAGGAACTGACTAAACTGCATGCCTATATGGAGTCTGTTCTATTATATATTACAGACGACTTTTAAAAACATTGTAAACTATAACTATCACTGAAGATGACAAGAGAAAGTTGATGCAAGGCATCAATGTCGCCGGAAAAGACTGCATTGATTTATTTATGTATTCTTGACTTTCCTTAGTCTATTCAAACATTAGGAATGTAGTAATGAAAACATTTGGTTATAAATTTTATATACATACCTATACATTAGGGTATCTATAAAAAATAAACGAAATGTGTACACATTTATCTGGCTTAAATTTAATTTTGCTGTTGTTACTTATTTAAATAATAGTATTCATTCATATAATTTCAATGTTTGTCAATCTTATTCGAATCACAAGGTAAATATCCTGGTATTGCTTTAAAGGGAGGTAATTTGAAGAAAACAAAAGTCTTCAAAAGGAGAAATATATCAGCATTACCGTCTACAGTTTAAATTGTTCTATTGTTTGTGGATTTAAAAATGTTCTTTTTTTCTTATTTCTACATGTACAACGAAATATTGCGGCTTCTCTTGAAAGCTTTGCATCAAACATTCGTCTTGTACTTGTCTAAAATAAAATAATATCACTCGCTTTTTCATATCGAAATGCGCATGCGCGAAAATCGATGTTAAAGGTCACGAAACTACACAACAGAATAGGGTCTATATTTAGCTTAGAAACAGTTCCTACTTTAGATATTCATGGATTAACATTATTAAATGAATTCTACACAAATCAAGACATCTCTTTGAACATGAAAACAACATTTAGTAAGTTAAAATTGCTATTAAAAGGAGAATCCGAAATTGACCTCAATGATGACACATAAGAGTCTGCATTAGGGGGTGTTGGTTCACGTCTTGAAGGGACCACTTTTGTCTTCGTAAATAAGACAAAAAACTTAAATGCGAGTGAAATAAAAACTAGAACTATCACTGAATGTGATTAATACCCCCGACCGCCGCCCTGATAGGAAAGGTTGTGAAATATTTAGAAACCCCACCTTAAAAGGACAATGTTATGGATCGGGTTATTCTTGTTTTGTTCATTTTTGGATAACAAAGGGCAATAACTCTGTAATTATGTAAAGTAGAGTTATGGTTCTTGTACACTGCACTTCCTCTGATTATGCTCTACCGTTGTATGTAGTTTTATTAGATTCCATCTGTTAGTTATTAAATAATTCTCCGGACAAGAAAAAGTAACATAGGGCAATAACTCTGTATTTAGGTAAAATAGAGTTATGGTTCCTGTACACCGCACTTCCTCTCAATGTGTTGTATCATCCTATGATGTTTAATTAATTCCAACAATTAGTTTTAAAGTTATGCTCCGGACAAGACTCTACGAACAAGAAAAAGTAACAAAGGGCAATAACTCTGTAATTATGTAAAGTAGAGTTATAGTTCTTGTACACTGCACTTCCTCTGATTATGCTCTACCATTGTATGTAGTTTTATTAGATTCCATCTGTTAGTTATTAAGTAATTCTCCAGACAAGAAAAAGTAACAAAGGGCAATAACTCTGTATTTAGGTAAAATAGAGTTATGGTTCCTGTACACCGCACTTCCTCTCAATGTGTTGTATCATCCTATGATGTTTTATTAAATTCCAACAATTAGTTTTAAAGTTATGCTCCGGACATGACTCTACGAACAAGAAAAAGTAACAAAGGGCAATAACTCTGTAATTATGTAAAGTAGAGTTATGGTTCTCGTACACTTCACTTCCTCTGATTATGCTCTACCATTGTATGTAGTTTTATTAGATTCCATCTGTTAGTTATTAAGTAATTTTCCGGACAAGAAAAAGTAACAAAGGGCAATAACTCTGTATTTAGGTAAATTAGAGTTATGGTTCCTGTATACTGCACTTCCTCTCAATGTGTTGTATCATCCTATGATGTTTTATTAAATTCCAACAATTAGTTTTAAAGTTATGCTCCGGACAAGACTCTACGAACAAGAAAAAGTAACAAAGGGCAATAACTCTGTAATTATGTAAAGTAGAGTTATGGTTCTCGTACACTTCACTTCCTCTGATTATGCTCTACCATTGTATGTAGTTTTATTAGATTCCATCTGTTAGTTATTAAGTAATTTTCCGGACAAGAAAAAGTAACAAAGGGCAATAACTCTGTATTTAGGTAAATTAGAGTTATGGTTCCTGTATACTGCACTTCCTCTCAATGTGTTGTATCATCCTATGATGTTTTATTAAATTCCAACAATTAGTTTTAAAGTTATGCTCCGGACAAGACTCTACGAACAAGAAAAAGTAACAAAGGGCAATAACTCTTGTAATTATGTAAATTAGAGTTATGGTTATTGTACACTGCACTTCCTCTGATTATGCTCTACCATTGTATGCAGTCTTATTATATTCCATCTGTTAGTTATCAAGTAATTCTCCGGACAAGAAAAAGTAACAAAGGGCAATAACTCTGTATTTAGATAAAATAGAGTTATGGTTCCTGTACACCGCACTTCCTCTCAATGTGTTGTTTCATCCTATGAAGTTTTATTAAATTCCAACAATTAGTTTTAAAGTTATGCTCCGGACAAGACTCTACGAACAAGAAAAAGTAAAAAGGGCAATAACTCTGTAATTATGTAAATTAGAGTTATGGTTCTTGTACACTGCACTTCCTCTCATTATGCTCTACCATTGTATGTAGTTTTATTAGATTCCATCTGTTAGTTATTAAGTAATTCTCCGGACAAGAAAAAGTAACAAAGGGCAATAACTCTGTATTTAGATAAAATAGAGTTATGGTTCCTGTACACCGCACTTCCTCTCAATGTGTTGTATCATCCTATGAAGTTTTATTAAATTCCAACAATTTGTTTTAAAGTTATGCTCCGGACAAGACTCTACGAATAAGAAAAAGTAACAAAGGGCAATAACTCTGTAATTATGTAAATTAGAGTTATGGTTCTTGTACACTGCACTTCCTCTTAATGTGTTGTATCATCCTATGAAGTTTTATTAAATTCCAACAATTAGTTTTAAAGTTATGCTCCGGACAAGGAAAATCGCAACGGACCAACCGACCGACCGACCGACCGACCGACCGACCGACCGACCGACCGACCGACCGACCGACCGACCGACCGACCAACCACAGGGTGACTCCAATATACCCCCTCTAAACTTCGTTTATCGGGGGTATAAAAACTGCAAACATTAAAAAATCGGAATATTTATATCATTTTAGATGTGTCATTTATTAGTGTTCGTAAACAACCACAATTGTAATATGTTCAAATCATCTAGATTTGTTTCTTTCTAATAATAAGCCGCCCTCCCATGTGATTTCCCAAAAGCTATTAAAAATAGAAGTCGCGGGCTTCTGCCCGGCGACTAATAAATACCCCCCCTAAACAGCACCTTGACCTACACCATAACTTAATAAGTAAAAAGTCCATAACTCTGTAAAATAACATGCAATTGTAAGACCTTTAGGATATGCACATCTCCTCTTGATATAAAAAGCTTCATGTAAAATGTTATTGAATTCCACCAAGTAGTTTGTAAGAATTAAGCCGGACAAAATATGGCTTCCGGCCGACCGACCGACCAACAAACAGACAGACAGACAGCCAGCCCGACACAGTGACTCCTATGTACGGCCCCTCTTCTTCGAAGGGGGTATAACTTAAATGAAAGGAGAGAAATTGCTCACAATGAGATTTGTTGTACTATGTGGAAAAGGGTTTACAAATATAGACCTAATAAATCAGCATGTTCACTTTGAAGTTTTTTACAAGTCTTTCGATACTGCACCTTTTGTATGAACCATGCACACACTATACCCTTTCCCAGTTGATTTAGACGCATTTTAACGCATCTATCTGCGGCATACAACTTTCGAAAATAATGCGGCAAATGGAGAAATTACTCATATATAATAAATTTCGCCTTTTTCCACAATGCTTTAAAGTTTAAACTCTATACTATAATTCTTCTTTCATTTATCGAGATTTTCCGAATTCTTTTCTCTGGATGTTTTCAAATTCGTCTGGGCAGATTTGTTGTATGCAAGGATTACGTAGGGTTACCAACTCACTTCAAGATGCAAAAAAAAATCCCAGTTTGTGGTGAATCACAATTCTTATCATGCTGTGACAAACACTGATCAAGGGGCTATGATTGCAAAACAGTTGTTACTTAAGCTCGATACATTTATACAGTTATGATTGTTTTGCGTTACACTCTCTATCTACAGTCAGACCATAATCCTTGCATATGGTTAACCCTTTCCCTCATATACACGCTTTCTGACGCCTCTGCAGCAGACAGCTTTTTGAAGACATAGTGACAAAAGAAGAAATTGCACAAAAAGTGCAATTTCTCCTTTTGCCACAATGTTTTCAACTTTTTGTCATAGGTTATCCATTCAATTATAGAGATTTTCTATGCTTTGACAAAATATGTTTAAAGTCGTCTGCTGCAGAAATGTCGTATGAGGGAGAGGGTTAACATTTACTCTCAATCCATGGGTAGACTTAGTTGGGCAGTCACAAGAAAAGCAATCTTTGAAGATCCGGATTAGACTGCACCCTCTGAGACAAGGGCGTTTGATCAGATAGTGGTATGAAGTAGATATTTGTTCTCAGTTTGCTTAACCCTTTCCCTCATACGACAATACCGCAGCAGACAACTTTGAACATATTTTGTCAAAACAGAAAATCTCTATAATTGAATGGATAACCTATGACTAAAACTGGAAAACATTGCGTCAAAAGGAGAAATTGCTCATCTTGAGCAATTTCTTCTTTTGTCACTATGTTTTTGAAAAAGCCGTCTGCTGCAGACGCGTCAAAAAGCGTCTATATGAGGGAAAGGGTGAAAGCTGCACACCCGAAGAACCTATTGCCAAACTTCATGCACAGGTCTGTTTATTCAATTAACCCTTTTCCAAAACAAAACTGCAGCAGACGACTTTGAAAACATTATAGTGACAAAAACCTGAAAATTCTCTTAACCCTTTCCCTCATACAACAATTCTGCAGCAGACGACTTTGAACATATTTTGTCAAAAAATTGAAAATCTCTATAATTGAATGGATAACCAATGACTTAATAAGTGGAAAGCATTGTGGCGAAAGGTGAAATTGCTCATAATGAGCAATTTCACCTTTGGCAACAATGTTTTCAAAAGTCGTCTGCTGCGATTGCGTTAAAATGCGTCTGCAGGTGGGAAAGGGTTAAATAAAGTTGCCACAAAGGAGAAATTGTAATTCATAAGCAATTTCACCTTTGGTCAGATTGTTTTCAAAAGTAGTCTGCTGCTATTGCGTCTAAAGGCATCTGCAGATGTGAAATGGTTAACCATTTCCCCGATATGCTATTTTAACCATTTCCCATGCATTAAAACTCAGAAAACATTGCGTGAAAAATATAAAAATCATTATAACCATTATATGGTAAAACAGCCCCATCCCCTGGCGGCGGATGTTTTTTTAACCAATCAAAATGGCTTGAAAGAATCTGATATAAAGGTCACAAAGGATCATTTCTGAAAAATTATTTAAAAAAATGCCAGACACTTTCAGGAGAATTTGTTTAAAGTTTTCACTATAGACATCAATGGCTGCCATGTTATATTTGACTAATCAACATGGCTTGAAGGAACCTGATAATTAACAAAGGAATATTTTTACAAAGTTACTTGAAAATTATTTTTCCTCATGAGCAATTTCTCTTTTTGAAACAATTTTTTCAAGTCTATCCCATTTTTAAACCTTTAGTTTAATTATTATAGGGTTTCCAATGTGGCCGTGCTGAAAATTTTGATTTGTTATATGTGGGAAAGAGTTAAACAATTTCCTTGAAACAGTAACTATGACAATATGAAAATCGGCAGCTTTGAAAACAATTCTCAGAAAAACGTTATCAGATAACGTTAGAAATAATGAAGGTTTGATTTTGAAAAAAATAAAGTTGAAAACATAATCAGAAAGGAGAATCTTTATTTCCCACAATGATTTCAGTTTTAAGAATTCGGAATAAGGTTTAACCCTTTCCCCCATACGACAATTCTGCAGCAGACGACTTTGAACATATTTTGTCAAATAATGGAAAATCTCTATAATTGAATGGATAACCAACCTATGACTAAAAGTGGAAAACATTGTGACAAAAGGAGAAAGTGCACGTTTTGTGCAATTTCTTCTTTTGTTACTATGTTTTCAAAAAGCCGTCTGCTGCAGAGGCGTCAGAAAGCGTCTATATGAGGGAAAGTGTTAAGAGGGGTTAATTTACCCTTTCTCACTTGTAGACGGATTTTGATGCATTTGCAGCAGACGTCTTTTAAGGCCAGTGAAAGGATAAATTGAACATAATGAGTAATTTCTCCTCATTTCATATTTTTGTTCAACTCGAATCAATGACTATATACAGTCAAACCCGTGTTTAAAGACCACCCATGGGAAGAGAATAGCCTGGTCTTTAATAACAGGGCCAAAATGAGAAATTGGGAAATTAAAAGTGTGGTGACAGGGAATTGCTATATAAAGGGGGTCTTTATGAAGGGTTTGACTTAACCCATTACTTCACATGGCTTTTCATAGGTCGTCTGCTTTACAATCATCAGACGAACAATTTCACCAATCTAGAAAATTGAAAAAATTATGTTGATAAAAAGAGTTGAAAATATTGCAATAAAAGGTGAAATTGCTTGTTTTGAGCAATTTCACCTTTTATTGCAATGTTTTCAAAAATCGTCTGCAACAGCAGGCGTCAAATGTCGTCTGTGTGAAGTAATGGGTTAAATAATAATGTTATATCTACAGAGATTTTCAAAAACATTTCCTAAAGGTTTCCCGTATGTGGGGCGGGAAAGTGTTAACCGTTTCACTCATATAAACGCTTTCTGACGCCTCCGCAGCAGGCGGCTTTTCGAAAACATAGTGACAAAAGAAGAAATTGCTCAAAACGAGCAATTTCTCCTTTTGCCACAATGTTTTCCACTTTTAATCATAGGTTATCCATTCAATTATAGAGATTTTCTATTTTTTTTTTGACAAAATATGTTCAAAGTCGTCTGCTGCAGAATTGCCGTATGAGGGGCTGGAAAGTGTCTTAATGCATGCATACCACGGATCCTAAGACGACGTACAGTACAGACATTGGCGACATACCAGACATGAAGTCATACCAAGTATGCCGTAACGTGGCAGGCCCGTGTTACCCCTCCTGTAGATTGTCCAACATCAAAGTGGCCAATGAATGGCTCATCGAGAGTCCACTTGACAATGTCCATAAGTACATTATTATCATTATATACCCTTACAACCTCTGATTAAATCACAACAGCAATATGGCGAGGAAAAAATGTTGACTAAAATGAATATTTTAACAGTAACTGTTTGGCTAATTGATCTGAGTTAACCCTTTCCAGGTTTTCACGCTTTCTCAAGCCAACAACTATTGAACTTTCTTGTGAAAGGAGAATGATTTTTCAAAATTAGCTATTTCTCCATTTGTGAAGTGTTTTCAGCTCTTTTCAATATTTGTACTCCCCTTCATAGATATTTTTTGCCATTTTTAAGGGGGAGTGGGGGAAGAGGGGAGGGATGGATAGGGTGAATGTTCAAAGTCGTTTGCTGCAGACTTTGTTATATTAGGGATGGGGCTTAAACTACGCTCGATTTAATACTTTAATGAATATTTTAACAGCTTTAACAGTGGCTAATTGATTCACTTTAGCTTGATTCAATAACCTCTCTATTTCCTCCCCCCCCGTCTCTGGGCTTTTAACCCTTTCCAACATACAACAAATCTACAGCAGACGACTTTGAAATCATCTAGATAAAAATAGGGATTACATCTATAACTTATAGTTTAATTATTGAAAGGTTGGAAACATAAACTAGAATGGAGTGCTCCCCGGAGCACGTGTGTCACCTGCCGGGGTCTTGTCAGAAACTTTTAATTTTTTACAGAAAAGGGGCAATAACTCTGATATAAAAAATATTTGGATTATCCCCCACTTTGTGAACCCATCACAAAGATTGATATAAACATTTGTCAGAAGTTTTAATCCAATATTTTGACTAGAAAAAAAGTTCTTTGAAAACGTGACGAAAAAGTGTGACGACAAGACAGACGGATGGACAGACAGACAGACGCCGGATAAAAAAAAAAGCCGGTGACACAATATTTGTGGCAACAAGGTGATTGTTATGAGCAAGTTCTCCTTATGCCACAATTTTTTCAAAAGGCGTCTTTTTAATGCATGGGTGTCAGAAAGCATCTAAATGGGGAAAAGGGTTAACCATGACTTGATACACATGACATTTTGAAACTGTTGCAGCGGACAACTTGAAATATAATTGAGACTAATTTAACACTTTTTCAAAATTAAGCTGACAACATTTTGTGGGAAAAGATGAACACTAACTACTTTTCCCATACTGTTCCCATCCCTTTAAACAGGAAACATTGTGGCTTTTTTTGGAACAGACAACTTTGGAAAAAACCATTTGGAACTAGAACTATAATCACTGAAGATGATAAATACCCCCAAAACAGCACCTTGACCTACACCATAACTTCATAAGTAAAAGGGCCGTAACTCTGTAAAATAACATGCAATTGTAAGACCTTTAGGATATGCACATCTCCTCTTGGTATAGAAGCTTCATGTACAATTTTATTGAATTCCACCCAGTGGTTTGTAAGAAATAGGCCGGACAAAATATGGCTTCCGACCGACCGACAGCCCGACAGCCTGACATAGTGACTCCTACTATATACTCCCTCTCCTTCGAAGGGGGTATTAAAAGAAAAAAAGGCTTATTTTTCTCTCCTATGAAACATGCATTTTCAAAGCATATCAGGTAAAATTAAATGTGTTGCATATATATGCATATTTACATACTTTATCATAACTCACCTGAGTGATAGAATGCTAGTGCACTGTTTACCATAATGAGACCACATGTTTGATGCACTATTGACAGAATGCTAGTGCACTGTTTACAATATAGTGAGACCACTTGTTTGATGCACTATTGAGAGAATACTAGTGCACTGTTTATAATAATGAGACCACATGTTTGATGCACTATTGACAGAATGCTAGTGCAATGTTTACAATATAATGATACCACTTGTTTGATGCACTATAGTAGAATTATAGTGTTAACAATAATGAAACCACATGTTTGATGCACTAATGACCGGATGCTAGTGCACTGTTTAAAATAATGAGACCACATGATTGTGTGATTCACTTGTGACAAATGCTAGTGCACTGTTTACATTAATGAGACCACACTTTTGATGCACTTGTAACAGAATGCTAGTGCACTGTTTACATTAATGAGACCATACATTTGATGTATTTAAGTGACAGAATGCTAGCGCACTGTTTATATTAATAAGACCACATGTTCGATGCACTTGTGACAGAATGTGTGTGCACTATTTTCAATAACGAGACCACATGTTCAAAATAATTTGTCAGCATCAAAAAAAGTCTTTGAAATCCCTAATGTAGACACATTTTGACGACATTTGCATTTGCAGCAGACAGCTTTTGAAAACATTGTGACAAAAGGAGAAATTGCTCAAAACGAGCAATTTCTCCTTTTGCAACAATGTTTATCACTTTTAGTCATGAATAGGTTATCCATTAAATTGTAGAGAATGTCTATTTTCGAATTGAATTTTCGTATACATACGAAACGTTGGCCTATAAGTTTACGAAGTCGTCTGCTGCATAACTGTCGTATGAGGGAAAGTGTTAAGAGAATTTTCGTATGTTTGCCTATAAGTTTTCAAAGTCGTCTGCTGCAGATTTGTTGTATGTGGGAAAGGGTTAAGAGAATTTTCGTATGTTTGCCTATAAGTTTTCAAAGTTGTCTGCTGCATAATTGTTGTATGAGGGAAAGTGTTAAGAGAATTTCCGTATGTTTGCCTATAAGTTTTCAAAGTCGTCTGCTGCAGATTTGTCGCATGAGGGAAAGTGTTGAGAGAGTTTTCGAATGTTGGCCTATAAGTTTTCAAAGTCGTCTGCTGCAGTTATGCTGCAAGTGGGAGGGGGTTAATTTGCATTGTTAAATTATAGCTGCGATGTCATGCATAAGAATCCCATAAAGCCAGACAGACATGGCTGTGAAAAAATTAATTGCCCTGAATTATCTGCTGAAAATGCACCATTCATCAATGTCACGCAGGTATTACAAAACATATAGGAAGTCATGAGACTCCACTCACGCCATACGAAAAAACAACTTATATATATACTGCTTGTCATGCGATAGAACTGCATAGAACTGCTGCAGAATATGTCTGCATGTGGGTCAGGTTAAATCCTTTCCCTCATACGACAATTCCGCAGCGGACGACTTTGAACATATTTTGTCAAAAAGTATTTATTTATTTATTGGGGTTTTACGCCGCTTTCAACATTATTTCAGTTATATCACGGCGACAGTTCACTTATTCATGATCCCTGGGTAAACAAACCAGTACTAGGCTAGAAAATGCGCCTTATCCAAGGGCACTCCACCATGACCGTAGTGCCGCGACTGGGGATCGAACGCAGTCACCCGGTTTCGAAATCCCAGACATGAACTAATCGACCACAGCAGATTCCTTTCTGCTAACTCAGTAATAATTTATTATAATTAGATATGACAATCTATTATACTTGAAATTTAAACTGTCATTTAAAGCTAAACGGATCGGGTTGCCGCATCATATCAAAAGATCATTCTAACTCTTATTTGAACATTATTACTTCTACTGAAAGTCAACTATAACAAGACAGCTAGGATAGAAAATATTGGGCAGGAAAAAGAAAATATATCACTTTTTATCAATATTTTTTAAATGGCCGAGCCCCGGTAGCTCAGTCGGTAGCGAAGCGGGCTGTCAATCCAGGGGTTGTGAGTTCCGATCCCGGCTCGGCCATCTTTCTTTCCGACGATTGACAAAAAATTAACACTTTCCCTCATATAGACGCTTTCTGACGCCTCTGCAGCAGACGGCTTTCTGATAACATAGTGACAAAAGAAGAAATTGCTCTGCCACAATGTTTTCCCCTTTAGTCATTATAAGGTTATCCATTTAATTATAGAGATTTTCCATTTTTTTGACAAAATATGTTCAAAGCCGTCTGCTGCAGAATTGTCGTACGAGGGAAAGTGTAATAACCCAGTAAAGGAAAAGACTTCAAACAAGATTAATAGCTTTCTACCCAATCTCTTTGAATAAAAGTTATTCTATAATGACAAGAGTGTCAGATTCTATTTTATATGTCATGTTTCACTTTATATAAATTTCTAAATTGGCAGAAATGCCACTTCCTATATTATAGACAAGTTTCGATGGCACTGTGCCGTTTCCATTTTCCCCCGCCATCTCGAAAGGACCCTCTGAGCACCAGGCAAGTTGCAGACGCACTTTGATGCATTATCTGTAAGCCAACACTTTTGAAAATATTGTGATAAAAAGAAGAACTTACTCATATTATAAATGAGCAAATTTCCTCTTTCAAAAATGCAACAAATTATTTTCAAATCTTTTTAATTATTATAGTTACTTCCGTTGAAAATCGATTTTCCAATATTTGTTGTCTTTTAATTATAATATCTTCAAACCCTGCAGCTGCAAATGATAAAACTGGACTTCAAATGTTTCAGATATTATTAAACATCGTTTCCCCCACAAGGTTTTAACCCTTTCCCACATACAACAAATCTGCAGCAGACGACTTTGACAAAACATACCTGACAATAATTGAAAAGAGTTGGTGACAAAAGGAGAAATTGCTCGTTTTTGAGCAATTTTCTTCTTATGTCGTCATGTTTTCAAGAGCCATCCGCTGCAGTCGGGCGTCGGAAAGCATCCTTTATGAGGGAAAGGGTTAAAGCAAATTACTCTGGACATGCAATACCAATACGTCTGCAACAGACAACTAAACCCCTTTCCTACCTGCTTTGTTTTTTTGTTTGTTTGGAGTTTAACGCCGCTTTCAACAGCTTTGGTCATATCACGGCGGTCAGTGCACCTACCCATGTTTTCCTGGCTTTCCCACACCAGTACTTACACAACATTCGTTCGACGCCACTGACTACTTTCTCACATAGATCAGAGGTGAGAGGCAATGGAAAACATCGCCCAAAAGAATGTCGCCGCAAATGGGTATCGAACCCGTGACCTCCAGATCAC
The DNA here is from genome assembly GCA_031761405.1 of Serripes groenlandicus. Lineage (NCBI taxonomy): Eukaryota > Metazoa > Mollusca > Bivalvia > Cardiida > Cardiidae > Serripes > Serripes groenlandicus. The sequence goes on along the minus strand of JASEVX010000045.1, from coordinate 1,047,699 downwards.
GAGTCAGATACGCTACCAATTGAGCTACCCGGCCGGGTTTTCCCACCTGCAGACGCCTTTTAACGCAATAGCAGCAGAGGACTTGTTAAAACATTATGGCCAAAGGTGAAATTGCTCATGATGAGCAATTTCACCTTTGGCCACAATGTTTTCCACTTATAGTCATTGCGGTTATCCATTCAATTATAGAGATTTTCCATTTCTTGACAAAATATGTACAAAGTGACAGTAGTCTGCTGCAAATTAGTTATAAAGTGGGAAAGGGTTATGTTATATATATATTAGAATACTAAAGGCATTATAATTCTTTATATGGAAAATGTGAAAAATTAGATTAACCCTTTCCCTCATACGACAATTCTGCAGCAGACGACTTTGAAACGTATTTTGTCAAAACATAGAAAATCTCCATAATTGAATGGATAACATATGACAAAAAGTGGAAAACATTGTGACAAAAGGAGAAATTGCACGTTTTGTGCAATTTCTTCTTTTGTTACTATGTTTTCAAAAAGCCGTCTGCTGCAGAGGCGTCAGAAAGCGTCTATATGAGGGAAAGGGTTAATACAGAATGAAAACACTTAGGATGTATAATAAGTGCTCAAATCTAAAGGAATTAAAACGTTTTCCGTCAATGTTTTCAAAAGTTGTTAAAAATGGCGTCTTATTTGTCTTACAGCTCTAAGAAAAGTGTTGGTTAAAATAGTAGTCTGTATTAATCCCCTGGTTTAGAACCCTTTCCCACATGTATACAGATGCTTTCTGACGCCTTTTGAGCAGACGATTTTTGAAAACATTGTGGCTGAAGTAGACAAAGAAACGAGCAATATATATCTCCTTTTGCCCTTTACCCTTTCCCTCATATACAAGCATTTCGACTTTTCCTCTGCAGCAGACGGCTTTTTGAAAACATAGTGACAAAAGAAGAAATTGCTCAAAACGAGCAATTTCTCCTTTTGCCACAATGTTTTCTACTTTTAGTCATAGGTTATCCATTCAATTATAGAGATATTCTATTTTTTAACAAAATATGTTCCAAGTCGTCTGCTGCATAATTGTCGTATGAGGGAAAGGGTTAACGATTTCAACTCTATCCAATAATTATATCTCATTTTTTATTGAGTTTCACTTTTTTTTTAATGAGATGTTTTCGCCTGCTGCCAAATTGTCATATGTGGGAATTTATTTATTTATAATTAATTGGGGTTTTACGCTGCTTTCAACATTATATCAGTTATATCACGGCGACAGTTCACTTATTCATGACCCTGGGTAAACAAACCAGTACTAGGCTAGAAAATGTGCCTTGCCAAAGAGCAGTCGATCCACCATGACCAAGGTGCCTCGTATGTGAGAAAGGATTACTGACAGCATAATCTACGTATATCTGATGATATCAGCTAAATAATGGTCTAATCTCTGTAGAGAGGTAGGTGTTCATTTTGTCCAAAAGATTAACCCATTTCCCATTCACAACAAATCTGCAGCAGACAACCTAGTTACTATATTTACACAATAACATATATATCAGTTAATTTTAACCCTTTCCCTCATATAGACGCTATCTGTCGCCTCTGCAGCAGATAGCTTTTTGAAAACATAGTGACAAAAGAAGAAATTGCACAAAACGTGCAATTTCTCCTTTTGCCACAATGTTTACCACTTTTAGTCATGTTATCCATTTAATTACTGAGATTTTATGACAAAATATGTTCAAAGTCGGCTGCTGCAGAATTGTCGTATGAGGGAAAGGGTTAATCTAATTTTTCAGGCAAAGTCAGTTAAAAGAGAAATTGCTTGTTTATAGCGCAATTTCTCCTTTGGTCACAATGTTTTCAAAAGCCGTCTGCTGCAGATGTGTCAGAAAGCGTCTATATGTGGGAAGCCCCGTTAAATCTATGGCAGACGGCATTGAAAGGGTTAAAATAAACTGAAGACTTTCCAATAACTAAACTTTCTCTGATAGAGATTTCCCATAACTTTAACCCTTTCCCTCATATAGACGCTTTCTGTTGCCTCTGCAGCAGACGGCTTTTTGAAAACATAGTGACAAAAGAAGAAATTGCACAAAACGTGCAATTTCTCCTTTTGCCACAATGTTTTCCACTTTTTGTCATAGGTTATCCATTCAATTATGGAGATTTTCTATGTTTTGACAAAAAACGTTCAAAGTCGTCTGCTGCAGAATTGTCGTATGAGGACAAGGGTTAATTGCCTATATGTAATTTCCAAAAAGTGGTCTGCTGTGGAAGACGGTGGTACGGTGGTAGAGCATCGGCCAGATCTCTTACCAAAGTTCCCTGGTTCGATTCCCGTTTTGAGCTGGTTCTGCCTTTGGGATTTTTCCACACAAAGGGCGTGAGTACAGTTTATTTTCCAGGAAGCGGACATCGAGCGTGATTAATATATAAGCTTTTAGCTTGTTTCGCAATCAATGTATAATAAATATAAGTTTAAACTAAAATCTTTTTATGCGGAGAAGGGTTCAGTTGGTTGCATCAGAGAAAAGGGGTTCAGATCCAGTTATGAAAGGGTTGTAATTCTGTCAAGTATGTATAAATGTTAGAATGTCATGTCGACTATATATCCCACAGTTTTCTTTTTTAACAGTTTGAAATGTAATTTAATACATACAGTAAATGGATCACAGATTATCATATACCTGACTGGTGTTTTAAAAGAACATTTCTATAAATCTAAAAAACCTCCATCAGTTTTAGCAATATGACCATTCAAAATATGAAATTCTCAAGTTGGAAATTGATACACTGAATGACATAAAATGTTTTGTTTTGTGTGAGTGTTTATTAAGACTCTCTCCAAACATGGTTGAAAAACAACAGTCACTGCCTTAAGGGCATGGCTCGATCTGCAGGCAATGACGCCTGCAGCCAAGGAAGCGAAGAAAGGGGCGGGACAGCTATCGAGGAAAAGTGTGGATGGCAATTTAACATGATGTTCCTCTCCCCACAATTTCCTTTTCAAACCTCTTAGACTGTGTAATTACATAGATTGCAAGGTTATTAACCTTTTCCCACATTAAAACAGTCATATTTTGACGCCTCTGCATACGGCAGATGACCTTTGAAAACATTGTGACAAAAGGAGACATTGCTAAATGTCATGAACAATTTCTCCTTTTTGCAACAATGTTTATAAACCTATTCAGTTATTATAATACTTTCATTTACAGATATTTTTTCATATTTTTGTCTCAGTGTTTTTAAAGTCATCTGTTGCAGATTTGTTGTATTTTGGAAAGGGTTATAAAACTTACAAAAACATCTCCGACTTTATCCAGCAAAATGTCTGTTCAAGAAAAGCAGATAATTCACACTGGGATGTAGAACACTTTTTGATTGTCCTTAAACCCTTTCCCTCATATAGCCGCTTTCTGATGACTCTGCAGCAGACAGCTTTTTGAAAACATTGTGACAAAAGAAGAAATTGCTCGTTTTTTGCAACAATGTTTTCCACTTTTAGTCATAGGTTATCCATTCAATTATAGAGATTTTCTATTTTTTGACAAAAAAATGTTAAATGTCGTCTGCTGCAGAATTATCGTATGAGGAAAAGGGTTAAATGACATAGTAATTATTATCCTATCTCCTAACATTTACACTAGATGTCATCTAAATCACTGAGTAGCCTGGCATTATACTTTATATGTGAAATCTGAATTTGGCAAGACAAAATTTAAAGTAAGCACATTCCCTAAAATAGGAGTGACTTTTCATAAAAACAAAAATATACTGAAAAAAAGAAGCAATTGCACATGATTATGTGAAACATTTGCTTCAATTCCACAGTGTTTGCAAACTCTGTCTCAACAATTATTCTGTCAACAGGTAATATGTCCTTGCCGGATTTGAAGACCATTCAGCTTACACCAAGTCTTATGCTTTCCTGAGTTGCAACTGCAGCAGACGACTTGAGCAGATGTTTTTGCAAACGAAAAAATTGTTGATAATGTCTAAGCAATCCCTCCTTTTGTTACACTGTTTTCAACTACAGATATTCTGTATTTCAGCTTAGATATTTTTCAAAATGGTCCGTGCTGCAGATTTAATTGTTATATATGTGTGGGAAATAAGTAATATCATCTTTTCTAGACTCCTAATATCAAAACAATGTATGATCAAACTGCTGGCAACGAAAACAGCTTTCATTAAAACTTGAAATCTTCAATTACTGTTGACCTTTGAGCTACAATTGTCAGTGAAACGCGTGACTTCCTGCAAGGACTCTCAGAACCTCTGTATGAATGTTTATGAAAATCTACATAAAAACAAAAGTGCTCGTGATAATGTACACACAGCAGACTATTTAAAGCAACTGTGACCTTGACCTTTGAGTTCCCTGTAATGTGAACTGTTTAACCAAAAACCTCTGTATGTTATTAAGTCTGATGAAATTCTGCTTACAATTAATTAAAAGTGCAATGATGACGTTGTTTCCGTAACACATGGTAAACTATTTAGTTGGTTGATTGTTTGGCGTTTTACCGCGCTTTGAAAAAAAAAAAAACAGTTAAATCACAGCGTTTCCTGAAGTTTATTTATCCTGACCCCACGCAGCCAATCAGTTGTAACGCAGCCAATCAGTTGTAACGCAGCCAATCAGTTGTAACGCAGCCAATTAGTTGTAACGCAGCCAATCAGTTGTAACGCAGCCAATCAGTTGTAATTATTATGCTTGCCCCGCAATTAAGAGCACCAAGGAGGGCCGCCATAATTACTAACATTTTTAAAGTCTTATAGTTATGACCTGACCGGGGATCCCGCTAGTAAACCTTTTAGAAACTGCGACCTTGTCATTTGACCTTACATCACTATAACATAAACTGGGCAAAGCTCCATTAACAACGGTCCTTGGTAAGAAATATGACTTTAAGTTGAAATCGTTTTGGCAATAAAAAAAAAAGTGCTTATCATAAGCAATTTCTCCTTTTGCCACCTGATGTTAATTTTCAAAAGTCGTCTGCTGCAGAGGCGATAGAAATTGCGTCTGTATAATTATCCCTTTCCCTCATATAGACGCTTTCTGACGCCTCTGCAGCAGACAGCTTTTTGAAAACATAGTGACAAAAGAAGAAATTGCACAAAACATGCAATTTCTCATTTCGCCACAATGTTTTCCACTTTTTTGTCATAGGTTATCCATTCAATTATGGAGATTTTCTACGTTTTGACAAAATACGTTCAAAGTCGTCGGCTGCAGAATTGCCGTATGAGGGAAATGGCTAATGGAAAGAATGTTCAAACTTGATGATCTAGTAGTCCAGAGGATAACTAGAATGGAGTGCTCCCCGGAGCACGTGTGTCGACTGCCGGCGCCTTAATGTCAGAAAATTTTAATTTTTGACAGAAAAGGGGCAATAACTCTGATATAAAAATATTTGGATTATCCCCCTTTTGTGAACCCATCACAAATATTGATATAAACATTTGTCAGAAGTCTCAATCCAATCCTTTGAGTAGAAAAAAAGTTATTTGAAAATGTGACGAAAAAGTGTGACGACAGACAGCCGGACAAAAAAAAAAGTAATCCCTAAGTGCCTAATCCAAACAAGATCACCTTTCATGCTATAGGGGCAAAATGATCCTTCCTAACTGTTTATAACCTGGTAGGATGTTTTTGACATAATATTGGCATAAAGAACATCTGATGAAAGAAACGTAAAATGTGAACATCTTGGAATTATCAATTTGATACAAAATTGAAAACTTTGCAACTATCATTCACTGACGTAATTATACATTCCTTGTTATAAACTAAGAGAATCTCCATTGTTTCGCCTTCTTATAGAGGTTTCCCAAGTCATAATGTCTTCTGCTTATTTGTTAATTAACCCTTTCCCTCATATAGATGATTCCTGACACCTCTGCAGCAGACAGCTTTTTGAAAACATAGTGACAAAAGAAGAAGTTGCTCAAAACGAGCAATTTATCCTTTTGCCACAATGTTTTCCACTTTTTGTCATAGGTTATCCATTCAATTATAGAGATTTTCTATGTTTTGACAAAATATATTCAAAGCCGTCTACTGCAGAATTGTCGTATGAGTGAAAGGGTTAAATAATCGCTTTCTGAGTTTTCTGCAGCAGATGACTTTTGAACAAGTTGTTGCAAAAGGAGAAATTGCTAATAATGAAACAATGTGGCATGACAAGTTATGTTCTCTATTGGTCACAATGTTTGGAACTCTATTCATTAAATATAATTTCATTTTTAAAACATATATTCAATCATTTTTGCTTTCACGTTTTCAAATTTGTCTGCTGCAGATTTGTTTTTGATATGATTACATAAAGGAAGGGAAAATTGATTTTCATGTTTGCATATTTAATTTGGGAAATTAAAACCCAAGAAGTCTAAACCCAAGAAGGAGAGGAATTAATATTGTCTTCAGAGAAGACTAGTCTTAACCCTTTCCCTCATACGACAATTCTACAGCAGACAACTTTGAACATATTTTGTCAAAAAATAGAAAATCTCTATAATTGAATGGATAACCTATGACATAAAGTGGAAAACATTGTGGCAAAAGGAGAAATTGCTCGTTTTGAGCAATTTCTTCTTTTGTCACTATGTTTTCAAAAAGCTGTCTGCTGCAGAGGCGTCACAAAGCGTCTAAATGAGGGAAAGGGAAATATTGTCTTCAGTGAAGACGGGCAAGTCATAACCCTTCCCCACATACAACAAATCTGCAGCAGACATCTTTGAAAACATATGAAAACTTTCATATTAAATTGTTACAGCTGCATCAAATTCAAAATGCCTTTCTAGAATCCATTAGAGAAGAGTTATTGGACACTAATTATGTAATAATATACACCTGTACAGAGGTTCAGATAAGGAGGGGTATTCAGCTCTTTTCCCCACAAGTTCTCTCTTATTATTAAAGCAAACCTTTTGAGTACCCACAACATAGGGTTACATTGACAAATAAGGATTTTAGAACATGCAAAACGCCCCTTACCTAGAGCTCTGCCCGTAAATTTTGTATAATACCTGAAAGACTGGTTTGTTGTCTGTCGAATGGGTAATTTATACAAATCAATTAACTTATTATTTCTGACATCATCAAATAGTAATAACAACCAAATTGAAAGCACCTGTATACAATTTCCTATGAGCAAATACTACTTTATATAGTTGTAAATTAATGATTTCAAAAGTGGTAGACCTCTATGAAAGTACAACTATTGGATAGATTGAAAACATTATGACAAAAATTGTCTCCGGTACAGAAACATCAAAAGTGAAAATGCTTCTTCAAGTGGAGAGGGTTAAGCCTTTCCCTCATATAGATGCTTTCTGACGCCTCTGCAGCAGACGGCTTTTTGAAAACAGTGACAAAGGAGGAAATTGCACAAAACGTGCAATTTCTCCTTTTGCCACAATGTTTTCCACTTTTTGTCATAGGTTACCCATTCAATTATGGAGATTTTCTATGTTTTGACAAAATACGTTCAAAGTCGTCTGCTGCAGAATTGTCGTATGAGAAAAAGGGTTAATATATAGACATTTGGGATAAAAAAAAAAAAAAAGAAGAAATTTCTTATTTTGAGCCAGTAACCGTTCTTTTTTTAACTTGAGAAATGCTTATACACGATCTTCACAGTGGGCGATTAACCCTCTGTTTCCCTCATTTATTTAACGACTTTGAAAACATTTCAAACCAAAAGTTAGGAAAATGTTTACAAATAACCAGATAATTATTGTATAGTGTTGAAAACATTGTGACATTAAAAACAAGACATTGCACTTCATTAGCACTTTCTCCTTTTTTGCCAAAAAGTTTTAGAAGCATCAAAATGCGTCTGCAAGTGGGTTTAAACATTATGTAAGAACATGAAATTTGATAAATATAAACACTAGTAAAAAATTGTAGTCAAAGTTTTTTACCAAGTTACATAATGTCAACAGCGTTTAACCCTTTCCCTCATAAAGAAGCTTTCTGACCCCTCTGCAGCAGACAGCTTTTTGAAAACATATCGACAAAAGAAGAAATTGCTCAAAACAAGCAATTTCCCCTTTTGTCACAATGTTTTCCACTTTTAGTCATAGGTTATCCATTCAATTATGGAGATTTTCTATGTTTTGACAAACAACGTTCAAAGTCGTCTGCTGCAGAATTGTTGTATGAGGGAAAGGGTTAAGGGCCATCATGACCCCATGTTCTGATGCTACAGCATAGCAGTTTACTCTTTGTTCACCAATAGGCTAACAGTCTATGTGGAAAAGCAGCCAGTTGCTTGGAAAGACCATTATGTAGAGGTAACTGGTGAGAGAAAACCAGGAAAAACATTGTAAGGTGAACTGGCTGAATATTGTTGAAAATAGCAGTAAACCTCAAAAAGGCACTCAGTACAAATGTTACTATACCAATTACTCAGTGGATCGAATAAGGGCCAGGATGTTGGCCATTGTATTCCTGAGACAGATGCACTTTAGCAGTTGACACTTAACCCTTTCCCTCATACGACAATTCTGCAGCAGATGAATTTGAACGTATTTTGTCAAAACATAGAAAATCTCTATAATTGAATGGATAACCTATAGATGACAAAAATGACCAATATCTTCATCTGCCACATCGATGGTTTTCAAAATTCGATTGCTAGATTCATCCACTCTGAGGCATCAGAAAGCGTCTATATGTGGGAAAGAAGCTTTCTGATGTCTCTGTAGAAGAAGACTTATGAAAACATTTTCCTTTCTCCTGTTTTAAAAATATTTTCAACTTTATTAATTAAATGATTTTTCTTTAATAAATAGAGACTCCATATTGTTGCATTGTAAGTTTTGCCAAGATGCCTTCCAACAGAATTGTTATATGTAAGAAAGGTTTAACCCTTTCCCTCATATAGACCCTTTCTGACGCCTCTGCAGCAGACGGATTTTCGAAAACAAAGTGACAAAAGAAGAAATTGCTCAAAATGTTCAATTTCTCCTTTTGCCACAATGTTTTCCACTTTTAGTCATAGGTTATATATCCATTCAATTATGGAGATTTTCAATTTTTTGACAAAATATGTTCAAAGTCGTCTGCTGTTACAGAATTGTTGTATGAGGGAAAGGGTTAAGAGTTAACAAATTCCTGAAGCCCATTCATATTTTATTTAACTGAGTGGTTTTGAAAGCATCCATGTGAGTGGTAATGTTTTCACCTGACTACACTGGTACCTGTCTCGGGGCACAATAAACACATTGTGAGCCGGTATCCATCCTGCTGATTGATTGATTGGAAGATTCACCCTTGACCTTCCAAAAATGACATTGAGGAATTTCACTTGAAAAATTGAAGACAGTTTTAACCCTTAGCCCTTTCCCACATACAACAAACTTGCAGCAGCAGCCGACTTTAATCCTTTCCAACATACAACAAATTTGCAGCAGACAACTTTAATCCTTTCCAACATACAACAAATTTGCAGCAGACATCTGTAATCCTTTCCAACATACAACAAATTTGCAGCAGACATCTGTAATCCTTTCCAACATACAACAAATTTGCAGCAGACATCTTTAACCCTTTCCCACATACAACAAATTTGCAGCAGACTACTTTAACCCTTTCCCACATACAACAAATTTGCAGCAGACATCTTTAACCCTTTCCCACATACAACAAATTTGCAGCAGACATCTTTAACCCTTTCACACATACAACAAACTTGCAGCAGACATCTTTAACCCTTTCCCACATACAACAAATTTGCAGCAGACATCTTTAACCCTTTCCAACATACAACAAACTTGCAGCAGACATCTTTAACCCTTTCCAACATACAACAAATTTGCAGCAGACATCTTTAACCCTTTCCAACATACAACAAACTTGCAGCAGACAACTTTAACCCTTTCCCACATACAACAAATTTGCAGCAGACATCTTTAACCCTTTCCCACATACAACAAATTTGCAGCAGACATCTTTTAATCCTTTCCCACATACAACAAATTTGCAGCAGACATCTTTAACCCTTTCCCACATACAACAAATTTGCAGCAGACAACTTTAACCCTTTCCCACATACAACAAATTTGCAGCAGACATCTTTAACCCTTTCCCACATACAACAAATTTGCAGCAGACAACTTTAACCCTTTACCACATACAACAAATTTGCAGCAGCAGACATCTTTAACCCTTTACCACATACAACAAATTTGCAGCAGACATCTTTTAATCCTTTCCAACATACAACAAATTTGCAGCAGACATCTTTTAATCCTTTCCAACATACAACAAATTTGCAGCAGACATCTTTTAATCCTTTCCAACATACAACAAATTTGCAGCAGACATCTTTTAATCCTTTCCAACATACAACAAATTTGCAGCAGACATCTTTTAACCCTTTCCAACATACAACAAATTTGCAGCAGACATCTGTAATCCTTTCCAACATACAACAAATTTGCAGCAGACATCTGTAATCCTTTCCAACATACAACAACTTTGCAGCAGACATCTGTAATCCTTTCCAACATACAACAAATTTGCAGCAGACATCTTTAACCCTTTCCCACATACAACAAATTTGCAGCAGACAACTTTAACCCTTTCCCACATACAACAAATTTGCAGCAGACAACTTTTAATATTTATGGTTATAGTTACCTCTTTAAATTAAAATGGGAAAATTCTCCTTTTGCCATAATGTGTTTAACCCTTTCCCTCAAACGACAATTCTGCAGCAGACGACTTTCACCATATTTTGTCAAAATATAAGAAATCTCTATAATAGAATGGAGAACCTATGACTATATAAAAGTGGAAAACATTGTGGCAAAAGGAGAAATTGCTTGTATAATTGCTATACACCCCTTTTAACAGTATTTCAGGTATATCACAGAGTTTCTATCACACTTCCGCGAGGATCTTATGATGTCTGTATCTGAGGTTGATGTAAATTGACGTGTTTTTTTAC
>JASEVX010000045.1:935980-1036557 GCA_031761405.1 Serripes groenlandicus | reverse complement strand
TCACTATGTTTTCTAAAAAGCCATCTGCTGCAGAGGCGTCAGAAAGCATCTATATGAGGGAAAGGGTTCAAATTTTAACACTATGTGACAATGTGTACACCTATTTAGCATAAAAGACGTCATCATTGCGTGGTTGAGCCCTCAAATACATCATTCAGCAAGTCCTTTTCCAGTGGCAATTCTATCTGAAGTCTAACTCTTTACTAGTAACATGCTTAACCCTTTCCCTCATATAGAGGCTTTCTGAAGCAATTTCGCCTTTTGCCACAACGTTTTCCTCTTTTAGTCATGAATAGGTTATCCATTTAATTATACAGATTTTCTATGTCAAAATATGTTCAAAGTCGTCTGCTGCAGAATTGTCGTATGAGGGAAAGGGTTAAACACCTGCAGATGCATTTTGACATATCTGCAGCAGACGACATTTGATAACATCATTGCTGAAGGAAGAAATTGCTGAGTGCATGATGATGAACAATTTCTCCTTTAGCCAGATCATTTTTTAACTTGATGAAACAGTTCCATTTATATAGATTTTTCATTATATTTGCCTTATAGTTTTCAGAGTCAACTGCTGTAGATTTGTTGTAATGTATATAAGAATTGATTGATTGATTGGGGTTTAATGCCGTTTTAAACAATTTCTCAGTTATATGTATATATAAGAAAGGGTTTAAAATATTGAAATGTAGCTGCACTTGTTTGGAAGTAAATATTAGCCTACCAGTAATAAATTGATTAAGTAACATCATTTGAAACCTTTGAAGCAGAGCATTGGACCGTTGAAAACATTTCAGCATATGTAGAAATTGCTTAAAACTGGTCAGCAACGTCTCCATTTCTAACAATATTTTCAACATTATATCAAACCATACAATTTTCCGGATGCTATCATGTTATATTTTTATCCATAGACTTGAATTCCGTTGCAGCTCTTTTTAACCCAACTCCCACCTGCAGACTTATTTTATCCAGCATACAACTTTTGAAAATATTTTGACACAATGTTTTGTAATCTCTTAACCCTTTCCCTCATATAGACGCTTTCTGACGCCTCTGCAGCAGATGGCTTTTTGAAAACAAAGTGACAAAAGAAGAAATTGCACAAAAGTGCAATTTCTCCTTTTGCCACAATGTTTTCCACTTTTTGTCATAGGTTATCCATTCAACTATGGAGATTTTCTATGATTTGACAAAATACGTTTTGCTGCAGAATTGTCGTATGAGGGAAAGGGTTAAAGTCATGCATTCATAGCTCTAGATTTTCCCTATTTTTGCGTACAAGTTCCAAAGCGGTCTGCTCCAACTCATACGACAATTCTGCAGCAGACGACTTTGAACATATGATGTCAAAAAATAGAAAATCGCAATAATTCAATGGATAACCTATGACTAAAAGTGGAAAACATTCTGGCAAAAGGAGAAATTGCTTGTTTGAGCAATTTCTTCTTTTGTCATCATGTTTTCAAAAAGCGTTTATATGAGGGAAAGATTTAAAGGTTTATAAATGATAATGAGATAATCCACTATATATACCTGATTAGGCCGTATAATGACGAAGCAATTTAGATTTTGGACTGGATAATAACCCCTTAATACAAGTAACATTCCATGTTTATTTGTATTGCCACTTTATGTCATTTTAACAATATCTCAGTTATAATTCACCGCAAGAGTATGTATGTATATATTGTTTTTTGGCGCATCGACAGCTAAGGTCATTTAGCGCGCAATTGAATTTAATTATTCATGATCCCTGGGTAAACAAACAAGTACTAGGCTAGAAAATGTGCCTTGCCCAAGGGCACTCCACCATGACCGTAGTGCCGCGACTGGGGATCGAACCCGGGACACCCGGTTTCGAAATCCCCGGCGCTAACCACTCGACCACAGCGGATTCCTTCACCGCAAGAGAAGATGTATGGAGTCCCTCAGTGACAAAAACCAGTACCAACAAACAAGGAAAATTAATGTCACTGCCATCTTATTTATAAATCCCTTTCCCACATGTACATGTATATATATATCATATACATGTATATACAGCAAACTCAAACAAGAGCACCGCGTACGGCACAGACGCTCGACTTAAAGAAAACAGAAAAAAAGCTGAGCTGAACAAAAAACCTTAACCGGACGACCACGCCGCCGCAGCTGACGACGACGCCAGGGTCATGACAATAGCTCTCGTTTTTTCAAAAGTCGAGCTAAAAACTGGCTGACAAAAACGTGAAAAAATTCCAGAAATTTCTCGTTTTATTATCAAATTTATAGAGCTGAAACGTTTTGAGACATTTCTCCAATTTCTGCCTAGCGCAAAAGAAAGTAGTTTACCATCTATAGAAAGGGTTATAGAAAAAAGATTGAGTATTAATAATTTATATTATATAATACATTATACAAGATGATGTATTATTATATATCCAGGTATAAATTATATGTTTACATCATGTGACATTTTTAACATTGACTTGTCTGCTTTGAAAAAATCTGATTCGATAGTAAGTAATTAAACATTTGTAGGAAAGGGGAACCATTGTTTGTCTTAACAAGAAACCGCTGAAGACGGTAAGGCCGGATTGTCGGCAATTTGACCTTGAAAATCGACAAACTAAGGTCAAGGTCAAAGTAACAATAGAAATCAATAGAACTTGTTACTGGTTACCTTCAGGCAAAGTTTCAAGTTTGCAACCCTTTCTTGTGCTGAGATTTTGCTTAACCAGAAACTTTAACCATTTTGCCTAACCTAAAACTTTAACCAAAATGTTGACGGACAGACAGACAGACAGACAGACGGACAGACGGACATCGCCAATCTATAGACCGGAATTGCTTAAGCAATCCGGCCAAAAATTGAAAACATTGTGGGATGTTTTATTTGTAGCAAGGAATGGTTAAACCCTTTCCCACAAATGAAGCTTATTGACGCCTCTGCAGCAGACCTCTTTTGATTTATACATAGTGACAAAGGGAGAATTTGACCTTTTTCAAAACTAGAACTATCACTGAAGATGATAAATACCCCCTAAACAGCACCCTGACCTACACCATAACTTAATAAGTAAAAGGGCCATAACTCTGTAAAATAACATGTAACCCCTTTAGGATGTATGCACATCTTCTCTTGGTATAGAAGCTTCATGTAAAATTGTATTGAATTCCACTCAGTGGTTTGTAAGAAATAGGCCGGACAAAATATGGCTTCCGGTCGACCGACAGACAGACAGACAGACTGCCCGACACAGTGACTCCTATATACCCCCCTCTTCTTCGAAGGGGGTATAAAAATAACTTTAATGAAGAGACGTTTTCCATATTTTTTGCCTAGAGCTTTTCGTCATCAGCTGTAGATATGTTGTATGTCTTTATGAGGGAAAAGTTTAAAGGGCAAACCATACCATATGATGACAATCAGACCTGACGTATGGGAGATTTCGGTAGCTGTATATATTGGTAATGCATAAAATTTGAATTAATAACATCCATGGATATATCAAGCTAGACAGATAAATAAATCAAACACATAATATTGTAGACAGTCCTATTTTATAAGTAACATTTTGTCAAAACATAAATATCATATCTATTTGAAATTAACACCTTCATTGCTGAATTTTTCAAATATCTGTGTATTTTAAGGTGGGGAAGGCAAAACCCTTTCCCACATATAGACACTGCAGCTGACCACTTTTGAAAACATTGTGGCAAAGGTGAAATTGCTCATGATGAGCAATTTCACCATTTGCCAAAATGTTTTTCAAAAACTGTCATTTATAATGGAGATTTTTCTCATTTTTGATAAGATGTTTTCAAAGTCGTCTGCTACAGATTTTGTGTATGTGGGAAAGGGTTAATTAGCAGGCATTAGAACAACTTATAATGCATGTCTGTATTTTTTTTTCCACCGTTCTCGTGCATTTACGTTGGTGTTGGTAAAATAACAAAATAACAAATCATTTTTATTCTTTAATTTATGGACCAAACACACACCGTCACAAAGAAAGAAAAAAAAATCCATTTTAAGATTCAATACATTAACCCTTTCCCACATACAGACACTTTCTAATGCCATTGCATCAGACGACATTTGAAAACATTGTGACAAAAGAATTGTTTTCTCCAAAACCTTTCTCCTTTTGGCACAATAATGCTCAACCCTTTTCATTAATCTTAAAAATATACTTTCATTGACAGAAACTTTCAATATTTTATTTCCTAGATCTCTTCAAAAATCGTCTGCTGCGGAATAGTGGTCGGTAGAAAAGGGAGAGTTTACCCTTTTTCCAGCCAAAACCAAATCTGCAGCAGACGACTTGAAA
Organism: Serripes groenlandicus; assembly: GCA_031761405.1. NCBI lineage: Eukaryota > Metazoa > Mollusca > Bivalvia > Cardiida > Cardiidae > Serripes > Serripes groenlandicus. Next base: position 1,032,238 of record JASEVX010000045.1, on the reverse strand, counting down.
CATCCAAGATAAAAGAAATAAATATAATCTCTATATAATTTATAAAATAAAAACTTTTTTTGTTATGGAATAGAGATAAAACAAGCAAATTCAGAGAATCATGGTCCCCCGCCAGGGTCAAGGTCACAAAAATTGGTATTGATGGAAAGGGGTTGTCACAAGGAATACACATGTGAAATATGAAAGCAGTACCTATTACGGTTCAGAAGTAAGGGCCATAACTCCGTGAAAAATCATCCAACCGGAACGCAAACACGATATGCGCATCTACACTTGGTGGTGATCCTTCCTATGAAGTTTCATAAAATTCCAAAAAGCGGTTGCAGAGAAATAGCCCGGAAATGAATTTAGTCATACATAGCCTGATGGTGGAGTAAAGGGCCATAACTCCGTGAAAAATAATGCAACCGGAACGCAAACACGATATGCGCATCTACACTTGGTGGTGATCCTTCCTATAAAGTTTCATCAAATTCCAAAAAGCGGTTGCAGAGAGATAGCCCGGAAATGAATTAAGTCATACATAGCCGGATGGTGGGGTAAAACTCCGTGAAAAATCATCCAACCGGAACGCAAACACGATATGCGCATCTACACTTGGTGGTGATCCTTCCTATGAAGTTTCATAAAATTCCAAAAAGCGGTTGCAGAGAAATAGCCCGGAAATGAATTTAGTCATACATAGCCTGATGGTGGGGTAAAGGGCCATAACTCCGTGCAAAATAATCCAACCGGAACGCAAACACGATATGCGCATCTACACTTGGTGGTGATCCTTCCTATGAAGTTTCATAAAATTCCAAAAAGCGGTTGCAGAGAAATAGCCCGGAAATGAATTTAGTCATACATAGCCTGATGGTGGAGTAAAGGGCCATAACTCCGTGAAAAATAATCCATCCGGAACGCAAACACGATATGCGCATCTACACTTGGTGGTGATCCTTCCTATGAAGTTTCATAAAATTCCAAAAAGCGGTTGCAGAGAAATAGCCCGGAAATGAATTTAGTCATACATAGCCTGATGGTGGGGTAAAGGGCCATAACTCCGTCCAAAATAATCCAACCGGAACGCAAACACGATATGCGCATCTACACTTGGTGGTGATCCTTCCTATGAAGTTTCATAAAATTCCAAAAAGCGGTTGCAGAGAAATAGCCCGGAAATGAATTTAGTCATACATAGGGGTAAAGGGCCATAACTCGTCAGGGTCAAGGTCACAAGGTCAAAAAAATTGGTATTGATGGAAAGGGGTTGTCACAAGGAATACACATGTGAAATATGAAAGCAGTACCTATTACGGTTCAGAAGTTATGACCAAGGTTAAAGTTGTTGTGACAGCGTGACTGACGGACTGACGGACTGACGGACTGACGGACGGACTGACGGACTGACGGACGGACTGACTGACGAATGAGAAATAATAGTCCCCAGCTTTCGCTAAAAGCGGGGGACAAAAAAACATCGTGGGGAGTGGAAGGTCATATTGCTCATAATAAGCAATTCCTGAGTTCCACCACACAAGATCTTTCACCACACAAGATCTTTCACGTTGTGGGAAAGTTTAATGCCAGTACACATTATCTATAATTATTCATTCAAAACTCAAGTGTCCTAGGAGGATATGGGGCCCCTTTGTAGAGGCTTTTTTTGGGATTCTGTTTAACCCTTTCCCTCATATAGACACTTTCTGACGCCTCTGCAGCAGACAGCTTTTTGAAAACATAGTGACAAAAGAAGAAATTGCACAAAACGTGCAATTTCTCCTTTTGCCACAATGTTTTTCCACTTTTTGTCATAGGTTATAATTATATCCATTCAAATCAATTATGGAGATTTTCTATGTTTTGACAAAATATGTTCAATGTCGTCTCGTCTGATGCAGAATTGCCGTATGAGGGTAAGGGTTAATCAACCCTTTCCCACCTAAAGATGCATCTGTAGGAAACGACTTTTGTAAACATCGTGACAAAAGGAGAAATTGCTCAAAATAAGCAATTTCTCCTTTTACCCCAATGTTTTCAGTATAATTATACCTACAATTTTAGAGATTTTTGAGTCGACATTTTCAAAGTTGTCTGCTGCAGATTTGTTGTATGTGGGAAAGGGTTTTAAATATGGTTCTCTAGAGGGTTTTGTTTGTTTGTTTGTTTGGAGTTTAACGCCGCTTTCAACAGCTTTGGTCATATCACGGCGGTCAGTGCACCTACCCATGTTTTCCTGGCTTTCCTACACCAGTACTTACACAACATTCTTTCGAAGCCACTGACTACTTTCTCACATAGATCAGAGGTGAGAGGCGATGGAAAAATCGCCCGAAAGAATGTCGCCGCAACCGGGTATCGAACCCGTGACCTCCAGATCACGAGTCAGATACGCTACCAATTGAGCTACCCGGCCGGGCTTTCTCTAGAGGGAGATTCAGTTTAGTAAACAAGGTACTGAGTGCAGCAGACACTTATTTAAGTATAAAGGACTTCGATTTCGAAACCGGGTGTCCCAGTCCCAGTCGCGGCACTACGGTCATGGTGGAGTGCCCTTGGGCAAGGCACATTTTCTAGCCTAGTACTGGTTTGTTTACCCAGTGATCATGAATAATTAAATTTAATTGCGCGCTAAATGACCTTTGTCGATGCGCCATAAAGCAATATACATTCATTCATTCCTTCCTGATTATAGTCAGGGTTTTTTTTCTGAAAAAGGGGAAGGGGCTTTGAGAAGGGGAAAATTTCCCTGCGTTTTATTAAAAAAGAGGGGAAAATTGTACAGATTTCTACTAATGGTTTCTTGTGTTACGTTTTACCTTTTCCGCTTTGTCAACAATTAACTTGAAGACATTTACATCTTGTCTTGATTGAGTGTATCTATGTACAGAGTCCTTGTGGGGTCCAGAATTGTCATGTTCACGGTAATGATTCGGAGGGGAATTTATATTTTTAGAGGGAAAAACTATGCTTATTTTCTGAGGGGAAGGGGCCTTTAAACTGCCCCTTTTATTTAAGGTAAAAACAAGAGCACCGCGTACGGCACAGACGCTCGACTGATAGGGAGAAAACAGAAAAAAAAATCAGCTTAACAAAAAAACGTAACCGGACGACCTCGCCGCCGCCGCCGACCAGCGCCAGGGTCATGACAATAGCTCTCGTTTTTTCAAAAGTCGAGCTAAAAACCTGATGGTTTTTCAAAAAGGCAGTGCTATCTTAATTACCAAAAAAATTCCACAGTTTACCTTAAATATTTTTAAAAACATCTGCTGCAGATTTGATCTATGGGGGGAAAAGGATTAACTGAAAGTATTAATGGAGATTTATTATACATGATGTATTTATGACAGTGTCTATTCCTTACAGATCATTTCCCACTCTTGATCAAGTCTTCATTAGCAGCTATACATTTGCTAAGCACCTAGGTGATAGGGCCATTCAAAATGACCCAGAGGCTGGATAAATTACCAGACTACTAAAGAACCTTTACCCGGCTACTTAAAACAGAATTTTTCTTGACCCCAGACTGGGTCTGCCTGTGACTCTCAGATCCCACCGACTTTCAATTATTATCCTGCTACTCAAAAACAAAATGAAACCAATGTACTGTTAACCCTTTCACTCATACGACAATTCTGCAGCAGACGACTTTGAACGTATTTTGTTAAAAAATAGAAATCCTCTATAATTGAATGGATAACATATGACTCAAAGTGGAAAACGTTGTTGCAAAAGGAGAAATTGCTCGTTTTGAGCAATTTCTTCTTTTGTAACTATGTTTTCAAAAAGCCGTCTGCTGCAGAGGCGTCAGAAAGCGTCTATATGAGATTAAGGGTTAAAGTGTGAAGGACTTCCTTCCTGATTATGGTATTTCAAAAAGGCAGGATTTCCGTCTGATGCCTCTGCAGCAGGCCGTGACGGCTTTTTGAAAACATGGCGACAAAAGAAGAAATTGCTCAAAACGAGCAATAAATTTCTCCTTTTGTCACCATGTTTCCAACTCTATTCAATTATTTTACTTTCATTTAAAGGGAGTTTCAAAAAAAAAAATCGGGTATATTTTCAAAGTTGTCTTCTGCAGAATTGTCGTATGAGGGAAAGCGTTAACCACTATCGCCACATCCAAGTAAGATATTATATAAAACTTAATGAAACTCATTTAAAAGCCAATCCAAAAAGTGCATTTTCTTCTGATAAAAATCGGATAAAAACCAGACTCAATAGACATTTTAAAATGTTTTATGTATAATATATATACATATATATATGTATGTAGTAAATTCATAAGGCTATTACAAATTTCACGCTTTTTGAACGAGTGATTTTCAAAAAGAAAATAATTTCATTCATCACCTCATTCATGATTGACTGGGAAACTCAACCTTTCAGCAGAGGGTCAGATAAGAAGGGGTATTATCATTATTAAGCTCCTTCCCCCACAATTTCTCTCTTACTTTTAAAGCAAACCCTACGTTGTGGGTACTCAACAGATTCGTCTCAGTGAGACGATTCTTTTGAGTACGCACAACACATAGGGTTAAGCCTTCGAGGGTAAAAATAAGGAGTTTAAATAACCCTTTCCCTCATGAATACGACAATTCTGCAGCAGACGACTTTGAACGTATTTTGTCTAAACATAGAAAATCTCCATAATTGAATGGATAACCTATGACAAAAAGTGGAAAACATTGTGGCAAAAGGAGAAATTGCACGTTCTGTGCAATTTCTTCTTTTGTCACTATGTTTTCAAAAAGCCGTCTGCAAAACACCCCTTTGTCTAGAGCTCTGTGATTCAGACTTCGGAGGACGGAAAGTTGACAATCTCTTTTGTGACTCATATGTCTAAAGATGATAAGACCTAACACCTGGTTAGTTACCCCTTAGGCCTAAACAAAAAATACGTTTGTTTCTGGTTACCTCTTAGGCCTAAACAAAAAATACGTTTGTTTCTGGTTACCTCTTAGGCCTAAACAAAAAATACGTTTGTTTCTGGGTAAACCCAACCAACCTTGTTTTTTTTACCCCCTACCCGATTTATTTTTTTAGAGGAAAACAATAAAATCTGACATTTTTATTCGTCCACGATAGGAAAACATTTTCATAGGAAGCATCTGACTGCAAAGTCAAGCTCCTATTAGCAGTTTACAATCAAAACACTGAGAGGAATTTGGATTCAGTCATGAATCCTTTGGGACCTAAAATTTATGAGAAGAACTAGGACTATCCATAGTCTCCCAGGTATACATGCTATATATGGTATCATACAGCTAGTTCATGAATACTTTCCCTCATACGACAACTCCTCAGCAGACGACTTTGAACATATTTTGTCAAAAAATAGAAAATCTCTATAACTGAAGGGATAACCTATTAATTACTAAAAGTGGAAAACATAAGAGGAGAAATTGCTCGTTTTGAGCAATTTCTTCTTTTGTCACTAAGTTTTCAAAATCCCGTCTGCTGCAGAGGCGTCAGAAAGCCTCTATATCTCCCACATGCTATTGCACCAAATCTGCAGCAAACCACTTTGAAAACATCGAAGCAAAAATAAGAAAAATCTATATATATATACTTAAACAAAAGTACATTTTATGATATTTATTGAATACAGTTGAAGCCATTGTGGCAAAAGAAGAAATTGTTCATATTATAAATGTTTTTCAAATTTCAATAGTACACAGTGCGTTTCCACCTTCAGGCTTCTATATGATTTTACAATTGAAAGGCAAGATTCACAAAGCAAACAAATGAAGTGTATGCTTTTATAATCCAGTAGGAAGTGTATTTTAGTCATAAAGCAAAATAAATTGGAATAAACCTTGTTCATGAATAAGATTTCATAATACTTCTTTTATACATACTATATCATTTTTTATTACAATTTTGCGATTTATTATGTCATCGTTTTCACAATTTAGCAATTTTGCACGTTGAATATCACGAAAACCAATAGGCTTTAGCAGGGAGTCTTCACAAAATTGGATGGGAAGGGAGCGGCTGGTACATCTAGCTTACTTAATAAAAGCTCAATGTTCCAAAGATCAAGTTGTGTTAGATAACGGGTCTACGTCATCTACTAGAAAGTTCAATTAGTTATTTCCTAAACCCATTGGTATATTATCTCTGCTTTTGTGAGGAAAACTTTCTCAAAATCACATTCCTTAATCCTTTCCCTCATACGACAAATCTGCAGCAGACGACATTGAACGTATTTTGTCAAAAAATTGAAAATCTCCATAATTGAATGGATAACCTATTCAGGGGTGTAGAAATCATTTGAAGAAGCAGGGTAAATTCTTAAAGTAGCCGGGTGTTAAAGGGTCTAACCAAATAAGTAACAAGGGGCAAAGCGAAAAAGTTACCGGGTGAGGATGCTTAAGTACCAGGGTGATTTTACCGCCTCCCTCCCCATTTCTACACCCCTGCCTATTACTAAAAGTGGAAAACATTGTGGCAAAAGGAGAAATTGCTTGTTTTGAGCAATTTCTTCTTTTGTCAGTCACCATGTTTTCAAAAAGCTGTCTGCTGCAGAAACGTAAGAAAGCATCTATATGTGGGAAAGAGTTAACAAGTTTCCCAATAAATCCAGTTACTAGTTAATTAATTAACCTACAGCTAATTACGATTTTTTTCTTCATATGAAAATCTAACAGTTCTTTCCGTCATAAAGACTTGATCTTTAAACACCTTGTCAACAGACAACATTTTTCAAAACAAGACAATACTCCTTTTCCCATGATAAAGAGTTAATCTACTTGTCAAAAATAAGGAAATAGTTCAAGCACACACAACAAATGTCCAGCTGAAGACGAATCTCTTGGCCCTCTACAAATACAAGTATAAGTATACAGAGGTACAGATAACGAGGGGTATACAGCTCTTTTCCCCACAATATCTCTATTTAATATTATCCAACCAAACCCTATGATGTGGGTACTCAAAAGAATTATCTGATAAAGATTATTTTGAGTACCCACATTGTGACAACAAAGGGTAACCAATTCAGGGGTGATTTTGACTTACTTGTCCGTTTTTTCAAAATGCTATTTTGCACTGGTCCATATATTTATATAGTAAATCCCTACAAAATTTTACTTGTCCGTACAGGCTCTGGGACAGATTGGGCAATACGGACAATGGATTTTGCCACCCCTTGGGTTATAGGACCAAATAAAGATTTTAGAATGTGCAAATTCAAATTCTTAAAAGCATTTGCTCCACTAGACATGTTTATAGCAATTGACCATGTTTTTTTTCTTCACTTTCCACATGTATGTATGTTTTTTGTTTGTTTGGAGTTTAACGCCGCTTTCAACAGCTTTGGTCATATCACGGCGGTCAATGCACCTACCCATGTTTTCCTGGCTTTCCCACACCAGTACTTACACAACATTCTTTTGAAGCCACTGACTACTTTCTCACATAGATCAGAGGTGAGAGGCAATGGAAAACATCGCCCGAAAGAATGTCGCTGCAACCGGGTATCGAACCCGTGACCTCCAGATCACGAGTCAGATACGCTACCAATTGAGCTACCCGGCCGGGTCATGTATGTCTGTACTGCCCTAGTAACTTTCATACATGTCTTACAAAAAAAAGTGTTACTTACTTATCATATTCTTCGTTGTCCTTTTCGCAGCGAGTGTCATTGAGCTTTTTAGCGGTTTTCTGCCAGTTTTTCCCATGTCTGCAGGTGGTCAATAACACTATATCCTTCTTGTTATGAACATGATACAAAGAATTTCGCGTCTCCGAACCAATGCCCGTTAAATAGCGTTTCCCTTTAAATCCTAATAGATAGTTTCGTAGAGGAGGCACATTATTTGTCGTAGTGTAAAGATGGCCCCTTTCTCCCCCTTTCTGCGGGTGGTCTTTGGCAAAGAGTGGGAACGATATATCGAATCCCGGACGAAAAGTGTTTGTGGACATGCTTGCTTTGGCCAGCATTGCTTGTCCGATATTAAAATCAACAGTTAGAACATAATCGGGCCAAGTGCCCGAATACAAATTAAATATTAAGTGGTTTTTGCCGTTATTCCATGTTGAAAGTTTCGCAATTTTATTATCTACATCTTGTATCATATCCGCACTTAACACATCTCTATCTAAGGTGTCAATCGCTAGGATGAAGAGACAAGCTTCTTTCGGGTCCATCGTGTGAAATCTCGAGTCCTGAATAGACGAGATAATTTTTGAGTAACTGTGCGACAGCTTGTCCCCCACTGGGTACACATACACTTTAAATCCATTTTTACACAGCGAGTAGTCGAAACACGTCTCCATGCGACACTTCTCATAGTCGATTCCGTGCGGGGCCGAGCGTCGCAGTCGTGCCGACACATGCAGGTCATCTCCGTATCGGAAATCGCTGGAATCCAGAAAGGACAGCGACTCTCCATTTTCGAAAGAAAACGGTTTTGGTCCATTATGAATAAAGGTGGGCAGCCTTTTGAGAATGATAATATAAATACATATCACTACGAAACCACATACAGCGGTTATAAAACGTTTCTTCGCCTGCATGAGATAGACGGGGGCATTATTCCATCCTAGTTCAGTAATCCGGCAACAACAGTTAAGACATTCTCATAACGTTTGTCCCAAAAAACGGACCTTATCTGCACACCTTTAAAAAGGTCTGCATGTCTCCGCCATTTTCTTTCAGATGTCAAAAGTGTTGTGTACATGTGCGTTAATTTGTATTTAACTCCGATTTCAATTTATTTTTAATCCAATTCGACACTGATTTTGTAAGACGACGGGCAATTGAATTACCTAATACAACACAGAAAATTCCACAGCTTTATATCGAATGACGGACACCACTAATTCAGTTCTGTAAATAAATCCAAGAGCACTTCATACAACAGAAACCTTCAAAGCACTATTGTTCAAATCGGAAATCCCCACTGTATCGTGACGTCATTACTGATTCGAAATTGAGGTTGGTCTTAAAATAGGTCATCGGGTAGTTTCCCAAGAGAGCACATAGAGGCCCTGCTTTGAAATGGAAAGAAATGGGGGGCAATTTTATGGATTTACCAACGTTAAAATTAGTTCATAAATTATTTTATTCTCATTCTCGACAAAATACGCACTCTACGTTCTTTCCGTCTTACAGTGTATTCTGTCTATCGTTTTAACATAAAACATTTTAGAGCTTAACTTTCGATTTAGAATAAATAGTCTATTGATGTGTTTATTTTAATTCTTTCCCTCATATAGACGCTTTCTGACGCCTCTGAAGCAGACGGCTTTTTGAAAACATAGTGACAAAAGAAGAAATTGCTCAAACAATTTCTCCTTTTGCCGCAATGTTTTCCACTTTTAGTCATAGGTTATCCATTCAATTATAGAGATTTTCTATTTTCTGACAAAGTTTGTTCAAAGACGTCTGCTGCAATTTTGTCGTATGAAGGAAAGTGTTAAAATACATCTTATGTTTTTGGAAAACATTGTGGTGAAAGCAGAAATTGCTCGTTTTGAGCAATTTCTTCTTTTGTCACTATGTTTTCAAAAAAAGCCGTCTGCTGCAGAGGCGTCAGAAAGCGTCTACATAAGTTATGTAGACGCTTTCTGACGCCTCTGCAGCAGACGGCTTTTTTTTATGATAAGAGAAAGGGTTAATTGCGCAGACGTCCCGAAATTCGTGAGACTCCTGTCAGACGTTTGGTCTGACTGATTAAATATTTCTGTCAGACCAGGGACACTATATTACTATGTTAATATAGTGTCCCTGGTCAGACCAAACAGTTTACTTACAGCAATCTGGAGAGCAGTTCTGAGTCATGTTTGATGACTCACACTTCAGACATGAATATAATATTATGTATGGTCTTTTTCTTTGGAGGTTGCATATTATTCTGTTTGTTTCCAATAAAAAAAAAAAAAAATTCTTAATCACTGATTCATATTAACAAAACCACGCATGTTTAAAAAAAAAAATACTTTTGAAATTTCCAATGTTGATTTGCAAATGTATATATATCTGTTGTGTCATTTTGGGCTGACAAAAAACTGAGTTTTCAGTCAGACCTTTCAATAATCCGTCAGTCAGGTCTGAAGGTCTGACAGAATTTCGGGAAGTCTGTTAATTAAAGCGTAACTGCAGTAGCAGACGACTTTTGAAAACATTTTTGCGAAAGTAAAACATGCTCATGATGAATAATATATACTTTTACCACACTGTTTATAAACTCGATTAAATAAATACACTTTATATTTTTGGATTGTTCGATATTTTAGCCAAGGTGTTTTCAAAGTCGTCTGTTGAAGATTTGTTGCATGTGGGAAAAGAGTTAAAACGTAGACAGTCAGAGTCTGGCCATAACTGGCCACAATTACAACATTTTCTACGAATTTTTTACTCTTTCACCACCGAATAGTCTAAAGTAGACTCTTCCGTGTACACAGTCAGGCGACTCCATCTATAATTCATTGTTGTAAGAGTTTTGGAATATTTTGATAACTAAAAGTCAAACAATGCTTATTGCAGGTGAGTCATCTCTTTAAGAGCTGAATCTGTCTTGTTTGCCAAAAACTAGTTAAGAAATACTTTGTTTGTTAACCCTTTCCCTCATATAGACGCTTTCTGACGCCTCTGCAGCAGACGGCTTTTTGAAAACATAGTGACAAAAGAAGAAATTGCTCAAAGCTTTTAGTCATAGGTTATCCATTCAATTACAGAGATTTTCTAATTTTTGACAAAATATGTTCGAAGTCGTCTGCTGCAGAATTGTCGTATGAGGGAAAGGTTTACATTTTATTGACACGATCTGGTATGGAACCTGTCGGAGTCGTCTTGATCTAGGTTGTACTGTGAAAACACGGAGATAAATGTAACGCAGGAACAGTAAAGCAAAACAGTAACTATTGTGTTGATACTGATATATATGACAATATTGTTTTGATACTGATATATGACAATATTGTTTTGATACTGATATATGACAATATTGTTTTGATACTGATATAAGACAATATTATTTTGATACTGACATATGACACTATTGTTTTGATACTGATATATGACAATATTATTTTGATACTGATATATGGCAATATTGTTTTGATACTGATATATGACAATATTGTTGGGAATGGTCATTGGTACAACATGAATATTTTGTCCTTTCCCGAAATATTTTCAGTAAATCAACGGCTGCTGCAAAAAAATAATTTGTAGTTCTATCAGGAAAGAATTAGATGAACCCTTTCCCACATGCAGGGCCGAGCCCCGGTAGCTCAGTCGGTAGCAACGCGGGCTGTCAATCCAGGGGTTGTGAGTTCGAATCCCGACTCGGCCAACTTTCTTTCCGACGATTGACAAAAGTCAATGCGACATGCGTCATTTGTCTTCCACCAATGGGCTAAGTCTATGTGGAAAAGCAGCCAGTTGCTTGGGAAGATTGTTGTGTGGAGTACTTGTGTGAGAAAACCAGGAAATGCATGAGTAGGTGAACTGGCCGCCGTGATATGACTGAGAAATTGTTAAAAACGGCGTTAAACCCCAATCAATCAATCAATCAATCAATCAATACTACACAATGAGGAATCCGCTGTGGTCGAGTGGTTAGCGCCGGGGATTTCGAAACCGGGTGTCCCGGGTTCGATCCCCAGTCACGGCACTACGGTCATGGTGGAGTGCCCTTGGGCAAGGCACATTTTCTAGCCTAGTACTGGTTTGTTTACCCAGGGATCATGAATAAGTGAACTGTCGCCGTGATATAACTGAAATAATGTTGAAAGCGGCGTAAAACCCCAATAAATAAAATAAATAAATACTACACAATGAGTGATTGCTTGAAAGGGGTTTAACGACGTTTTCAACAATTGTTCAGTCATATCACGGCGGCCAGCTCACATATATCAATGTGTGTCCCACTGCCCTGACTTTCACATACCAGCACACGACAATAGTACTTCCAATCAAGTTTATTTTCATCATGGACTGTTAGCCCAATGGTTTGAAGACGAATGGCGCTTGTAGTAATGTTTTACGTTTTTGTCAAACGTCGGATAGAGTGTTGGCCGAGCTTGGGTTCGAACTCGCAAACCCTGGATTGCAAGCCCAAGAACCTACCGACAAGGAAGGACTCGGTTCTTTTAACCCTTATCCTCATGCGACAATTCTGCAGGAGACGACTTTGAACGAGTTTTGTCAAAACATAGAAAATCTCCATAATTTAATGTATAACCTATGACTAAACGTTGAAAACATTGTGGCAAAAGAAGAAATTGCACGTTTTGTGCAATTTCTTCTTTTGTCACTATGTTTTCAAAAAGCCGTCTGCTGCAGAGGCGTCAGAAAGCGTCTATATGAGGGGAAGGGTTAAAGATGTCAGATATATGGAATGCCAATCAAGAATTATCCAGAAACAAGTGACTTTTGACGCTCCTGGGTTTCTCAATGTACTCAATACATATCGTACAACGACACAGACCTTTACCACTGTAAGACAAGAGCAGGTTATGTTAACCCTTTTCCTCATATAAATGTTTTATAACGCCTCTGCAGCAGACGGCTTTTTGAAAACACAGTGACAAAAGAAGAAATTGCTCAAAACGATTTTGCTTTTAGTCATAGGTTATCCATTCAATTATAGAGATTTTCTATTTTTAGTCAAAATAAGTACAAAGTCGTCTGCTGCAGAATTGTCGTATGAGGGAAAGGGTTAACCCTTTTACCACTTCTATTTTGCCAATGACTACCATTCTGTCTTAGACGCATCTGCAGCCAGCTTTCGGCGCTTAAAAAAACATTGTAACAAAAGGAGAAATTGATAACAATTTTCCCACGACGTTTCATCTCGATCTATATTCAGTATATACACTTCCTTTATGGAATTGTTTATATTTGTGTATAAAACTATACACTATAAATGTTATCAAAGTTGTCTGCTGCAGGTTTGTTGTATGTGGGAAAGGGCTAATAAAAAATAGCCCTGTGATATCACAGAGTAGCAATAATGAAAAGTACAGTGATTAATGGGGGTATCAAATCATCATTCTGAAAACAAATCGATTAGTTTTCTGTGTATTCTTCACCTTATGCCTTCTTATTTAACCCTTTCCCACATACAAAAAATCTGCAGCAGACAACTTTGAACATATTTTGTCAACAAATGAAAAATCTCTATAATTGAATGGATAACCTATGACTGAAAGTGGGAAATATTGTAGCAAAAGGAGAAATTGCTCGTTTTGAGCAATTTCTTCTTTTGTCACTATGTTTTTTAAAAAGCCGTCTGCTCCAGAGGCGTCAGAAAGCGTCTACATTAGGGAAATCTGCAGCAGACCACTTTACAACATCTAGGTAAGAGTACGAAACTTCTCTCAATAGATAGGATAGTATACGTATTGAATTAGGAAGAAAACATTGTGGAAAAAGGAGATATTTCACATTACGAGCAATATGCTACTGCTTTTGCTACAATGTTTTGAGAAGTCGTCTGTTGCAGAGTCGTTTTAAAGCTTCTATTTATGGGAAATAGTTAACCAGAGATATATTAAGAAATTAACAACATTTAAAATTATCAGCAGGGCCTCTCCCATGTAAATTCCTACGAATTGTGTAATTTAAACGCACGCCTATTTCTCAAAATGAAAGTACTGTAAGTATTGCACTGTACTCATAATCGTTTTTCGATGTGTTTATTTGTATTTTTATGAGTTATGTCACATCTTTTGTGGAAATAATTTCATTACACAATAAGATCATCAATGTACAAAGAAAAATAACGTTCATTCCTTAGTATTGTCACATGATATGCGTGTTAAGTAAAAGTTGTTAACTAATAGAACTATACAATCTAATTGTCGGATGGTTATAATTTCGGACATTGATGTTCGAAAATTTCTCCAGGTTGCTGTACTGGAAATGCAATTTTGTTTTATGAATTTAGCATCCATCATTCCATGTACTTATAATGCAATATGTAACGTGTTGAATAAGCGGAATTATTGAGACTAGATCCTTGTCTTGATTTCGCGAAAAACAGGAAATGAAGAATATATATAATTCCAGTTTCTGAAAGTAAGATTGGCGTGTGTTCATTTGTTTTCAGTTCTAAATTATATTATAAGAAAATGTGTTAAATGTAAATAAAAAAAATTCTTCTTGAAAACCTTATTTTGCAAATTGCAGTGAACTTGTTGCATTATATATATATATTGCAGTGGCGAAAATATTCATATTAGGGTCAGGGTCTTTCAAATACTATTTGAAAGACCCTGGTAGGGTGATGGATGCAAGATGCACTGTTGTAACTTTGTTTTTGGTTACACATGTTTTCTTTTTATGTGATGAACAGTGACGCAGTTAACGGTCAGGTCGTCATACAATCATATTATGTGTGTTTTTTACAAACAAGATGGGTTACATCCAATGGAAATGCTTATACAAATGATACAGTGAAGGTTTGAAAAATTGGGAACCAGTTTTAATTTAAACTTATTTATTTTACATTGATTGCGAATAAAGCTTTCAGCTTATATTAATCACTCTCGATGTCTGCTAACTGGGGACTTAACCAGTACTCGTGCCGTTGTGTGGAAAAAACCCTAAGTCAGGACCTGCCCATCACAGGACTCGAACCAGGGACCTTTGATACGAGAGGCCGATGCTCAACCTCTGCACCACTGTCTTACATAAATTTGTATATTGAATGTTACCAAAATGGATTAAGACTATCATCATACATAAAGGGTGTCATCCTATTTGTTTAAGAAGTCAATTAATGATTTTATTTTAAAAAAAAAACACAGTGAAAACATCATTTAATTTAATTATTCATTTGGAAAATAATAATCGGGTACTCAAATACTTATTTTGATAACCAATACGCTTTTGTACGATTGAGTACTCGAGTACTCACATACTCGAATACCCTGTCCAATTCCTACTTTAAATTCTAAATCTGCAGATGACTGGTTTTGTTAACTCTTTGGAAAAGACCAGTTTACTCCTCCTTATCTTGTCCTCTGGCCAAGTATTTTTCAGTCTGCCCTTGTACTTACAAAATGATTTATAATTACAGGTTTATTAGTTTATGAGATGTCTCTGCCAACAAGTCCCTCATTGCCTGTGGGCGCCAGAGAAGAGAGTATTTTACAGAATTATTTCCTTTTGTTGAGTCAGTTTGCATTTGATAAAGCTAAAGAATTGTTTGTAAGTTAGACTTTAAGTATTTTCTTACAGGACTAAGAATTTTTAAAATACAGTCTGTTTTGAAGTACTTTATAACACTTTCCCACTTGTAGACACTTTTTCAATCATTGTAATTTCATTTACAAAGGTCTTCATTAATATAGTCAATATTTGTTGTATGTGGGAAGGGGTTAAGCAAGGTCTTAGACAAGTTCCTATTTTTTAGGTCACCTTTGCATGAAGCGCTCAAGATGAGTTATTGTTATCACCTAATGTCCGGTGTCCGGCGTCCGTCAATATCTACTTCTCTGTAACCAGTGGGTCAATTGGGATGCAACTTTAGAGCAAGCATCCTCTCAATGTCCTCACCAAGCATAATTCTGCTTTTCATGACAACTGAAAAAACCTTTAGAATTCTGCTCCTCCCAAAGATATTGGCAGAGTTTCAAATAAATTTGCAGAAATTGGGGGTTGGGGGGCGGGGGTACGCTTTTGCCTTAAATGGCTGTAGTTCAAACTTTAAAAACATTCTTCAAGAAATGTTGATAAACATGATCACCAAGAGGCCCGAATGTTTTGACTTATATGGCTTAGTGAATAGTAGGGTGACCCTCTATCTGATTCCTTCAAGCTATGTTGATTGGTCTAAAGACATGGCCACCAGGGGCTGGGGCTGTTTTACCCTTTATGCCAAGAGTGTAAGATATAGAAAATTATCGCCTTAAGAAAGTAATGTCTGATTTTGAAATACTAAGCAATACATATACATTTCTTTGGTAACCTTTTATCAGTTTTCTCAAGTCATATTAATTTAACAAAAGACAGACTACATAGGGTTGGGTTATTTCGCCTTGTGGCAGTGGAGCTATACCAGTCCTCTTGTATTAGCTTACCTGAGTGTAAAATGAGTTGTTAAGGTTGACTGGCTGTTAAGCAAGACAAATCACTTTGCATAACTCAGGTGACCGATCCAGGGCCATCATGGCCCTCTTGCTATTGAGATACTAATGGAAGTTAACTACTTGGTTCCTCCTTATCTAGGCCAACATTTATGTTGATATTCAGTTCTTTTACATTGATATTGATTGTATTTATATGCTCTACTTTTATATTGATATTGATTGTTTTATATTCACTACTTTTATATTGATATTGATTGTATTTATATTCACTACTTTTATATTGATATTGATTGTATTTATATTCACTACTTTTATATTGATTTATATTATCTACTTATATATTGATATTGATTGTATTTATATTCACTATTTTTATATTGATTGTATTTATATTCACTACTTTTATATTGATATTGATTGTATTTATATGCTCTACTTTTATATTGATATTGATTGTATTTATATTCACTACTTTTATATTGATATTGATTGTATTTATATTCACTACTTTTATATTGATTTATATTATCTACTTATATATTGATATTGATTGTATTTATATTCACTACTTTTATATTGATATTGATTGTATTTATATTTACTACGTTTATGTTGATTGTATTTATATTCAGTACTTTCATATTGATTGTATTTATATTCACTACTTCTATATTGATATTGATTGTATTTATATTCTCTACTTTTATATTGGTATTGATTGTATTGATATTCACTACTTTTTATAGTGATATTGATTGTATTGATATTCACTACTTTGATATTGATTGTATTGCTATTGATTGTATTGTTATTCACTATTTTAATATTGATATTGATTGTATTTATATTCAGTACTTTTATATTGATATTCGTTGTATTGATATTCACTACTTTTATATTGATATTGATTGTATTGATATTCACTACTTTCATATTGATATTGATTGTATTGATATTCATAACTTTTATATTGATATTGATTATATCTATATTCACAACTTTTATATTGATATTGATTGTATTTATATTCACAACTTTTATATTGATATTGATTGTATTTATATTCACAACTTTTATATTGATATTGATTGTATTTATATTCAGTACTTTCATATTGATTGTATTTATATTCACTACTTTTATATTGATATTGATTGTATTTGTATCCACTACTTTTTATTGATATTGATTGTATTTATATTCACAACTTTTATATTGATATTGATTTTATATTCACAACTTTTATATTGATATTGATTGTATTTATATTCACTACTTTTATATATTGTTATTGATTGTATGTATATTCACTACTTTTATATTGTTATTGATTGTATTTATATTCACAATTTTTTATATTGATATTGATTGTATTTATATTCAGTACTTTTATATTGATAATGATTGTATTCATATTCACTACTTTTATATTGATATTGATTATATTTATATTTACAACTTTTATATTGATATTGATTGTATTGATATTCACAACTTTTATATTGATAGTATTGATATTCACTACTTTTATATTGATATTGATTGTATTTATATTCACTACTTTATATTGATTGTATTGATTGTATTGATACTTTGAAGGACAAAGAGAAGGAGGTTCATAAAGCCGCCTTTGGTTCGTCATGGGCGTTAATGGTTCATTCACTGACACAATTTGCTGTCGCAGAAAAAACATACATGACATTGGGTTTTCTGGAACAAAAATGGTTTGGACGATCAAAGGATGTAAGTGTTCTTGACTTTTACACTAATTGTTTCCATACTTGCATCTGCAGCAGAATTCGATGGCTTCATGCAAAACGGTTGTAACTACATTGTGTAACAAGATGTAGTTACAACCATATTGCATGAAGCCCACAAGATGCTTTTTGAAAACTTCATAATTTGCTTTATTATATATACCTGCACAATTTCCGGCACCATTACATGCAAAATGTTAGATGCAAAAACAACAAGACGGATTAAAATTCTGCTATTGACAATTGCGATAAAAATATGGTAATGTGACGCCATTGAATTATGCTGTCATGTCATTCGTAATTCAGTAGTGCGACGTCATTCACTCACCATTTTATTCAATGTATAAAAATGCGTTTTTTAATATTGAAAACATTTGGACTTGTAAAATTTGCCTTTTTAATGTCTTACTGGTAAATGTTCTAATAACAACATATTTAAAAGAAATTTATATAGCAATACCTGAATTTGTATTGTCTACTCAGTCTTGTGAGATCTCAATTTTTTCCATATGCCTCGTAGTAAAATACAAAGCGACATATTCCCTATATATTTGGTAGTTTTACCTTTTCCAGTATGTTTAATTTTCTCACTTAGTATGCACTTCAGAGGGCTAAACATAGGAATGTTGACCCTTTCCAGCATGCACACACATCTAGACACTTCTGCAGCAGATGGCTTTCGAAAACATTTGGACAAAAGTATATATTACTCATGATGAGGTTTTCAACTTTATTCAATAATTAGACCATAATTATGTTTTACCCAGCCATCTACAGATTAGTTGTGTGTTGGAAACCGTGGTTAAATTCCCTATTAAGACTTAAAAGTGAATTGTTACTGATTGCATATTATACAAGATCTCAATTGCCTGACAAAGCTGTTCTATTATGCATTTTTAGCTCGACTGTTTTTCGAAGAAAAAAAGTAGAGGTATTATGATACCTGTGGCGTCGTCGTCTGCATCTGCGTCTGCGTCATCACAGAACTTTAACCTTACCTCATAACTCAAAAAACGTGCAACATTTTCAAATGAAAGTTGTTACACATTTTTCTCCAGGGGTTGTGAGTTCGAACCCCAGCTCGGCCATCATTCTTTCCGACGTTTGACAAAAGTCATTGTGACAAGCGTCATTCGTCTTCCACCAATGAGCTATCAGTTTATGAGGGAAAAAAGCCAGTTGCTTGGAAAGAATGTTGTATGTGTACTGGTGTGAGAAGCCAAGAAACATATGAGTAGGTGAACTGGCCGCCGTGACTGAAAAATTGTTAAACTGGCATTAAACCCCAATCAATCAATCAATCAATACACATTTTTCTAGCAAGTCTATACCAAAATGCGAAACTCTGGCTTTAATTATTATTCAGTAATGCCCCTTTTTGCGAAAACAGACAAGCGTTGGCATGTGCTCTGATGGGCTCTTGTTTAATAAGTAGCAGAGTTGCATAACATATCAATCAATATTTCAGAGTTTACATAACTCTTACCAAGTGTTAATGCCAGAGTTACTGGTACATAACGATCAATATTTCAGAGTTTACGTAACTCTTATCATGTGTTAATGTCAGAGTTACGTAAAATAGAGGACGGAGCCAAACATAACGAGCATCAACTTGCTTCCTGGGGTCCGTCGATGGAATTTGAGATACTATTGGGACACCTGTGCGGCCAGCTGTGTGAATATATAAAGGCCAGACAGAAAACCATGGACTTGTATCCTTACTTATTCTAGTTGTAGTATTACTCTACAACAACATACGACATTTCTATTATAAGTTGTAGTGTCATAGTGTCAGATCACACTGGTTACCTCTACGACAACCGTGATATTTCTATTCTAAGTTGTAGTATCAGATCACATTGGTGAACTCTACGACAACCGTGATATTTCTATTCTAAGTTGTAGTGTCATAGTGTCAGATCACACTGGTTACCTCTACGACAACCGTGATATTTCTATTCTAAGTTGTAGTGTCATAGTGTCAGATCACACTGGTTACCTCTACGACAACCGTGATATTTCTATTCTAAGTTGTAGTGTCATAGTGTCAGATCACACTGGTGAACTCAATGACAACAACGATATATTTCTATTCATCGCTGAAATGAGATGTAGTCCTCGCATAATGTGCAGTTAGTAGCTTGCAAATGTTGTATTTTAGACCACACTGATGAAATATCCTTTTTCCCACTGTACATGATGGAAACTTCACTTTACCCTTTATAAACATACAGCACTCAATTCTTCAGCAGATGACTATGTAAACGTCCAAGCAAAACTGTCGTAAATATATATCAATGAAAGTCGAATAATTGAAAAGAGTTGAAACTATTGACTGTAGCAAATGGCTCATTATTAACCCTTTCCCTCATATAGAGGGTTTCTGACGCCTCTGCAGCAGACGGCTTTTTGAAAACATAGTGACAAAAGAAGAAATTGCTCAAGATGAGCAATGTTTCCCACTTTTACTCATAGGTTATCCATTCAATTATAGAGATCTTTTATTTTTTGACAAAATATGTTAAAAGTCGTCTGCTTCAGAATTGTCTTATGTGTGAAAGGGTTAACAAAAACATTGCCGAGCCCCGGTAGCGACTAGGGCTGTCAATCCAGGGGTTGTGAGTTTGAATCCAAGTGGAAAACATTGTGGCAAAAGGAGAAATTGCACGTTTTGTGCAATTTCTTTTTTTGTCACTATGTTTTCAAAAAGCTGTCTGCTGCAGAGGCGGCAGAAAGCGTCTATATGAGGGAAAGGGTTAAGGCAAAAGTATGAAATATTATAATGCAGTGGAACATGTGTGTAAAGTCCACACATGCTAACACAACACTATGGTCTTTGTTCACAGGTGGTCTTTAATTGCAGGGTCATTTATGTAGAAAAATGAATTATTGGGAGACTAGAAATGTAGTTGCTAAAGACAGGGAATCGCTATTCCAAGGTGATCTTTAGCGCAGGTTTGACAGTATCTCAAAGGTCAAGGGTGCGTTACAGGAATTTAGCAGGGTAATGGTTAAGCCTTTCCCTCATACGACAATTCTGCAGCAGACAACTTTGATAATAATTTGTCAAAAAATAGAAAATCTCTATAATTGAAAGGATAACCTAGGACTAAAAGTGGAAAACATTGTGGCAAAAGGAGAAATTGCTTGTTTTGAGCAATTTCTTCTTTTTTTACTATGTTTTCAAAAAGCTGCAGAGGCGTCAGAAAGCCTCTATCAGAGGGAAAGGGTTTAAAAGGTGCAAAAAGCATGGCAAAATATGCATAGGCTCATCCAGATCTACACTTGTCCCATATTACTTACTCAAGGTTGTATCATTATTTTTAGCTCACTTCGTGCTCAAGGTGAGTTATTGTGATCGCCTTTTGTCCGGCGTCCGTTGTCCGTCAACTTTTTTTCCTCAGTAACCAGTCGGTCAATTGGGATAACATTTTACAGAAAGCATCCTTTCAATGACCTCACCAGAATTCCTTCAAATGTTTGGGATCCTTGCAGAATTCTGGTTTCCATTGCAATGAAACTAAAAAAACTTTAAAATTCTTCTTCTCCTAAACTGGTTGGTAGATTTTGAAATAATTTTGTAAAAATGTTCCTTGGATGACCTTCTATCAGATTCCTTCAGGCCATATTGATTGGTCAAAAAACATGGCCGCCAGGGGGCGGGATATTTTGCCGTATATGGCTATAGTGAAAACTTAAAAAATCTTTTCCTCCGAAAGTGACAGGTAGATTTTCAAATAATTTTGGGGAAATGTTCCTTGGGTGACCGTGACCCACTATCAGATTCCTTAAAGCCATGTTGATTGGTCGCAAAACATGGCCGCCACAGGGCTTAAGTGAAAAATCTTCTCATCCGAAAGAATTTGGTTGATTTTCAAATAATTTTGTAGAAATATATTCCTAGGGTGACCCTCTATCAGATTCCTTCAAGCCATGTTGATTGGTCGAAAACTAGGGGCTGGGGCTTATATGGCTAAAGTGAAAACAAATTAAATCAGTTGAGCGATCCAGGGCCATCATGGCCCTCTTGTTTCTTGTACCGGTACTTTGCTTCCTTAACCTGGTTCCCCAGCTATGAACAAATGAGTACACTGGGAACCAATAAAAACCTGAGTTATGTGGACCTTGTAGAGGTAGTGTCGGAGATAATTCACTCACACAGCAGAAACTTTCATCACCCGATCTTAAGTAATCTAAAATCTGGATTTACGTAAGAATCTTATCTGATGTCACATTTTCTGTATTGATTTTGTTTAGTATATTACAATATAGTATTTTAACAAAGAAGTTATGTGCCTTCTGTTAAAGTTCTATTAACAATTCTTCTCATACAACAAATCTGCAGCAGACGACTTTGAAAATATCAAAGCAAAAATATAGAATATACCTACTTTTAAAAGTGTAATTATTAAATAGAGAACATTATGGCAAAAGGAGAATTGAAATAAAAAAGTGAAAAAGGTGATATAACTCAAAACAAGCATCTTCTCTTAAGCATGTGAGGACTTATTTTCCAAGAATTGCTTGTTTTTTGGTGTCTGAATCGTTGCTATCTCCTTTGGCGTCTTTTGCGGCAGCATAACAACTTTCTCCACCCTGTTTCATTACACTTCTTAATGACCAGATTGTTACACTGTAATGCTGATATATTTTTAGCTGTTTCACAAAAGCAGAAACACATTTTTATGCATTTGCAGCAGAAGACTTTGAAATCATTATGGCAATAGGAGAAATTTCATTTGAACTATTTTTTGCCTAGATGTTTTCAAAGCTTTTTCAACCCTGGATTTGTTGTGGGCAGTTTTCCCTTTTTTTTCCTAACCATGATTTAATGTGTTGTCTTTCAGGTCCGAATGTGATGTAATCAATCATTTACTAAATGCCCAGATGTTGATGACCAGTGGTCAGTTCTTGCCATCGTTATTACATTTACACCAGGGCCATAGTAAACTGACCAGCTGGGGATCAACCTGCCAGGCCAAAGAGGTCAGTATTATAAAATTCCAGTAAAAACTGCAAAGGTCTAAGAGTAAGGGGAGTGAACTTGTCTTTACCCCACAATATCTCGCTTATTTCTCAACAAAACTGCAGAGATCTAAATAAGGGGCATTTACCATGTTCTAAAATCCTTATTTGACATTCAAACCCTATGTTGTGGGTACTCAAAAGAATCGTCTCAGTGAGACGGTTCTTTTGAGTACCCACAACATGGGATTTGGTTGAGTAATAAGAGAAAGATTGTAGGAAAAATACCTGTTAACTCTCTCTTATCCAGCCCCCTGAAACCCTTTAAGTTTAATTGAGTGTTGAATAAGGATTTCAGGTCTAGATTATGGTGATTGAGTTTGTCTTTTCCCCACATTATCTCTCATATTTCTCAACTAAACCTGATGTTGTGGGTACTCTGGAGGAGTAACTGGTCTTTTCCCCACATTATCTCTCATGTTTCTCAACTAAACCTGATGTTGTGGGTACTCTGGAGAGTAACTGGTCTTTTCCCCACATTATCTCTCATGTTTCTCAACCAAACCCAATCTTACATCAAGTTTTGCCATTAAGCTCTCATCATTTTGCGACATCAAATAAGCTTTAAACATTTAATTTCTTTTCCAATGTCTTAGATGTATCACCAGGCTATCAATTTCATGCAAAATGGCTAAGTATTTACAGTACTTCTGATATGGTTGAATGATAATTTAAAAAAAAAAATTGATACCATAATGTTTCATTGTTTGCAATTAATTGATATATTACTTCAGTTAAAACACATTTTTACCCTTTTGCTCAATAACAGTCAATTAAAGCAATATTTATTTAACCCTTTCCCTCATATATATACTTTTGGACGTCTCTGCAGCTTTTCCATTTTTTGACAAAATATGTTCAAAGTCGTCTGCTGCAGAATTGTTCTATGAGGGACGACTGTGAAAACATGTAGATGAAAATATTGAAAATCTCTAAATGATAGTATACTTATTAATAGTATCTGCTGCTGATGCGTCAAATGCAATTGCAAGTGGGAAAGGGTTAACATTTTAACCCTTTCCCTCATACGACAATTCTGCAGCAGACGACTTTGAACATATTTTGTCAAAAAATGGAAAATCTCTATAATTGAATGGATAACCTATGACAAAAAGTGGAAAACATTGTGGCAAAAGGAGAAATTGCACGTTTTGTGCAATTTCTTCTTTTGTCACTATGTTTTCAAAAAGCCGTCTGCTGCAGAGGCGTCAGAAAGCATCTATATGAGGGAAAGGGTTAATTTTGGAAAGCCGAGCCCCAGTAGCTCAGTCGGTAGCGACGCGGGTTGTCAATCCAGGGGTTGTGAGTTTGAATCCCAGCTCGGCCAACATTCCTTCCGACGTTTTACAAAAGTCACTGTGACCCGCGTCAGTCGTCTTTCACCAATGGGCTGTTTAACAGTCTATGTGAAAAAAGCAGGCCAGTTGCTTGGAAAGTATGTTGTGTGGTGTACTGGTGTGGGAAAAACCAGGAAACGCATGAGTAGGTGAACTGGTCGCCGTGATATGACTGAAAAATTGTTGAAAACGGCGTTAAACCCCAAGCAATCAATCAATCAATTAATTTTGGAAAAGTCTATGCTACCAGGGACATAGATAAGAGGGATAAGTAACTGAACTGTATACTAAAATATTACCCGTGCCAACATTTGTAGCAAGTAAAACTCAAAAACTATTCAAGATATGAAAATAAAAAATAACAAATTCTGAAAGTTTAAACATTCTTTTATTGCAGTAGATACAAATATTTTATTCTAACACTATTGACAATTTCTCTTCTATACACAAAGAAGGATTTGAGCGTGATCTAAATGCAGTATACATGTATCACTCTAAATTTCCGGAACTATTTTTGGCTGTTGAAATTCCCCCCCGAGTATTTTTCATACAACGTTTTCAGAGCGCATGCGTTACTACGTTGGGCTTGACATTTTATTAATGAAGTCACAAGCTTTTGTTGTAAATGCCGTTTGGAAATTTGAATTGTAACGGCGACGTAACTGTATTAAATGACGTCATTCACGTGTTTTACCAACATTTTTGGCGCGGTCGAAAATGTTGTGTTAGAATGAGACAGTAACAAATTGCCCATGATGAGTTTAAGAATAATTGAAAAAGGTTTAATAAAAATAAAATGTCCATAGACTGTTAATAAAACTGATTTCAAAATGTTTTGTTAGTTGAAACAATCCAATATTGCCAAAACAAATTCAATGGGGAGTAAAGATAGAATAGCCTACACGTGATTTTATCAAGGAAAACAACGTCATGTCAAAACCTAGTTCCCCCTTAATTTGTATCCCTTTAAGTTATAAACAAGTGCTAGAATTGAAATAGATCTCATTTTGAGTGATATACCGGCTCGTATATCACGATGTGTCGTTCAGGTGTGTATAAATTAATCACTCAGGCCATTCGGCCTTCGTGATTAATTACTACACACCTGAACTCCCAATCGTGATATACGAGCCGGTATAATTATCACTCAAAATGAGATCTATTTCCTAAATATATTACAGGTTTTGATAAAATGTTATCCTTATGAAAAATGTCAGTCTATTAATTTTTGGAAAAAAATAATATAATTCAGAAATCCCAATATCTGTGTCTTTTAAACCAGTCCGTGTTCAAAATGCAAAGAAATTCCAGTTGTTCATTGTGTCTCTAACTAAAGTTGAAATGTTAAGCTTTCAGAACATGTATGTTTTGTTTATGTGCCAAATGTGACTTAAAAGATTTATTTGCTACAAAATGTGAAAAATTGGACAATTTTATTTCTATGTGTGATATTTTAACCAGATAACAGGTGTACAGGTGCAGTTGCTTATCCCTCTTATCTATGTCCCTGATGCTACCATCTAAGATAATGTAGAAATATATTTCGCTCACACAGGTAGCTTATCTGGAAAATGGTTGACTGAACTGGATTCAATTTTGGAAAAAGTCTAAAATTTACCCTCTTAGATCATGTTTAAATAATTATGTTTTACTTACACAGGCTGTCTTTATCGTGTATGAGGTATTGTGAGTTCCCTATAATATAGTCTGTGAATGTTATAAAAGTCTTCCATGACGATGTGTCTATGCAATCTTCCATGTATTAACCCTTTCCCTCGTATAGACGCTTTCTGATGCCTCTGCAGCAGACGGCTGTTTGAAAACATACTGACAAAAGAAGAAATTGCTCGTTTTGCCACAATGTTTTCCACTTTTAGTCATAGGTTGTCCATTCAATTATAGAGATTTTTCATTTTTTGACAAAATATGTTTAAAGTCGTCTGCCGCAGAATTGTTCTATGTGGGACGACTGTGAAAACATGTAGATGAAAATCTCTAAATGATAGTATACTTATTAAATAGATTTGATAACATTGTGAGCAATTTCTTCTTCTGCCACAATGTTTTTTAAAACTTGTCTGCTGCAGCGACGCCTACATGTGGGAAAGGGTTAACCTTTTCTCTCTCGATGATGATGTGTACATGTTCTTGCATGTATACATGAATAAATGCAGTGAATGAAAAGGTTAAAATCATGCTGTTTTTACTCTGAATATTATTTAACCTTTTCCCACTTCCGAAACATCTGCAGCAGATGACTTAGAAAAATATATATCTCCATAAATCGGAGTATAACTATGAAATAGAGTTGAAAACATTGTGACAAAAAGGAGATATTGCTCATCATATCGCCTTTTGTCACAATGTTTTCAAAAGTCGTCAAGAAGTGTCTATAAGGTGGGAAAGGGTTAAAGTCTAAATATTGCTGAAACTCTGCTGTAAACCCTCCTTTTCCCACATACAATGAATCTGCAGGGGACAACTTTGAAAATATATGGATCACAATATAGAAAATCACCATAAATTATTATATAGGCTCAGCCATTTCCTCTTTTTGTCACAATGTACTCGGCTGAAATGCGTCTGCAAGTGGGAAAGGGTTATTAATTTTCATGAAAGAAATTGTTATGCTTAGTGTCATGCCTTTTTTAGCCTGACTGAATATGTATGTACTATTTTGTATTAGCCTTGATCTCGCGCTCTAAATGTGCATTTGAGGCTTATCTGTCTTCTTTAAAACCTTTGTCTACGAGTTGCGATGATAATGTGGATCTTTGCTTCACCCATTTTCACATGCGGACAGATTTTTACGCATCTGCAGCAGAGAACTTTTGAATACAAGGTGTCACCTGAGACAATAAGTTGTAATCTGAATACATTGCTGGAATAGGAGGAAATGCTTGATTCCTTATATTTGTTTTCTAGATGTTTTCAACATTGATTCCTGCAGGCTTGTTGTATGTGGGAAAGGGTTTACTTATCCCTTTCCGACATGTAGATGCATTTTGACGCATATACAGCAGACAACTTTTGAAAACATCATGACAAAAGGGGAAATTGCTCAAAATGAGCAATTCCTCCTTTTGCCACAATGTTTTTCATTTTTCTTTTCCGTAAATATACCTCCAATTATAGAGATTTTCCATATTTTTGAGAAGACATTTTTAAAGTCGTCTGCTGCAAGCATGTTGTATGTGGGAAAGTTTTTTTTTATATCAGCATTGAATCAACACATACTTTTATCTTGTCAGCATTGAATCAACACATACTTTCTCTTGTCAGCATTGAATCAACACATACTTTTATCTTGTCCGCATTGAATCGTCCCATACTTTTTATCTTGTCAGCATTGAATCAACACACACTTTTATCTTGTCAGCATTGAATCAACACATACTTTCTCTTGTCAGCATTGAATCAACACATACTTTTATCTTGTCCGCATTGAATCGTCCCATACTTTTTATCTTGTCAGCATTGAATCAACACACACTTTTATCTTGTCAGCATTGAATCAACACATACTTTTCTCTTGACACATTGAATCAACACATACTTTTATCTTGTCAGCATTGAATCAACACATACTTTTCTCTTGTCAGCATTAAATCAACACATACTTTCTCTTGTCAGCCATGTAGCTTATTTGAGGATGAACTGGTGAGATTGTCATTGTCTGCAATACATCATTATTGTCTCTTGTCAGCATTGAATCTACACTTACTTTTCTCTTGCCAGCATGGAAGCAACACATACTTTTCTCTTGTCAGCCATGTAGCTCATTTGAGGATGAACTGGTGAGATTGTCATTGTCTGCAATACATCATTATTGTCTCTTGTCAGCATTGAATCTACACATACTTTTCTCTTGTCAGCATTGAATCAACACATACTGTTATCTTGCCAGCATTGAATCAACACATACTTTTTATCTTGTCAGCATGGAATCAACACATACTTTTATCTTGTCAGCATTGAATCAACACATACTTTTCTCTTGTCAGCCATGTAGCTCATTTGAGGATGAACTGGTGAGATTGTCATTGTCTGCAATACATCATTATTGTCTCTTGTCAGCATTGAATCTACACATACTTTTCTCTTGTCAGCATTGAATCAACACATACTGTTATCTTGTCAGCATTGAATCAACACATACTTTTATCTTGTCAGCATTGAATCAACACATACTTTTCTCTTGTCAGCCATGTAGCTCATTTGAGGATGAACTGGTGAGATTGTCATTGTCTGCAATACATCATTATTGTCTCTTGTCAGCATTGAATCTACACATACTTTTCTCTTGTCAGCATTGAATCAACACATACTGTTATCTTGCCAGTATTGAATCAACACATACTGTTATCTTGGCGGCATTGAATCAACACATACTTTTCTCTTGTCAGCATTGAATCAACACATACTTTTATCTTGTCAGCATTGAATCAACACATACTTTTCTCTTGTCAGCCATGTAGCTCATTTGAGGATGAACTGGTGAGATTGTCATTGTCTTGCAATACATCATTATTGTATCCAATGTTGTGATATTTATTCAATCTGCTGAAATCATTAACCCTTTCCCTCATATAGACACTTTCTGACGCCTCTGCAGCAGACGGCTTTTTGAAAACATGGTGACAAAAGAAGAAATTGCTCAAAACGAGCAATTTCTCATTTGGCCACAATGTTTTCCACTTTTAGTCAAAGGTTATCCTTTTAATTATAGAGATTTTTCCATTTTTTGACAAAATATGTTCAAAGTCGTCTGCTGCAGAATTTTCGTATGAGGGAAAGGGTTAAACAAAATCAGTGATTGAATTTATCTTAACTGTTTCCCACTCTGCAGCAGAGGAAACTGAAATCATCCAGTTAAAAGTATGGAAACTCTCAATAAGCGAAAGAACAATTATCAAATAAATTGGAAGACATTATGGCAAAAGGAGAAATTTCTCATATAATGAACAATTTCTCCGTTTGCCACTATGTTTTCAAAAGTTGTGTACTGTATGTGGGAAAGGGTTATACATCTTTTTATTTATACACTATTCAATAGCTTCTTCGGCCTCATTTTCAATTATACTTGAGTATTTATCAGGATATTATTAAGAAGTGTGTAGTGACTGTCATGCGTTTTCGCTTGAATACCACAGGTAACATACCAATAGTTATGGTAATTGTCACAGGTAATGTAACTGAAACTGTCTAGACAAAAATATGAACTCTTTTAACCCTTTCCCTCATATAGACGCTTTCTGACGCTTCTGCAGCAGACGGCTATTTGAAAACATAGTGACAAAAGAAGAAATTGCACAGAACGTGCAATTTCTCCTTTGGCCACAATGTTTTTCACTTTTTGTCATAGGTTATCCGTTCAATTATGGAGATTTTCTATGTGTTGACAAAATACGTTTAAAGTCGTCTGCTGCAGAATTGTCGTATGAGGGAAAGGGTTAAATGAAAGCATTTTTATTGAAAAGAGTTGAAAACATATTGGCAAATGGAGAAATTGCTTATAATTGCTCATTTTCAGCAATTTCTCCTTTTGCCACAATGTTTTCAAATGACGTCTGCTGATACGTCGAAATGTTGGAAGGGGTTTAACCCTTTCCCTCATATGACAATTCTGCAGCAGACGACTTTGAACGTATTTTGTCAAAACATCGAAAATTTCCATAATTGAATGGATAACCTATGACAAAAGTGGAAAACATTGTGGCAAAAGATGAAATTGCACGTTTTGTGCAATTTCTTCTTTTGTCACTATGTTTTCAAAAAGCCGTCTGCTGCAGAGGCGTCAGAAAGCGTCTATATGAGGGAAAGGGTTAACTGTGTCCCACATACTACAAATCTGACAACATCTTTGCAAAAATATGAGAATTCTCTGTAAATGAAAGTATAATAATCAAATAAAGTTAAAAAACATTGTGGCAAAAGGAGAAATTACTCTACCATGATGAAAAAATTCTCCTTATGCAGCAATGTTTTTTAAAAGTCGTCTGCTGCAGAAGCGTCAAACACTGTCAAACACTGTCTATTAGTGGGAAAGGGATACAGTGATTAAAACACCTGTTGAAATAAAGTCTCCGGTCTGTAGAAGTGGTATTTGTACCTATAGCCCAGTTTTATCAAATTATTCTGATCTGTCGAAAAGCATGGCTGTTGGTCTTGTTTCCCTTTTATGTATACACTTATAGTAAAATATCTTCTTGTCCAAAATTACTGACCAAATTTTAAAATAATTGTGCCCAAATGTTCCTTGGCCGACCCTATATAAAAATAGTTCAAATTATTCTCATATGTTGAAAAACATGGCTACCAAGGGGCAGGGCTTGTTTTCCTTATATATGTAAAGAGTAATAACATTATGAGAATATTACCTATAAAAGATCTATTGAATCAGATGAGTGATATAGGACCATCGTTGTCCTCTTGTTATCTAGATGTTTAGAAAGTCTTCTGCTGGAGATTTGTTGTATGTGGGAAAGGATTAAACAAATTGTGGGAAAAGTAATTTATCAATTCCTCACAATGATGTCTTTGTTCCAAACTCCTTTATCAATTTGTCTATGTGTCATTCCTGGTTATTTTCCTTTGATTGTTTTCCGTTCGGAAAAATGTGGCATATAGACTTACAATGACGTATGATGACTGTTTTTATTTTTTCTTATTTTTTATTTTCAGACCACAAAAAAGTCCATGTTTGGTAACTCTACAAAAACAGTGTCCTGTTGGCCTGCACTCTATCAGTGGTTGCTAAGATACAAAAGTTTATTGGTTGCCAAGGTATATTGTAGTTGTATAAATGAACATTTTGAGACACATACCTCCAATGAGTGATTGATTGATTATAATAAAGACTTTATTGTGTCACCTGCGTAGCATGGTAGGCACTTAGGGATTACTTTTTTTTTTATCCGGCGTCTGTCCGTCCGTCCGTCCGTCTGT
Organism: Serripes groenlandicus; assembly: GCA_031761405.1. Lineage (NCBI taxonomy): Eukaryota > Metazoa > Mollusca > Bivalvia > Cardiida > Cardiidae > Serripes > Serripes groenlandicus. The sequence continues at coordinate 1,001,139 of JASEVX010000045.1, read as the reverse complement.
CTGTCTGTCTGTCCGTCACACTTTTTCGTCACGTTTTCAAATAACTTTTTTTCTACTCAAAGGATTAGATTGAAACTTATCACAAATGTTTATATCAATGTGTGTGATTGGTTCACAAAAGGGGGATAATCCAAATAATTTTATATCAGAGTTATTGCCCCTTTTCTGTCAAAAAATCTCACTTTTTCGTCACGTTTTCAAATAACTTTTTTTCTACTCAAAGGATTAGATTGAAACTTATGACAAATGTTTATATCAATGTGTGTGATTGGTTCACAAAAGGGCGATAATCCAAATAATTTTATATCAGAGTTATTGCCCCTTTTCTGTCAAAAAATTAAATTTTCAAATAACTTTTTTTCTACCCGAAGGATTGGATTGAAACTTCTGACAAATGTTACTTTTTTTTTATTCGACGTCTGTCTGTCTATTTTTTTTTTATCCGGCGTCTGTCTGTCTGTCTGTCCGTCACACTTTTTTCGTCACGTTTTCAAATAACTTTTGTTCTACTCAAAGGATTAGATTGAAACTTCTGACAAATGTTTTTATCAATGTGTGTGATTGGTTCACAAAAGGGCGATAATCCAAATAATTTTATATCAGAGTTATTGCCCCTTTTCTGTCAAAAATTTAAATTTTCAAATAACTTTTTTTCTACTCAAAGGATTGGATTGAAACTTCTGACAAATGTTTATATCAATGTGTATGATGGGTTCACAAAAAGGGGGATAATCCAAATATTTTTATATCAGAGTTATTGGCCCTTTTCTGTCAAAAATTTAATCTACTCAAAGGATTGGATTGAAACTTCTGACAAATGTTTATATCAATGTGTATGATGGGTTTCACAAAAGGGGGATAATCCAAATATTTTTATATCCAGATTTATTGCCCCTTTTCTGTCAAATATTCAAATTACTTTTTTTCTGCTCAAAGGATTGGATTGAAACTTCTGACAAATGTTTATATCAATGTGTATGATGGGTTCACAAAAAGGGGGATAATCCAAATATTTTTATATCAGAGTTATTGGCCCTTTTCTGTCAAAAATTTAATCTACTCAAAGGATTGGATTGAAACTTCTGACAAATGTTTATATCAATGTGTATGATGGGTTTCACAAAAGGGGGATAATCCAAATATTTTTATATCCAGATTTATTGCCCCTTTTCTGTCAAATATTCAAATTACTTTTTTTCTGCTCAAAGGATTGGATTGAAACTTCTGACAAATGTTTATATCAATTTTTGTGATGGGTTCACAAAAGGGGGATAATCCAAATATTTTTTATATCAGAGTTATTGCCCCTTTTCTATCAAAAATTAAAATTTTCTGACAAGGCGCCGGCAGGTGACACACGTGCTCCGGGGAGCACTCCATTCTAGTTTATAGAGGCTGCACAGTTGGGCATGCCCAGTCTTCCCTGTGGGCCTCTGTTAAAACATTTACAAATGTTTACATATAATATTATAAGGTATCATGCACATATTCATGTAGACAACTGTTGCATTCAGGAAACCAGCACTGTTATGGGAGAGAGTTTAATTGAGTAAAAGATGTCCACCACCAAAGATGTTGGGTGTTTTACGCCGCTTTCAACATTTTTTCAGTTATATTACGGTGTTTCCTGGGTACGGTAAGTTAACAGTACTACTGGTCCATTTATCCTGACACCAGCCAGTCAGAAGTAATACTATCTCCACAACCCTGAGTGCCAAGGAGGGCAGCCATTACTATCATTTTTAAAGTCTTTGGTATGACATGACCGCGGATCGAACCTGCTACCTCCCGCCATCGAGGAGGACGCTCTACACTACCGAGGCAGTTCCAAGTGAATGGCATTCCTAAATTCATATATGATGAGATATTTTTCCCGTAATATTATCTTATGTCTTAAAAGTTATATTCTTTGAGATTTTCAAATTGTTTTTTCGGATGATTTCAATTTCAAAGCGTATAAAAAAAGGACTACATGTACTAGTTTATGAATTTAACCCATTTCCAGCTACAATAAATCTGCTGCAGCAGACTACTTTGAAAACAATTATGCTAAAATAGAGAAAATGTCTAAAAGATAAAGTTATTATTAAGTTTACTTGAAAACATGATGAACGCTACTCCCTCTGCTTTAATGATTTAAAAGTAGTGGTTGGGAAATATATCAACCGTTTCCCAGATACAAGAAATCTGCAGCAGATGACTTTGAACAATGGAAAATCTCTATAATTGAATGGATAACCAATGAATGAAAGTGGAAAACATTGTGGCCAAAGGACAAATTGCTCATTTGCCACAATGTTTTCAAAAGCTGTCTGCTTCAGAGGCGTCACGAAGCGTCTGTATGAGAGGAAGCGTTTCCCACTTGCAGACACATTTTGATGCATTTGCAGTAGATGACATTTGAACAATTTCTCCGTTTGCCACACTGTTTTATACACTATTCAATTACCATACTTTCATCTATATAGATTTGACAAACTTTGCCTAGATGTTTTCAAAGTCGTCTGCTGTAGATTTGTTGTATGTGGGAAAGGGTTAACCACATATGACAAATCTGTAGCAGACAACTCGGAAAACATCTGCATGAAAATATAAAAAATCTCTATAAATGCAAGTGTAATTATTGAATAGAACTGAAAACATTGTGGCAAAAGGAGAAAGAAAATGTCTGCTGAAAATGTGTCTACAAGTGGGAATAGGCTAAAGTTTGATTTACCCTTTCCCTCATGCAACAACAATTCTGCAGCAGAAGACCTTGAACATATTTTGTTCAAAAAATTGAAAATCTCTATAATTGAATGGATAACCTATGACGAAAAGTGGAAAAAGTTGTTGCAAAAGGAGAAATTGCTTGTTTTGAGCAATTTCTTCATTTTCCACTATGTTTTCAAAAAGCCGTCTGCTGCAGATGCGTCAAAAAGCATCTATTTGAGGGAAAGGGTTAACTTATAAACTGATAATTGTGCTTACATTTCAGTTCAGTTTATATTTTTACGATGTTTTGTCTAAACAAACGAATCCAAGTGAAATGAAGGCTCTGTCCGCAAAAAATAGTGAAGATTTTGTCAGCAAGTAAGTTATTAGAATAATTTTGTAGAATTCATGTAGAAAGAGAAGAGCTCTAGATTAGGGGCCTTTTCCTTATTGACCGGATTGCTCTAGCAATTCCGGTCTATATATTGGCGATGTCCATCCATCCGTCTGTCAACATGTTTGTTAAAGTTTCAGGATGAGGCAATTTTGGTTAAAGTTTCAGGTTGAGGCAATTTTGGTTAAAGTTTCAGGTTGAGGCAAAATATTGGCGATGTCCGTCTGTCTGTCTGTCAACATTTTGGTTAAAATTTCAGGTTGAGGCAATTTTGGTTAAAGTTTCCGGTTGAGGCAAAATATTGGCGATGTCCGTCTGTCTGTCTGTCAACATTTTGGTTAAAGTTTCAGGTTGAGGCAAAATCTCAGCACTGGAAAGGGTTACAAACTTTGCCTGAAGGTAACCAGTAACTATTGATTTCTATGGTTACTTTGACCTTGACCTTGGATTGTCGATTTTCAAGGTCAAATTGCCGACAATCCGGCCTTACCGTCTTCAGCGGTTTCTTGTTTTATCACTATGTTGTGGGTACTCAAAATAATTGTCTAAATGAGATTCTTTTGGATAACTACATCATGGACTTTTGTTGGATAATAAAATACTCAAAGAGAGATACTATGGTGAAAAGAGCTTTATACCCCTCCTTATCTGGACTTCTGAAAATTACACAAAAATACAAACCAAAGGTATCATATGACCTCCACTATCATCTACTAATTTCCATAAGACCTAAGTGTAATGTTTTTGTAGCTTTTTTAACCCTTGCTCCTACATACAACAAATCTGCAGCAGACGACTTTAAAAACATCTGAGAAATTCTATAAAAATCTCTGCAAATATCAAATTGTATAACTCAATCATCTCATCCAACCAAACGCTATGATGTGGGCACCCAAAAGAATCGTCTCAATGAGACGATTCTTCTGAGTAACCACAACATAGGGTAAGTCAGTAAAATAAGGATTTTAGAATGTATAAAACGCCCCTTATCAAAGACTCTGGGTTAGCATTATATCTGACCGGCTGGTGTCAGGATAAATGAACCTGTCGTCAATCTGTTATAGTCTGCTCCGTCTTATCAGAATTTACACAAGTTAACCCTCTCCCACATACAACAAATCTGCAGAAGACAACTTTGGAAACATGTGGACAAAAATATAGAAATTCCTATAAATTGGGGTATATTTACTGAAAAAGGTTGAAAACGTTGTTGCAAAAGGAGAAATTGCTCGTTTTGAGCAATTTCTTCTTTTGTCACAATGTTTTCAAAAGTCATCTGCTGCAGATGCCTCAGAAAGCGTCTATATGAGGGAAAGAGTTAAAAGAAGCTTCAAAACAAGCTTGTGAAAAAACATATGTGAACACTTTTGAAGGCAGCTTTGCAGTGGTAGAGCACCCACCTCTCATACCAAAGGTCCCCGGTTTGAAAACTGTAAAAAAGCGGTTTGAGCAAAATCTCTATAGATGAAAGTCGTTGCTGCTCTTGTCAAGCTCCAGCAGGTGGGGTGGTATTGGATGTTACGAGGAATAATTGATTGTCTTTGCTAGGTGGTAGACATAAACACAACTTTTCTAAACAATATGTATTTGTTTTAGTTGGAGTTTGTCGCCGTTTCCAACATAATATCGGTTATATTAGGACTTTAATTTTAAATATTTGCCGGGACTCATTAAATTGTGAAGAAAAGAAGTTTTTACATTGTAGGAGTCATTGTTTTGTTGAAAACACAATGCAAGGACATATTGATATAATTCTTTTTGTACGCCGCTTTCAACAGCTCAGTTTATATCACGGCGGACAGAAAAGATGATTAGTTTCGGAAATAATAACACCCCACCTGCTGGAGCCTTGACTCCAATCGCTCAGACCTATTTATCCGGCTCGTTCTGTTCAAGTACGGGTCAGACTGTGGCGGCCATTCTTGTTGAGATGTCCTGTCCGCCGCAGTATGACCTTAGCTGTTACAAGTGGCGTAAAACCCATAATAAACCATGATAGGACCTTAGCTGTTGAAATGGGGGGAAAACCCTTAACCCTTTCCCTCAAACGACAATTCTGCAGCAGACGACATTGAACATATTTTGTCAAAAGATGAAAATCTCTATAATTGAATGGATAACCTATGACTAAAAGGGGAAAACATTGTGTCAAAAGGAGAAATTGCTTGTTTTGAGCAATTTCTTCTTTTGTCACTATGTTTTCAAAAAGACGTCTGCTGCAGATGAGTCAGAAAGCGTCTATATGGGGAAAACCCTTAATAAACTAAGCATTTCTTTACTGTAGAATCATGGCATTCCAGAAGAGGACTGATGCGCAGAATGTTTCGGTGGTACTTGACACACAGGGCATTGAACATGTGTACAGAGGGGCTGGTTACCAGCACCCTGACAGACCAAATGAACAGAGAACCGGACTGGAAATGTATCCTGCCATCTTTTCACATCCAGGGGTCAGTATAAAACACTTATCACTTTCCCACTTGCAGAAGCATTTTGATAAACCTGCAGCGGGCAACTTTTTAAAACATTGTAATGTATTCCTACATTTCTTGAGCTTTACCACATTTTTTGCCAATATTTTTCTAAGTGGTCTACTACAGATATTTTCCGGGAAAAAAATGTCATGGTCATTATCTGCATTAATTTGCCTGTAGCTTCTTCCTAGCCGAGCCCCGGTAGCTCAGTCGGTAGCGACGCGGGCTGTCAATCCAGGGCTTGTGAGTTCGAATCCCGGCTCGGCCAACTTTCTTTCCGACTGCGATAGCTCGGTCAGTAATGTTTGAACATGGTCGTTCATTCTTTTCCAATGATGGTCAAAAGTCATTGTTGCTATTGTAAATCATCTTCCATCATTAGGGAAAGGTAATCGTGACTATCGTCAATCATCTTCTGTGATTGTGACTAGCATAATTCATTTTCCACCACTGGATTAACTAGTCTATGTAGGAAGATCGTTGTGTGGAGTACTGGCGTTTAAAGGCCGAGAAACACATGTTAGGGGATCTGGCCGATGGATATAACTAAAATACCTGTGTTGAAAACTGTGTTTAACTTCAATCAATCAAGTCTATAAATCTTCTTAATATAATATATGGTATATAACTACAGTATATGATTTGACTTATTAAATTCTTTTGCACCAGAAGAAAAGGAGAATAGCGCTACTATGAATGAATGAATGTATATTGTTTTATGGCACATCGACAGCTAAGGTCATTTAGCGCGCAATTAAATTTAATTATTCATGATCCCTGGGTAAACAAACCAGTAGAAGGCTAGAAAATGTGCCTTGCCCAAGGGCACTCCACCATGACCGTAGTGCCGCGACTGGGGATCGAACCCGTTACTACAAAGAGATTTTCCAGTTTATTGCCTTGACTATGAACAAATCACCTACAGCAGACGGCGATTGAAAAGATTGTGGCAATTATGAGCAATTTCTCCTTTTGCCACAATGTTTTCAACTCTTTCCAGTAACAAAACTGATAAGCGAGTTTTCCCTCAATTTTGCATATATATATTGTTTTTAAAGTTGTATGGTGTATATTTGTCGATTAACCCTTTCCCTCATATAGACGCTTTCTGACGCCTCTGCAGCAGACGGCTGTTTGAAAACATAGTGACAAAAGAAGAAATTGCTCAAAACGAGCAATTTCTCCTTTTGCCACAATGTTTTACACTTTTAGTCATAGGTTATCCATTAAATTATAGAGATTTTCTACTTTTTGTTAAAATATGTTCAAAGTCGTCTGCTGCAGAATTGTCGTATGAGGGAAAGCGTTTAAACCATGTTAACTTTTGTGTATTTTAGGAATATCCATCCCAACACTGGCCTAATGTTGTCAGTATTATAGCATCAGAGAGATATATGGACAAAGATAAAGTGCAATTTATATATGATAAGGTAGGTACTTTACCCTTTCACACATTCAATAAATATGCGGACGCTTTTGAAACCATGCAGGTTTCGCAATAAATGAAAGTATAATAATTATTTAATAAAGTTGATAACATTGTGGATAAAGGAGAAATTGCTTGTGATGTGCTATTTTTGCTTTTCTAAAAATGTTTTCAAAAGTAGTCTGCTACAGATGGGATCGAGTTAACCCTTTCCCTCATACGACAATTCTGCAGCAGACGACTTTGAACGTATTTTGTCAAAACATAGAAAATCTCCATAAATGAATGGATAACCTATGACAAAAAGTGGAAAACATTGTGGCAAAAGGAGAAATTGCACGTTTTGTGCAATTTCTTCTTTTGTCACTATGTTTTCAAAAAGCCGTCTGCTGCAGAGGCGTCAGAAAGCGTCTATATGAGGGAAAGGGTTAATGAGCTCTTTCCTTGTTACATATTGCAATTTGTAGCAGAAGACTTTTTTTGAAAACTCAAAGTGAGCACTTTCTTATATTTTCACAATGTTCTCAAGTCTACATACAACAAACTGCTCAATATGAGCAATTTCTCCATTTGTCACAATGTTTTCGGACCAGTTTAGAAATAAAAATTACAATTTTCTTTTTAAACTTTTGCCTATCTTTTCACCACTTACAGATGAATTTGCAGCAGAAGGATTTTGTAAACATTCTTGCAAAAGAAGCAATTTCTCCTTTTTCCGCAATGTGTTTAACTTAAATTTAATAATTTCATTTTCATTAATTGAGATTGTTCGTATTTTATGCTTAGATGTTTTCTTTCCAAGTCATCTGATGCAGATGTGTTGTTTGTGTGAAAGGATTATATTTTAAAACCAAACAATTGTGAAAATATCAAAAAAGGTTATCAGTTGATTTGGGATCATATGGGACCCCAGCTAGCTTCATGGGTTTGTCTGTGGAATCAGAGGGGCATCATTTCAGGACTTTTTCAATGGAATTTAGATGGACAATGAAGAGACTGGGTAATGCACAGGCTCAACCAAGTCATTACTGATAGCATATGCAACAAGACCCCAAGTTAGGAATCCGCTATGAAGAAGTGTTTAGGGATTTGAAACCAGACATTCCGGGTTCGATCCCAAGTCGTGACATTATGGTCATTGTGAAGTGCCCTTGCGCAAGGCACATTTCCTATCCTAGTACTGTTTTGTTTACCAAGGGATCATTAATACGTGAACTGTCACTGTGATATAACTGAAATCATATTGAAAATGGTGTAAAACCCCAATCAAAAAAAAAAAAATCCAAGTTGCCTGATTGAAAGGAGTTTAATGGCGTTTTTTCTATGGTATTTCAGTTTTATCACATTAGCCAGTTCACCTGATGTGCGATTCCTGAGTTTTTTTGCACCTGCACACAAAATCTTTCCCTAGCAACTTGCTGCCTTCCCACTTAGGCTATTTTTTGGTGGACGACTTTCATTGATCATCAGAAAGAATGACTTGGGTTCAAACATCAACTCTTGATTGATAGCCTCATCAAAACAGCCTCGACCCAAATTGCCTTATTTTACTCATTTTTTTTAACCTTTTCCTTTCCAACACATAGACGCCTCTGCTGCAGATGACTTTTGAAATCATTGTGTCAAAAGGAGAAATTGCTCGTAATGAGCAATTTCTCTTATTGTCAAAATGTTTTCAACTTTCTACAATGAATAAACTTTCATTTATAGAGGTCTACCATTTTGTTTAACCAGATAATGGTCAGTCGTCTGCTGCAGATTTGTTGTATGTGGGAAAGGGTTAACCTTGGATGTTTCACAGTTCATCTAACGTGTGATTCCTGACTTTTTTGTACCAGTACACCACACAATATTGTTCCCTGGCAACTGGCTACCTTTCCACTTAGGCTATTTAGCCCATTGGTGGATGACTTTTGTTAAGAACAAATTGCAGTGTCGGGTCTATAAATCAACCCTTGAGTGAAAGCCTCATCAAAACAGACTCAACCAAGATTGCATTATTTGACTCAATTTTTGTTAAGCCATTCCAACAAATAGACGCCTCTGCTGGATACACATTTTGAAAACATTGTGACAAAAGGAGAAATTGCTCATAATAGAGGTCTACCAATTTTTTATAACCAGATGGTGGCATTCGTCTGCTGCAGAATCGTTATATGTAGGAAAGGGTTTAAAGGGACTGAATCCCATATGAGAAAAAAGAAAATTGTTAAAAATTGCTGTTACCTTGATGTTTTTGCATGTAAGGCATTGAGATTTGCTGACTGATGTACTACAATATATGCACACTATTAGTATTGCAGAGATTTTTCGTTATTTTGCATTGTAAAATCTACTGGGTTAGTAACCCAGTAAATCTAAAAATATCGCTGTATATTTATCACGTGATCACAACAACCGAATTGACAATCTCCTTTGCAGAGTTGTCGTTCCTTACATGCATGTAATGAGTCGATAGTGTTAGAGAATGCCGAATTGAATCCACAAATTCAAATGAGCAAGAGGAAATTCCACGGTATTTTTAAACGGGAAAACACGGACCGGACGTTTTTTTAACTGCTTATTTCCTATGAAATAATGAAAAACAAGACTTGTACGACCTTCTACAACATTCCGTTACATATATATCGACGTATTTTGGATTAATTAGAATAAGTATAAAATATAACGATTTTGGACCATTATGGTGTTCAGTCCCTTTAACCTTGTATATTTCACAGGGGATCCAGACAACATACTTTGTAGTTAATATTGATCCACAGATGTACATGGTTGTGATTTATGATGCCAAAAAATCCGAGAAGGACTCTTACGTCAACAATTTTCTATTGGATATAGGCTCACAGCTAAGATGCATCAAGTTGTTTTCAAACTTGAAACCTGGCTCTAAAGTGGGCGGGTCAAGAAAATAGAATTCATACTTTGACTCTTACGTCAACAACTTTCTATTGGATATTGGTTCACAGTCGAGATGCATCAAGTTGTTTTCAAACTTGAAACCTGGCTCTAAAGTGGGCGGGTCAAGAAAATAGAATTCATACTTTTGACTCTTACGTCAACAACTTTCTATTGGATATAGTGTCATAAGTTGTTTTCAACTTGAAACCTGAAGTGAGCGGTTCAAGAAGATAGAATTCATACTTTTCCTTCCTTAGATATTTCCAGACAAGAAAATAATGAGAAATATTTGTCATTTTATAAGGGAACTTTTTTGGACGACTCATTTGCAAATTTGATAAGCAATAATTGTTCTTTTTTGCAAATAATTGTTCATAATTGCTCATTATTAATAAAATTTCTTCTTTGGCCACAATGTTTTAAAGTCTTTTCGTTTAAAACAGACTCACCTTATTTTAGCCTACCGTAGATGTTTTCAAATATGTTTTACAGATTTATTGTTTAACCCTTTACCTCATATGATAATTCTGCAGCAGACGACTCAACACATTTTGTCAAAAAATAGAAAATCTCTATAATTGAATGGATAACCTTTGACTAAAAGTGGAAAACATTGTGGCAAAAGGAGAAATTGCTCGTTTTGAGCAATTTCTTCTTTTGTCACTATGTTTTCAAAAAGTCATCTGCTGCAGAGGCGTCAGAAAGTGTCTATATGGGGGAAAGGGTTAAGTAATGCAAGTCAAGATATTTAATGTTAATTAAAACTTTGTTATTGTTTTAGTCTTGTGTTCATTTGTTCTGTTTATTACTCCAGCAATCATAGTCATCCTTTACAAGTATTGTTGTTTATTACTCCAGCAAGTATAGTCGTCCTTTACAAGTATTGTTGTTTTTCCACTCAGAAGTCTAGCAAAGGCCAACAAAAAAATCTGTGCTACTGATTAATTTAAACCAATTTATTTTACATTAATTGCGAAACACGCTTGAAGCTTATATTAATCACACTCTATGTCTGCTTTCTGGAGACATAACCAGTATTTGCACCGTGGAGAAATCCCAAAGGCAGAACCCGCTCATCACGGGACCTTTGGTATGAGAGACCCACGCACTACCACAAAAAAGAGAGGGAAACTGATTGATGCTCCACCTATGGGTTATGAAATATAAAATTGCAGTAATACCATAAAAATGTCAAATTTGACTTGGCTTATTTTCATGTATGTGCTACAGGCTATCCATAGTTGCATTGACTTCTAGACCGCAGTGTCTGAGAAATGACATGGACATCAAAGGGAAACAAGAAATATCACTGAAGGTGATGAATACCCCCAGCTGGTGCCTGACAATATACATATGTATGAGAAATTCAAGGGACCATAACTCATTTAAAAATAATTCCAGTGCAACACGCCGACAATATGCACAACTAGGCTTGGTATCAGTCATTCTTGTGAAGTTACATTGAATTCTGACCAAGGGTTGCTGAGAAATAGTGTTCACAAGAAATGTCTACAGACCAACAAGCGCGATTCCTATATAACCCCCATTTACTATGTATCTGGGGGTATAATAACTTGATACAAATTACAAACCTAAGCAAGCTGGTAATATGAACATCACCCAAGGTTTTCTGTTAAGTATCATATAATTCCAGCCAGTAATTGCAGAGAAATAATTGCATGAACATAAACACTTTTGATTGTAAAATATCAATAGATAAATAAGTTCAATCTGCAGGGGACATGCAAATGGAAGGATGCATGCACTCAGACAATGTGGTTCATCAGGTGAACTGTATGCTTCCTATATTTGCGAATAAAATGTGTCAGTTCAGTATGAAAAAGGCAAAAAAATAAAGAATCTTTTATGACATTCTTTAATGATCAACATGAATATTTACACATGATGGAGAATAAAACACATCTTTTATCATTGTTATACTGTATCATGGGCTGCACATGAACTGGTGTAACTTGCCCAAAAACATTTTTCCCTCACTTGTGTAATTGTATTGTGGAAAAATGAGAAACAGAGCAATTTGAAAACAATGTTTCTAATGACAAAAGAATAGAAGTTTAGCCACTATTGTTTTACTTCAGTGCTACTTAAAGGGTTCCCACAGTCATCAAATCTGCAGCAGACGACTTTGAAAACGTCTGGAGTAAAATATGGAAAATCTCTTTTTATAAAAGTTCAATTTTAGAATAAGAGTTAATAACATTGTGGCGAAGGGAGAAATAGCTCATTATGAGCGATTTCTCCATTTGCAATAATGGTTTCAAAATTGCAGAGGCATCAGTAAGCGTCTGTATGTGGGAATGATGCCAAACTGGAGTAAAAAAACGCTCCTAGTCACAATGAATGATTATGGTAGAGCTGGGGTCCGAACTTACAACCCTGTAAAGATTGCCCTCCCTGTTACTGACTGAGCTGTCATGACTCGACATGAAAGGTCGATTTGATTGGTGTTAAACGTCGTTTTCAACAATTTATTAGTCATATTATGGCGGCCAGTTCACCTATTCATGTGTTTCCGGGCTTTCTCACACCAGTACACCACAGATCATACTTTCCAAGCAACTGGCTGCTTTTCCACATAAGACGGTTGGCCCATTAGTGGAAGACGAATAACTTTTGTCAATCGACTTGAAAGGAATGAGAGTCCTCTTTCACAAAATAGCAAGAAGGATTTTAACATAATGAGGGCTTAGTGTGAAACGGTTGTAACTAAAAACCTATTTTGAAAACCCTGGTTTAGGGGCAATTTTGACACCTTTGTAAACAATGGAAATTTAGGTGCCATTGCTCAGAACGAGCAATGGCACCTAAATATCCATTGTTTACCAAGTAAAATGATTTAACGCTTATAAAAACTTTATGGCGAGGTGATTAACCTTGGTAAAAAAAATACCAATTTAAGTTACAACCGTTTCATGCCAAGCCCTGGATAATCTCTTAACATTCACTAGTAGAAACTAGGCATCCACCTTAAACCTTTCAAGGCAAAAACTTATAAAAATAGACATGTCCATTTAGGCATTTGGAAGAGTCCATTGTCATTTCTATGAATACAATTTTTTAGTTGAACGGCTAATGAAAAGCATCTGGTCAGATGGCACGATAACCACCCGCTGGTCTGGCCTTTTATTCCCCATTTCCTTGAAACTGACTATGTCTGCAGCAGACAAATTTTGAAGACATTGTGGGTAAAAGAAGAAGTGGCTCATAATGAGCAATTCATATTTCTCCCACAATATTAATTTTGTGTATCTCAAGACTGTTTGAGAACCAACTGACAATATCAATTGACTTAGAAGGAAACAATCACCACTCTAACCATCACTATAATTATTTCTTTTGACTGTTCAAATCGGGTGTGCTGAGTCCATATTTCTGTTTCATTTTATCAAGCTCATCTTTCTTCTTTTCAGTTTCCAACTTTTTGAATGCCTGAAAGAAAAGAAACCCAGTAAATATTATCAGGTATATAAAACATTCAATAACATATCAATTGCTTTTGTAACAAGAGGCCCAATATCGCTCCACTGCATTGGGCAACAAGGAACAGTTTTACAAAATTATTTCCACATACTTTCGGAGAAGAAGATTTTTCACTTTAGCCATAAAAGGCAAAACAGCCCCGCCCCCTGGTGGCCATGTTTAAGACCAATCAACATGGCTTGAAGGAATCTGAAAGAGGGTCACCAAAGGAACATTCCTACAAAATTATTTGGAAATCGGCAAGATCCTTTCGGAGAAGAAGATTTTTAACGTTCACTTTAACCATATAATGTAAAACAGCCCAATCTCCTGGGGGCTACGTTTTTCCATCAAGCAACAAGGCTTGAAGGAATCTGATAAAGGCTCACCCAAGAAACATTTTTTCAAAATTATTTGCAAATAGGACAAACTTTTGGAGAAGAAGATTTTTAAAGTTTTCACATATAAAGCAAAATAGCCCCATGTTTTTCAACAAATCAACATGGCTTGAATGACTCATAGAGGGTCACCCAAGGAACATTCATACACAATCCTTTGGAAGTCAGCAAGACACTTTCGGAAAAGAGATTTTTAAAATTTTCAGCCAGTGGAGCCAAATAAAAATCTTTGAACATTCTAAATCAAATATGCTTTAATTTCTAAAAAAAATTCTAAAAAATGATACAGGTACAAGGTACAAGACCTTTCTATGTCCAGTTTCAGTCTTCTCCAGAAATGAAATAAAACATACAGATGAAAAACTGTTCTAAATTATGATTTTGCTTAATGCAAGGAAATGACAATTATTGGCTTCCAATACAACCATCCCGGTTGAGAGTTATGTTGATTGTATCATTCAATCATTGATCGGGTTTAATACCTTTTCAACAACCCATGTGTTCCCTGGTTTTCTCACACCAATTCTACACACAAGTCTTTCTAAGCAACTGGCTGCTTTTCCACATAGACTGTTAGCCCATCGGTGGAAGACTAACGGCACTTGTCACGTTGACTTTTTATCAAATGCTTACCGAGCTGGGGTTTGAACTCACAACCCCTGGATTGACAGCATGCGTTGCTACCGACTGAGCAACCGGGCTCGGCGAGTATTATGTTGAGATATAGGTAGTATCTCTAGAACTTCCGGCTGAAGCTGTATACATGTACAATATTCAATCCCCATTAACCATGTCCCACATACAGAGGCTTCCTGATCAATGCCTTTGCAGCAGATGTCTTTTGAAATCATTGTGCCAAAGAAAAATTTGCTCATGCAAACCAATATCTTCTTGACGACAATATTTTCAATTCTACTGAATAGTAATAGTAACATTTAAAGAGATTTTCAATAGTTTTTTTCCCCCCCCCAAGATGTTTTTAAAGTCAACTGATGCAGACTTGTGGTCTCTGGGAAAGGGATAAGACGCAACACAATCAGTGATTCTCTGTCAGGTTGTTTTAACCAGAAATAACATGATAACAGCTAGTGCCCTTTAATCCTTTCCCTCATAATGGACACTTTCTGACGCCTCTGCATCAGGCGGCTTTTTGAAAAACATGGTGACAAAAGAAGAAATTCCTCAAAACGAGCAATTTCTCCTTTTGCCCAAATGTTTTCCACCTTTAGTAATAGGTTATCCATTCAATTATAGAGATTTTCTATTTTTTGACAAAATATGTTGGAAAGTTGTCTGCTGCAGAATTGTCGTATGAGGGAAAGGGTTAACAACAAAGCACACCCTGAGAGCCTGTGAGAAACCATTGTCAGCAGATGTAACAAACAATTCTTTTTTTTTGCGAGACGCACATCAAAATGTTTTTAAATACCTTTGTAGATTGATAATAGAGGACGACAAGGTATCGATTACACACATTGAAACCAGACAGGTGATCACAGGCGTTCTTGGCGTCGAAAATATCCTCGTACACGACGAACGCCGTCCCTTTTGAATCTGGCGTGTTTCCCCTGTATCCAAAGAAAAAAACATCAATTATTAACCCTTTCCCTTATATATAAAGACGCTTTCTGACGCCTCTGCAGCAGACGGCTTTTTGAAAACATAGTGAAAAAAGAAGAAATTGCACAAAACGTGCAATTTCTCCTTTTGTCACAATGTTTACCACTTTTCGTCATAGGTTATCCATTCAATTATGGAGATTTTCTATGTTTGACAAAATACGTTTCAAAGTCGTCTGCTGCAGAATTGTCGTATGAGGGAAAGGGTTAAGTGGTCCAGTACACTATACATGTATTCATGTTTGCAGATTGATTATTGATGTTTAGCCGAGATCTAGATAAAGGGTTCTAAAAACCTTATTTGATCCTTTTTAACCCTTTCCTTCATACGACAATTCTGCAGCAGACGACTTTGAACGTATTTTGTTAAAACATAGAAAAATCTCCATAATTGAATGGATAACCTATGACAAAAAGAGAAATTGCACGTTTTGTGCAATTTCTTCTTTTGTCACTATGTTTTCAAAAAGCTGTCTGCTGCAGAGGCGTCAGAAAGCGTCTATATGAGGGAAAGGGTTAAGCCGAGGTCTTTATCCAGAACAATATACATGTATCATGTTTGCAGATTGATTATTGATGTTTAGCAGAGCTCTAGATAAGGGCGTTTTGCATGTTCTAAAAACCTTATTTGATCCTTTAACCCTATGTTGTGGGTACTCAAAAGAATCGTCTCAGTGAGACGATTCTTTTTGAGTACATACAACATAGGGTTCGCTTTAATAATAAGAGAGAAATTGTGGGAAAGAGAGCTGAATACACCTCCTGATCTGGACCTCTGGTTTAGGTAATCTACTGCTACTGTACAGAGTACCAGTCTATAAGGAGGAGGTGGTCTTTTCCCAAATATATTTCTCTTATGACTTAACCAAACACTATGATGTGGGTACTCAAAAAGAATCTTCTCACTGAGATGGTACTTTTGAGTGCCCACAACATTTGGTTTGAGCGTCAAATAAGGGTTTTGGAATTTGAAATTGTCATCTAGAGGCTAGAGCCCTGGCCTACAATTTTACACAGTACAAGTTAACCCTTTCCCACCTGCAGACGCATTTTAACGCAATAGCAGCAGACGACTTTTTAAAACAGTGTGGCCAAAGGTGAAATTGCTCATGATGAGCAATTTCACCTTTGGCCACAACGTTTTCCACTTATAGTCATAGGTTATCCATTCAATTATAGAGATTTTCTATTTTTTGACAAAATATGTTCAAAGTCGTCTGCTGCACAATTGTCGTATGAGGGAAAGGGTTAAAAATATTCTAATAGCAACAATACAACTCTCCCACATATGAGTACATGTAACAAGTTTGCTAAACATTTCAGTTTAACCCTTTCCCACATATAGGGGTGACTATTGAGCCCAGAAACCACTATTGCGATAGTATTGATTTTCAGAAAGTACCATTGCAATAACTATTGCACTTGTAACTAATATTGTGATGCATTGCAATACTATTGCTTTTATTGAACTTTAAAAAAATAACTATTCTGAAGTCTAATTACAAGGAATAAAAGTATCAGAAAGAGCATTTTATTGTTTATCTTTTATTTAAAAACTTAAAAAGAAACCCTTTGCTCTCAAAAAGAACTTAATTTTCCAGCTTACACATAAATAAGAACATTTATCACTTTTCAGGCAACAAAATTTGTTCACAGACAAGTAACATGGTCTTTTCTCTAAGAAATAAAAGCATATATCTGCATATTTAGATTCAATGTACTACATGAACCAATACTATCGATAGTTATTGATCTTCAGTTTTACAATCGATGCATTACTATTGCCCTTGTCACTATTGCAATATATCGATAGTTTGAACTATCGCTACAGCCCTACCCACATACAATAAATCTACAGCATAAGAGTTGAGACTAAAAGTAAAAATTGTAGACAAAACTATGGAAAATATCTGTAAATAGAAGTTTAATGATTGAATAAATTTAAAAATGTTGCATACCGTATATACTTGGTTATAAGTCGCCCTCGACTATAAGACGCACCCCCTACTTTGAGGTCTAAAATCTAGGATTTTATGCTGTTCTCTCTAATAAGACGCAGTCAGATTTCTGAGTTTTTTCAACCCCCCCCCCCCCCGAAAAAATAAAATTTCGAAAAAGATTCATGTCAAACAAATACGATAAATACTTCAATAAAACATGGTTCTCAATGTAAAACTGGATAATGATACATGAAGATAATAAGCTTCTATAAGTTGGAAAGGCTTAATGAAGAATTTTATCTAGTCATTTGTTCATTTTTACATAGGTATTAAGAAGTGACCTTTTTGTTCCCCATCTTACCATGTCAAAAGTCAGTACGTAAAGATACATCTAAGCGTTTTTTATACATTGTAGGACTGTAGGTTCAAATCATGATGTCCTTCTGCTTCAGAATCTACATAACAGAAGCTTTCTAACAAGCTTATGTTACAAGTAATATTTGAGCCGTGTAGATCTTGCGGATGTTTTTCAAATGTCATTTGCAGGTGGGGAAAGGTTTAACAGTTGACGCAATAGCAGCAGACGACTTTTGAAAACATTCATGATTGTGGCCGAAGGCGAATTTGCTCATGATGAGCAATTTCACCTTTGGCCACAATGTTTTCCACTTATAGTCATTGGTTATCCATTCAATTATAGAGATTTTCCATTTTTTGACAAAATATGTTCAAAGTCGTCTGCTGCAGTTTAACCCTTTCACACCTGCAGACGCATTTTAACGCAATAGCAGCAGACGACTTTTGAAAACATTGTGGCCGAAGGCGAAATTGCTCATGATGAGCAATTTCACCTTTGGCCACAATGTTTTCCACTTATAGTCATTGGTTATCCATTCAATTATAGAGATTTTCCATTTTTTGACAAAATATGTTCAAAGTCGTCTGCTGCAGTTTAACCTTTCACACCTGCAGACGCATTTTAACGCAATAGCAGCAGACGACTTTTGAAAACATTGTGGCCAAATGTGAAATTGATCATGATGAGCAATTTCTCCTTTTGCCACAATGTTTTCCAGTTTTAGTCATAGGTTATCCATTCAATTATAGAGAATTTCTATTTGTTGACAAAATATGCTCAAAGTCGTCTGCTGCAGATTTGTTGGATGTGGGAAAGGTTTAACAATATGTCTAAATATCATTCAACTTACACCCTGATCTGTCGTATGGCTCCATATTTCCCAAAAATATCATACATTTCTTCTGCTGTTATTTTGTATGGAAGATTTCGAACATATAAGATTCTGTTAACTTCTGGCGGAAGCCGCACCTGCAAAAAATACTCATTTATTTTACACCAATTGGGAAACAACCTTTCAGATAACATTAATCATGCTCAATGTCTGCTTCTTGTAGATTTAAAACCAGTACTCTCGCCGTTTCTGTGGAAAAATCCCAAAGACAGAAATCCTCTCATCACTGGATTCATACCTGGGACCTTTGTCAAATAAATTGAAAAGCAAATTGGGGTGAATGGGAAAACACTAGATTGATTGGGGATTAACCCCGTTTCAACAATTTTTCAGTCATATCACAGCGGCCAGTTCACCCATGTGTTTCCTGGGCTTTCTCACACACTTTATCGACACATGTCTTTCCAAGCAACTGGCTGCTTTTCCAAATGGTGGAGGACGAATGACCCTTGCTGCATTGGCTTTTGTTAAACGTCTTAAAGAATGTGAGCCGAACTGGGGTTCAAACTCACACACCTGGATTGCCAGCCTGTGTTGCTACCGACTGAGCCACTGGGGCTAACTTCCCCTAAGTACAAATTTGAAAACACATACATGTCCTTTATCACTTTCCCACCTGTGACCTGCAGACGCTTTCTGGCACCTCTGCAGCAGACAACTTTAACAAACATTGTGATATATATAAGGAGAATTTGCTAATATTAATAATGAGCAATTTCTTCTTATGCCACAATGTTTTCAAATCTATTCAATAATTAAGCTTTCATGTATAGAGATTTACCAAATGTTTGCCTCTAGATGTACAGATTTCTATGTAAAACCTCACATATCATTCTCCAAACAGACCAATGGGACCTGCTTCGCTAGTTAACTCAAAATAAATAATTTTATTTGTATGCTTTACATGATGATTTAGGCTGCTTTCAACAATTTTTCAGTTTTAATACCATGGTGTCCCCAGCAGTACTGGTCCTTTTATGCTGATACCAGCCAGTCTGTCAGTTGTTATTAAGTTATACTAACCCCAAAATCCTGAGCGCAAAGCAAGGAAAACCATTACTACCATTCTTTACCATTTCCCACTTGAAAACACATTTCGATGGGTCCCTAGACTAACCGAAATCGACTTCACATTACTTTAAAGTACTAGATTCTATTACTACTTTATTGTTTAGTATATAACAAAAATCATAATAATATAGACTGATTTCGGTTAGTCTTGGGACCGCATTTTGACACATCTTTTACGATTTTCAGAGAAGACGTGGTAAAAGGATAAATATTGGACACTGACATGCTAAATATTCTTCAACTAACCAAATCTACAAAACTGAGAAAGAAAACACTGCATTCAATTACTTTGTGCTGATAAAACACGTATTGTAAGTGTTTCAAGAACGGGCGCTTTGGTCAATGAGCGTTTAAGTAACCAGGGCCCGCGCTGTCCTTCGCCATCTTCGCCAAATGCGAAGATTATTTTAAAGTGGCGAAGTTATTTCACGAGTGGCGAATGTGAGTGGCGAAAGGTTTTTATCATCAAAATGTACCTGTTTTGGATATCAATTTACGACATACAGTGACTGTTTCCGTTAATCTAAGATAATGCACTACCATTTGATTCAATGTCGGGAACCAGTGACCACTTTACGACATGTTTACGACACCCATTTTATCATTTTGACAGCTTGTGTATTTCACACTTGTTTTATTGTTGTGAAGTGTTAATTCAGCCTTTTAATCCGACTGACCAACAACTCTGAGCGATATTGATACATTAAAGGCCGTACATATGATAATTGGCAATTATAGATGCATTAAATATATCGGCATGCTTTTTGAAGTAGGTTTCGACGATCGACGTCGGCCTTTCATGATTTAATGACAATGTAAGTTTGTCATTTTTGATTGGGAAAAATCTATTTAATTATGGGCGAGTACAAACAATTAGTGGACCCATTGATGAGATTGCATATAAATATTTGTTGGAAACTATACTTGTTATTATTGACAAAAATGGAAGTTTTGGCTGAAATATTTATCAAAAGTGGAGAAAATAAATGGCTCCTAAAAATTAAAAGTGGCTCCTAAAATTAAAAAGTGGCGAAGTTTATTGCAATGTGGCGAATGTGGTGGCGAAAGAAAAATTCAACCCAGAGCAGGCCCTGAGTAACCCTGATCAAAATAAACTCAACTTCTAAGGAATACCCGTTTCGCCTATGAACCTCGCTGATATTTATTTGTGTTAAAAAACACTTCATATGTACGACTCATACATCCAATTGTTAAAACCTATTTACAGATAAACAATACATACGTTTCCTTTTCTTCCCATAGCCATGATTCCTGTTTATTTGTGTTTGGTATTTTGGTAAAGACTGCTTCACGGGCTTTTTCGACAGAAAGGTTTCTTCAATATTCGGGGAACGAATACCAATCTATTTTAGGTCGGAGATAACTATTTTCTCCAAGATATGAGCATCAATAGAATTTGTATTTTTCACCTTAATAATTTAGTTGGAAGGAATAACAATTAAGCAAGTAATTTAAAAATAAGAAGAATAACCGATTTGAACTGAAATGTAATCCGAAATATGACTTTCACAACAAAATGATACACACATTGCTGCTTGCTAGAACATAATTTGGTGCTCTTAGACCATTTTCTTTATTCTCTAATAACCATATCTCATTTTATCATTTATATTAAATCTAAGATGATTTAATTATATATATCTAATTTCAATATATAACAAACAAATAATGTTTTAAATAAGTCAATATAAATATATCAGGTTTCGTTATCTTTTCTGCTTTTCCATTATAATCAAAATAGTTTAGAGACTATATTTATGACATCATTTTGCCAGGTTGTTGATTTCCTGCCTCATCTGCAACTTAGTCATTCCAATTTCAGACAAAATGTCAGCTCCAATAAAATCTGAAGATAGTTTCGAAGCTCCACAGGAAGCAGGTAAAGATTTGTAACTGCCACCATTTTGTCATAGTTTATATTCAAACAGAAACAGCTTTTGTATCTATATTAAGTTCCCCACCCACACCTCAGTCGCAGTAAATTTTTGACAAGCTGTCAAAAATGGTATCTTTCTATCTATCTATTGATTCTGCCTAACTCGAGTTTAGGGTATTAGTGGCAGCTGTTCCTCCGTGCTAGAAAGGGTTGAATGACAAAATATACCAGCAGTGCAAGTGGTTTAAAAGACAACAGCATTACATCAAGTGAGATTTAAAAGATTAAGAACACTTTAATTTAAGGTCTCAGGAAGATGACATCCACATATCGAGATTCAACATAAGAGAGAAGAGAATAATCTTATGGTATCCAGACAGATTCTAAATATAAGATAAAACACCCTGAACCCTTTCCCTCATACAACAATTCTGCAGCAGACTACTTTGAACATATTTTGTCAAAAAATAGAAAATCTCTATAATTAAAGGAATAAGGTATGACTAAAAGTGAAAAAACATTGTGGCAAAATGAGAAATTGCTCATTTTAAGCAATTTCTTCTTTTGTCACTATGTTTTCAAAAAGCTGTCTGCTGCAGAGGCACCAGAACGCATCTATATAAGGGAAAGGGTTAATTAATTTGAGTCAGACAAACTTTTTGTTGAATCTATGATTTAAATGAACAGGACCCTTTTATCATTTCCCACGTTATGTCATGGCGAATTGTCTGTTGTGTGTAAGTCTGTGCATCAACATTTTCTCCTCTGTAACCAGTTGGTCAAGCAGAATGAAAGTTCATACTCTCAAAGTCATCACCCAAATTCCTTCAAATATTTTGGATCCATGCAGAATTCTGGTTTCTAAGGCAATGGAAAGATTTTATTTTTTTAAATTTCTCCTCAATAAGATTCCTTCAAGCCATGTTGATTGGGTGAGAAACATGGCCGCTAGAATGCGGGGCTGTTTTTACTTATAAAGTGAAAACTATAAACATCTTCTTCTCTGAAAGTATCTGGCCGTTTTCAAAGAAATATTTGAAGAAATGTTCCATGGGTGATCCTTTATCAGATTCCTTCAAGCCATGTTGATTGGTTGAAAAACATTGCCGCCAGGGGGCGGGCTGTTTTGCCTTATAAATATAGCTATAGTGAACATTTTAACAATCTTCTCCAAAGTATTTAGCCGATTGCAAAATGATTTTGTAGAAATGTTCTTTGGGTGACCGACCCTCTATCAGATTCCTTCAAGCCATGTTGATTGGTGGAAAGACATGGCCACCAGGGGGTGAGGCTGTTTTGCCTTATATGGCTATAGTGAACAATTTAAAATTGCAAATTGCAAATTATTTTTGCAGAAATTTTCCCTCACTGGGTGATTAGTTTGTGTGGTTGGCTTGATAAATCATGGCCCTCTTGTTTGTTTGAATGTTTTCAGATTGTGTACACCCTTTTAATAAATAAAGTGCTTCAACATATCAAACAGGTTTTAGGTTCATACGTTTTGATTTTTAGCTCACCAGAGCATGAGCACAAAGTGCTCAAGGTGAGTTATTGTGATCACCTTTTGTCCGTCGTCCGGTGTTCGTCATTGATCAACATTTGCATGTAAACACTCTAGAGGCAACATTTTGCATCCAATCTATCAGAACATACATCTCTATCAAATCTAGGCCAAGTTCGAAACTGGGTCATTTGGGGTCACAAACTAGGTCACTAAATCAAATTAAATGAAAATCTTGTTAACATTCTAGAAGCCGCATTTTTGGTTTGAGCATGTTGAAACTTTGTCAGAATATTTGTCTTGATGATTGCTAGGGTAAGTTTGAACCTTTGTCAGAATGTTTGTCTTAGTGATATCTAGGCCAAGTTCGAATATAGGTCATGTCGGTCAAAACTAGGTCACTAGGCCAAATTGAAGAACAATTTTGTTAACACTCTGGAAGCCGCATTTTTGGTTTGAGCATGTTGAAACTTTGTCAGAATATTTGTCTTGATGATTGCTAGGGTAAGTTTGTTTTTGATGATATTGCAATTGGCGCTGAAAGAGTTAAGTCTTAAATAGCCCATTCTCAGGTGAGCGATTCCAGAGCGTCATGGCCCTCTTGTTATTGTTGATTTTTAGCCCACCTGAGTTATTGTGATCGCCTTTTGTCTGGGTTCCGGCGTCTGTTGTGCGTCAACTTCTTCTCCTCTTTAACCAGTGGGTCAATTGGGATGAAACTTCACAGAAAGCATCCTCTCAATAACCTCACTAGAATTCCTTCAAAGATCCATGCAGACCTCTGGTTTCCATGGCAACGAAACGAAAACAACTTTAAAATTCTGCTTATCACAAACTGATTGGAAGATTTTCAAATAATGTTTTAGAAATGTTCCTCGGGTAACCCTCTATCAGATTCCTTCAAACCATGTTGATTGGTCAAAAAAGATGGCTGCCAGGGGGCGGGGCTTTTCTGCCTTTTATGGCTATAAAATCTTCTCCGAATATGTAAGGCCTATTATCTAGTAATTTTGTAGAAATGTTCCTTTGCTGACCCTCTCTCAGATTCCTTAACCCTTTCCCGCATACGACAATTCTGCAGCAGACGACTTCGAACATAATTTGATCGAGAAATAGAATCTCTATAATTGAATGGATGACCTATGATTTAAAGTAGCAAACATTGTGGCAAAAGGAGAAATTGCACGTTTTGTGCAATTTCTTCTTTTGTCACTATGTTTTCAAAAAGCTGTCTGCTGCAGAGGCGTCAGAAAGCGTCTATATGAGGGAAAGGGTTAAAGCCATTTTGAATGGTTAAAAAACATGGCCACCAGGGGGCGGGGCTGTTTTGCCTTATATGCATTTAGTCAATACCTTAAAAAAAATCTTCTCCTCTGAAAGTGTCTGGCTGATTTTTAAATAATTTTGTAGAAATGTTTCTCAACTTAGCCAGTCAAGCTTATGTCATGTTGTATAGCCAAAAGACTTATCCTCTGCAACCATTGGGCCAATTGGGATGAAACTTTAGAGGTAGCATCCTCTCAATGTCCTCTCTTAACTTCCTTAAATTCTTTTGGATCCAGGCAAAATACTGGATGGCAACCGAAAGAAAACATTTAAATAAATACTCCCAAACTGGTCGGCAGATTTTCAAATTATTTTGTAGAAATGTTCCTTGGGTGAATGTCTATCAATAATTTCTTTCAAGCCATGTTGATTGATAAAAAAAACATAGCCACCAGGGGCTGTTTTGCCTTATAAAATATATACATGTATATAGATATAGTGAAAACTTAAAAAAATCTTCTCTTTCCAAACTGGGTGGCTGATTTTCAAATTATTTTGTAGAATTGTCCCTTTAGAAAGCCCTATACCAGATTCCTTCAAGCTATGTTGATTGGCAAATAAACCAGGGGACCCTGTTTTACCCTTTATGCCTATGTGGTAACTTTAAAAATCTTCTCAGAATATATTGGCCTGATTTTCAAATTATTTTATAGAAACAACCTAGATATAGCCATTGCACATTCAGCATTCATATTGCATGTCATAGATCATTGGACATAGAAATAATAAATTACAGTGGGTACTAACCTTTCAACTGTGTGGCAATATGCTAGAGGAATAACACTCACACCTATTCAAGTCATTTAGATTTGGCAAACATTGTTCTGAAGCAGGGGCTGGGCTATTTTACCCTTCATGCCCAAAATGTAATCTTAATAAATATTTGATTTAAAATTACTTTTATACAAATATTACCTTGGTGATTTCCTATAAATTTCCTCATGTGATATTAATTTTGCTAAAATACTTAGGCAACAAAGTAAGGGTTATTTATCCTTATAACAGTGGAGCGATACTGGCCCTCTTTGGCCTCTTGTTTATATATTTATAACAACATGTGTTTTATTGATTATGGTGATACATACAAAGCGAAATTGGTAGATAAACATTTATTTATTGTTTATTTATTGTCAAGATTTACACAAAGTTCTCAATGGTAGCAATTCAACAACATGAACTAAAATACACAGGTACATGTCCGCATTGTCGTTCTTGAATTGTAACCACATGTGACATTGTCGTTCTTGAATTGTAACCACATGTGACATTGTTGTTCTTGAATTGTAACCACATGTGACATTGTCGTTCTTGAATTGTAACCACATGTGACATTGTCGTTCTTGAATTGTAACCACATGTGATATGTGGTTACAATTCAAGAACGACAATGCGGTCATGTACCTCACAGGTATTAATTTAGGAAAGACAACTTTGGAAATGTACGTGGTTCTAAAGGTTTTACATCCAAAGAAACATTCTTGTTGTTTTCCTTGTATATATGTATAGTAAAAACTTTCCCACATACAATAAATCTGCAGCAGATGACTATGAAAATATCTAGGCAAAATATCTGGAAAATATCTGTAAATGAAAGTATAGTTATTGAGAAGAATTGAAAATTATGAGCCACTTCTTCTTTTCCAACAATGATTTCAAAGGTTGTCTGCAGCCAGAAGATGCATCAAAATGCATCTGCAAGTGGGAAAGGGTTAAAAGGAGAGCAGCGAGTGAGTAATGGCAGAATAATGTAAAGCCACTGTATCCAGGTTACATTTTCAATGGTGTTTATTGATCTATCCCATAGAGAATGTGTCACATACTCATACATGTACATAAACTCCTGCTGATAGTCTTCAATGTGTGTTCCCTTCCTAACATGCATACAATGCATTTTAACTCATGTTTAACCCTTTCCCACCTGCAGACGCATTTTGACGCAATAGGCTAGCAGCAGACGACTTTTGAAAACATCGTGGCCAAAGGTGAAATTGCTCATGATGAGCAATTTCTCCTTTTGGCCAGTGTTTTCAATTTTTTTTTAAAAAATTAAGCTATCTGTAATGGAGATTTTTCTGGTTTTTGTCACTATGTTTTCAAGGTCGTCTGCTACAGATTTGTTGTAATGTGGGAAAGGGTTTAAACTCTGACTCAGAAGAGCTCTAGATTATAGGGGCATATTTCCTGTTCTGAAATATTTATATAACCTTCAAAAAACATTTGATGTGGGTACTCAAAAGAATCGTCTCAGTCAGACAACATGGAGTAATAAAAGAGATATTGTGGAACAAAGTCCTGTTTACACCTACCTATATAGGTTGCTGAAGTTCTAAGATAAAAAAGAATTTTTCTTTCTTTGGTGTCGAGCTGCAGTAGCTTTGACGGTAGCAACAGGGGCTTACAATCCAGGTGTTATGAGTTTGAACTCTAGTTTGGTCAACGTTTTTTCCTCTGTCGGTGCAGCAGACGACTTTGAACGTATTTTGTCAAAACATAGAAAATCTCTATAATTGAATGGATAACCTATGACAAAAAGTGGAAAACATTGAGTCAAAAGAGAAATTGCACATTTTGTGCAATTTCTTCTTTTGTCACTATGTTTTCAGAAAGCCGTCTGATGCAGAGGCGTCAGAAAGCGTCTATATGAGGGAAAGGGTTAATCTTTCCCTCAGATGCCTCTGCAGCATTGGGTCAGAAACTAGGTCACTAGGCCAAATTGAAGGGAAATCTTGTTAACAATCTAATCTTGGACAAGTTCGATACTGGGCCATATGAGGTCAAAAACGAGGTCACTAGGTCAAATTGAAGCAAATTCTTGTTAACACTCTGGAGGCCACATTTTCAACTTGAGCATGTTGAAACTTTATCAGAATGTTTGTCTTGATGATATGTAGGTCAAGTTCGAACATGGGTCATGTTGGGTCAAAAAGTAGGTCACTAGGTCAAATTGAAGGAAAATCTTGTAAACACTCCAGAGGCCGCAATTTTTGCTTCAGCAGTTTGAAATTTTGTCAGAATGTTTGTCTTAAAAATATCTAGGCCAAGTTCAAATATGGGTCATATTGGGTTAGAAACTAGGTCACAAGGCCAAATTGAAGGGTAATCTTGTTAACACTGTAGAGGCCACATTTTCAACTTGAGCATGTTGAAATTTTGTCAGAATGTTTGTCTTAAAGATATCTAGGTCAAGTTTAAATATGGGTCATATTGAGTCAGAAACTAGGTCACTAGGCCAAATTGAGGGGAAATCTTGTTAACTCTGTAGAAGCTGCATGTTTTGCTTCAGCAGCTTGACATTTGGTCAGGATGTTGAGCTAAATGATATCTAGGCCAAGTTCGAATATGGGTCATGCGGGATCAAAAACTAGGTCACTAGGCCAAAATGAAGGAAAATCTTGTTAACACTTTGGATGCCGCATTTTTTGCTTAAGCAACTTGAAATTTGGTCAGAATGTTTGTCTAAATGATATCTAGGTCAAGTTCGAATATGGGTCATGCCAGGTTAAAAACTAGGTCACTAGGCCAATTTGAAGGGTAATCTTGTTAACACTCTTCATACTGCATTTTTAACTTGAGCATGATGAAACTTTATCAGAATGTTTTTCTTGATGATATGTAAGCCAAGTTCGATCAAGGGTTATGTTGGGTCAAAAAATAGGTCACTAGGTCAAATTGAAGGAAAATCTTGTTAACACTCTAGAGGCCACATTTTTTGCTTCAAAAGTTTGAATTTTTTTCAGAATGTTTGTCTTAAAGATATCTAGGTCAAGTTTGAATATGGGTCATATTAGGTCAGAAACTAGGTCACTAGGCCAAATTGAAGGAACATCTTGTTAACTCTGTAGAAGACGCATTTTTTGCTACAGAAGCTTGACATTTAATGAGAATGTTTATATAAATGATATCGAAGCCAAGTTCGAATATGGATCATGTAGGGTCAAAAACTAGGTCACTAGGCCAAATTGAAGGAAAATCTTGTTAACAAAGTGGATGCCGCATTTTTTGCTTCAGCAGCTTGAAATTTGGTCAGAATGTTTGTCTGAATTATATCTAGGTCAAGTTTGAATATGTGTCATATTGGGTCAGAAACAAGGTCAATAAAGGAAAATATTGTTCATACTCCGGAGGCCGCATTTTCACTTTGAGCAAGTTGAAAATTTGTCAGAATGTTGTCTTGATGATATCTAGTCCATGTTGGAAATATGGGTCATATCAGGGAAAAAAAATATAGATCACTAGGCCAAATGAAGGAAAATCTTGTTAACACTGTGGAGGTTGCATTCAGAATAATTGTCTTGATGTGTTTTGCATTGCAGTACATTGTATAATTAAGGTGAGCGATCCAGGGCCATGATGGCCCTCTTGTTTTATTTCTGTTTTACGAGAATGCCTGCTCAATTTTTTCAAAAAATGAAATAAATTGAAGGGAAATCTTGTTAACACTGTAGCAGCCACATTTTTTGTTTCAGCAGCTTAACATTTGGTCAGAATGTTTTTCTGAATTGTATCTAGGTCAAGTTTGAATATGGGTCATATTAGCTGTTAGCTGTATATTAAATGGCTTTAGTGAAAACTTTAAAAATCTTCTCCCAAATTATTTGGCCGATTTTCAAATAATTTTGCAGAAATTTTCCTTGGATGACACTCTACGAGATTCCTTCAAGCCATGGTGATTGGTCAAAAAACATGACCACCAGGGGCTGTTTGGAGATTTATTTTTTGCCTAATAGCAGTGGAGCGATACTGGCCCTCTTGGGCCTCATGTATTTATCGAGCCTGTATTAGCTTACCTGACCACAAAATGAGTTGACTGTGTGGTTGGCATGAGAAATCACATTGCATAAGTCAGATGAGCAATCCAGGGCCATCATGGCCCTCTTGTTCATATATTTGCCTAGATGTTTACAATGCTATTAATTGTAAATTTGTGGAGAAAGTGTTCAGGTTCCCTCATCTTGGATAAGGCTAATCACACAGGTCATTGAAATGTCAAATCTGCTTTTATCTGATGTCATTTGATTAATCATTTCCCACATACAACAAATCTACAGCAGATGACTTTGAAAACATAGTGACAAAAACCTGAAAAATCTCCATTAAAGATAGATTAATTGTTAAATAAAGTTTAAAACATTGTGGCCAAAGGAGAAATTGCTCATCATGAGCAATTTCACCTTTGGCAACAATGTTTTCAAAAGTCGTCTGCTGCTATTGGGTCAAAATGCATCTGCAGGTTGGAAAGGATATAATTGCTGCCATCTATTTGTCATTTACTTAACTTTATAAATGAATGACTTTGGATAAGTCTAACATCAATTTTTATTTCTTTTCGATGGTCATGATTGTGATGTTACATATTTAAAAAAGTGTGATTGATTTATTGTACTTGGCTACCATAATCTTTAAGTTAATCTAAACAGAGTATTGCAATGCCAAATTACAATGGAAAAAGGCATTAACCCTTTCCCTCATACAACATTTTTGCAGCAGACGACTTTGAACATATTTTGTCAAAAAAAAGAAAATCTCTATAACTGAATGGATAACCTATGACTAAAAGTGGAAAACATAGTGTCAAAAGGAGAAATTGCTCGTTTTGAGCAATTTCTTCTTTTGTCACTATGTTTTCAAAAAGCTGTCTGCTGCAGAGGCGTCAGAAAGCGTCTATATGAGGGAAAGGGTTAAGTTAACCCTCTCCCACATCAGAAATATTTTGACGCTTCCACTGCAGAATCTCTAACTACAATGTTTTCAAC
This sequence comes from Serripes groenlandicus, assembly GCA_031761405.1. Lineage (NCBI taxonomy): Eukaryota > Metazoa > Mollusca > Bivalvia > Cardiida > Cardiidae > Serripes > Serripes groenlandicus. The sequence goes on along the minus strand of JASEVX010000045.1, from coordinate 971,018 downwards.
AATAATTATACTTAATTATACTTTCATTTATAGAGATTTTCCATTCTTCGGACTAGATGCAAATAAAATTTTCTAATGCAGATTTGTTGTATATGTGAGAAATGGTAAACCCTTTCCCTCATATAGACGCTTTCTGATGCCACTGCAGCAGACAGCTTTTTGAAAACATGGCGACAAAAGAAGAAACAATTTTTCTCAATGTTTTCAACTCATTTTAAAAGGTAGACTTTCATTTATAGAGATTTTCCGTATTTTTGAGTAGGTTATTTCCAAGTCTTCTGAAGCAGATTTGTTGTAACTTGTATGTGAGAAACGGTTAACGAAAGACAAATCAGGGGAGTTACTTGTTGTTTCTTTCAGACAGCACAATGTTACACGATGATGGATTGAAATGGTATTCTGTTAGCATAATTGAACCATTTTGACATACAACAAATCTATATCAGAAGACATTAACCCTTTCCCTCATACGACAATTCTGTAGCAGACGACTTTGAACATATTTTATCAAAAAGTAGAAATTCTTTATAATTGAATGGATAACCTATGACTAAAAATGGAAAACATTGTGGCGTTTTGAGCAATTTATTCCTTCATCACTATGTTTCCAAAAATCCGTCTGCTGCAGAGGCGTCAGAAAGCGTCTATATGAGGGAAAGGGTTAACTGCTTCCCATGTGCAGGAAATATAAAAAAAAATCTACAAATTAACCCTTTCCCACATACAGTAGATCTGCAGCAGATGACTTTGAAATCATCAAGTATAAAATGTAGAATTCTCCATTATTGATAGTATCATTATTGAATAAAGTTGAAATCACTGTGGCAAATGGAGAAATTGCTCATCATAAGCAATTTCTCCTTTTGCCACTATGATTTCAATAGGCGTCTGTATGTGGGAAAGCGTTAAAAAGAAAACATCGTGGCAAAAGGAGAAATTGCCATAAAATGATGCAATTCTTCTGAGTATGGGTACCCGCAATAATGATTCAGAAATACAGGGGGATTCTGCAAGAAAAGAGTTATACATGTACTAGCCTCCTTGCTTGTATGCCTTTGGGCGACCACCTGGACTATGGGAGGTCGCTGGTTCCGTCCCTGGCTTTAAAAAAAGACTTTAAAAAAATGGTAGTTATGGCTATGCCTTCCTTGGCAATCAAGATTGCAGGGTAAGCATTGAAACTCCTTGGCAATCAAGATTGCAGGGTAAGCATTGAAACTCCTTGGCACTCAAGATTGCAGGGTAAGCATTTAAACTCTCCTTAGCACTCTTGAAAAATTGCAGGGTAAGCATTAAAACTATCCTTGGCACTCAAGATTGCAGGGTAATCATTAAAACTCTCCTTAGCACTCTTGAAATATTGCAGGGTAAGCATTACAACTATCTGTGGCACTCAAGATTGCAGGGTAAGCATTTAAACTCTCCTTAGCACTCTTGAAAGATTGCAGGGTAAGCATTGAAACTCCTTGGCACTCAAGATTGCAGGGTAAGCATTTAAACTCTCCTTAGCACTCTTGAAAGATTGCAGGGTAAACATTACAACTATCATTGGCACTCAAGATTTCAGGGTAATCATTAAAACTCTCCTTAGCACTCTTGAAAGATTGCAGGGTAAGCATTAAAACTATCCTTGGCACTCAAGATTACAGGGTAAGCATTAAAACTCTCCTTAGCACTCTTGAAAGATTGCAGGGTAAGCATTAAAACTCTCCTTGGCACTCAAGTTTGCAGGGTAAGCATTAACACTTTCCTTGGCACTCAATATTGCAGGGTAAGCATTAAAACTCCTTGGCACTCAAGATTACAGGGTAAGCATTAAAACTCTAGTTGGCACTCAAGATTGCAGGGTAAGCATTAAAACTCTAGTTGGCACTCAATATTGCAGGGTAAGCATTAAAACTCTCCTTGGCACTCAAGATTGCAGGGTAAGCATTAAACGCTCTTGGCACTCTTGAAAGATTGCAGGTTAAGCATTAAAACTCCTTGGCACTCAAGATTACAGGGTAAGCAATAAAACTCATTGGCACTCTTGAAAGATTGCATGTTAAGCATTCAAACTATCCTTGGCACTCAATATTGCAGGGTTAGCATTAACACTGTCCTTGGCACTCAAGATTGCAGAGTAAGCATCAAAACTCTCCTGGCACTCAAGATTGCAGGGTAAGCATTAATACTCTCCTTGGCACTCAAGATTGCAGGGTTAGCATTAAAACTCCTTGGCACTCAAGATTGCATGGTAAGCATTAAAACTTTCCTTGGCACTCAATATTTCAGGGTAAGCATTAAAACTCATTGGCACTCAAGATTGCAGGGTAAGCATCAAAACTCTCCTGGCACTCAATATTGCAGGGTAAGCATTAAAACTTTCCTTGGCACTCAAGATTACAGGGTAAGCATTAAAACCAAAACTTTGATATTATCATAAAACTCAAATCAAACCTTTGAAACGGATAACCTCTGACACGACATGTATGCTCTGTGCAATTTTTGCAAGTGTTATGGAAAAACTTTAGCAATAGAAGTACTTTTTTCTTTCTTTATTCTGCCTCAAAACCTTCACCTTTAACCCTTTCCCTCATTCGACAATTCTGCAGCAGATGACTTTGAACATATTTTGGTAAAAAAAAAAAAAAAAAAATAATTATTGAATGGATAACCTATGACTTAAAGTGGAAAACATTGTGGCAAAAGGAGAAATTGCTTGTTTTGAGCAATTTCTTCTTTTGTCACTATGTTTTCAATAAGCTCTGCTGCAGAGGCGTCAGAAAGCGTCTATATGATGGAAAGGGTTAATTGTCTATTTCCTGTAAGACAGTGGTGCAGTGGAAGAGTGTCCACCTCTCGTACCAAAGGTCCCTGGTTTGAAGCCTGTGATGAGCAGATTCTGTCATTTGTAATTTTGCCCATGAACAGCGCACTCAAGGAAGCAGACATTGATCATGCTTAATACAGCTGAAAGCTTGTTTTGCATCCAATGTAAAATAAATAAGTTTATACTAAACTGTTTTAAGGGCTTGAACATGCGAATCGGTTGTAAATACGTCTAGTTCAAGATGTAGTTTCAATCGATTTGTGTGAAGTCTTTGATTTGTCTATAGTATATTTTCAGCCTTTTTCAGACCTCATGTTTTGATTTTGGAAGGGTGAACAATCTAGATCTTGCGATGAGAAAGTCATCCAAATGCTTGTGACAGACTAATTGTCTGCCTAGTTGAATCAATCTGCTGTTATAGATCGTGTAATTATCCACAATGTGTTAACCCTTTCCCTCATATAGACGCTTTCTGACGCCTCTGCAGCAGACGGCTTTTTGAAAACATAGTGACAAAAGAAGAAATTGCACAAAACGTGCAATTTCCCCTTTTGCCACAATGTTTTCCACTTTTTGTCATAGGTTATCCATTCAATTATGGAGATTTTCTATGTTTTGACAAAATACGTTCAAAGTTTTGAAGTCGTCTGCTGCAGATTTGTTTCATGTGGGAAAGAGTTAACCCTTTCCCTCATACGACAATTCTGCAGCAGACAACTTTGAACATAATTTGTCAAAAATTGGAAAATCTCTATAATTGAATGGATAACCTATGACTATAAGTGGAAAACATTGTGGCAAAAGGAGAAATTGCACGTTTCGTGCAATTACTTCTTTTGTCACTATGTTTTCAAAAAGCCGTCTGCTGCAGAGGCGTCAGAAAGAGTCTATATGAGGGAAAGGGTTAACTCTTTCCCACATGAAACAAATTTGCAGCAGACGACTTCAAAAATCATCTAGAGGCTAAAATATGGACAAAATATGTATGAATGAAACTGATAGTATAATTATTGAAAAGCGTTGAAAACATTGTGGCAAAAGGAGAAATTGCTCATTTGAGTTAATTCTTTTTTTGTAAATCTCTTTTCAAAATGTGTAGACCTGCAGGTGGGAAAGGGAGACAAATGGCTTGTGATTCTGTTCTCAATTACTGTTGGGTCTAATTGTTTCTCAACCTTTTGCACTTTGACTCATTGTCTATGTATAGACTTGTCAGTGAATATCGATTGTTTTCAGATAAAGTAAATATAAATAAAATAATATAATGGTTACATAATCAGTTGCATTATCTTCAGTATAATTATAGACAGTTTATATTAAAAACCTTTTTAAAAGGATGTTATTAACCCTTTCCCTCATACGACAATTCTGCAGCAGACGACTTTGAACGTATTTTGTCCAAAAATAGAAAATCTCCATTATTGAATGGGTAACCTATGACAAAAAGTGGAAAACATTGTGGCAAAAGGAGAAATTGCACGTTTTGTGCAATTTCTTCTTTTGTAACTATGTTTTCAAAAAGCCGTCTGAAAGCATCAGAAAGCGTCTATATAGATATGAGGGAAAGGGTTAAGAAGTTGCTCATATTCCTCTTCCTATTTGGTTATATATGATAAAGTTAAAACATTTCATGCCTGACTGGCCACCAATGTTTATGTTCATGTTTTGATAACGCAAGTATTATAGCAATTGTTATCTATTTATAAATGATTTTGAATCCTATGAATAAATTTTTACCTGTCATCTTACTGTTAATCTAAAATTCAAAATTATTATAGAAATACGGTTAACCCTTTCCCTCATACAACAATTCTGCAGCAGACGACTTTGAACGTATTTTGTCAAAACATAGAAAATCTCCATAATTAAATGGATAACCTATGACGAAAAGTGGAAAACATTGTGGCAAAAGAAGAAATTGCACGTTTTGTGCAATTTCTTCTTTTGTCACTATGTTTTCAAAAAGCCGTCTGCTGCAGAGGCGTCAGAAAGTGTCTATATGAGGGAAAGGGTTAACCCTACTGTATTTGCTTGGTTATGATAGGTGACAGGACATTGTATCAGGTACAGCCATAACTTATTGGACAACCAGTTACTACCAGGCTATACCTGAAGAAAGAAGAGTTCAAAATTAAAAATACAATAGCAAGACATGTTTAGCAAATGGATTTAAAGCTGTAACTTAGCTGGATGCAATACATAGTTTTCAGAACTAAAATAATTGTCTCTTGTTTGCAATTAAATTGATGCATTAATATAGTACTTTTAAACAAATACATGTATGTAACACTTATAAAACACAATGGAATTTGAGTTTCACATCCATTGAAGATTTTGTTTTTAACTTCTTATATCACAGCCTCTACTAGATTAAATATTGTTTGTATGTTTAGTTGTTTAATGAATTTTTGAGCCAGGTGAGCTTAAGTCATGACAAATTGTTTGTTGTGGGTCCTCAAAGGTGTGCACATGTGTGTGCGTAAACTTTTGGCTTAAATGACTTCTTCTTTGTAATCATTTGGCCAATTGGGATTAAACTTCTAAAAATATTCTCCTTCGAAAGTATGAAGCCGATTTTGAATAACTTTGTAGAAATTATCTTTTGTTGACCCACTATGAGATTCCTTCAAGCCATGTTGAAAGGTCAAAGAACAATGCCACCAGGGGCTGTTTGGAGATTTGTTAGCCTTATTTGGTTTTAGTGAACATTTTAAACAATTTCTACTCCCAAAACTATCAGGCTGATTTTCAAATAATTTCGTGGAAATGTTCCTTGGGTGACTGACTGTCCACTAAGATTCCTTCATGCCAAGTTGATTGGTCAAAAAGCATGGCCAGCAGGGACCGGTCTGTTTTACTTTATATGGCTATGTAATTTAAGTTTTGCCTAATTCAGTGAAGAAATACTAGCCCTCTTAGGGCTCTTGTTTGTTTGAAATTTCTCAACATATAAGAAGTTTGCGCATTTAAAATGGCAGACATGGGAGGTAAATATTATAGTTCTGGAAGCAATGTATTGTTTCAAATGTATTAACCTTACTGTGCTGAAACCAACATATACTGATGTTACATTAACTCTGACCGTGTTAAAACTGCTATATGGTGGTATGATGTTACATTTAAAACTCTGACCCTGTTGAAACTGCCATAATTATGGTGGTCTGATGTTACATTAACTCTGACCGTGTTAAAACTGCCATATGGTGGTCTGATGTTACATTAACTCTGACCGTGTTAAAACTGCCATATGGTGGTCTGATGTTACATTAACTCTGCCGTGTTAAAACTGCCATATGGTGGTCTGATGTTACATTAACTCTGGCTGTGTTAAAACTGCTATATGGTGGTCTGGTGTAACGTTAACTCTGACTGTGTTGAAACTGCCATATGAGGGTCTAATGTTACATTAACTCTGGCTGTGTTGAAACTGCCATATGAGGGTCTGATGTTACATTAACTCTGGCTGTGTTAAAACTGCTATATGGTGGTCTGGTGTAACGTTAACTCTGACTGTGTTGAAACTTCCATATGAGGGTCTGATGTTACATTAACTCTGGCTGTGTTGAAACTGCCATATGAGGGTCTGATGTTACATTTACTCTGGCTGTGTTGAAACTGCCATATGAGGGTCTGATGTTACATTAACTCTGGCTGTGTTGAAACTGCCATATGAGGGTCTCATGTTACATTAACTCTGGCTGTGTTAAAACTGCCATATGGTGGTCTGATGTTACATTTACTCTGACCGTGTTGAAACTGCTATATGGTGGTCTGATGTTACATTAACTCTGGCTGTGTTAAAACTGCTATATGGTGGTCTGATGTTACATTTACTCTGACCGTGTTGAAACTGCTATATGGTGGTCTGATGTTACATTAACTCTGGCCGTGTTAAAACTGCCCAATGGTGGTCTGATGTTACATTAACTCTGACCGTGTTAAAACTGCCATATGAGGGTCTGATGTTACATTAACTCTGGCTGTGTTCAAACTGCCATATGGTGGTCTGATGTTACATTAACTCTGGCTGTGTTAAAACTGCCATACGGTGGTCTGATGTAACATTAACTCTGACCGTGTTGAAACTGCCATATGGTGGTCTGATGTAACATTAACTCTGGCTGTGTTGAAACTGCCATATGAGGGTCTGATGTTACATTAACTCTGGCTGTGTTGAAACTGCCATATGGTGGTCTGGTGTAACATTTACTCTGGCTGTGTTGAAACTGCCATATGAGGGTCTGATGTTACATTAACTCTGGCTGTGTTGAAACTGCCATATGGTGGTCTGATGTTACATTAACTCTGGCTGTGTTGAAACTGCCATATGGTGGTCTGATGTTACATTAACTCTGACTGTGTTGAAACTGCCATATGAGGGTCTGATGTTACATTAACTCTGGCTGTGTTTTAACTGCCATATGGTGGTCTGATGTTACATTAACTCTGGCTGTGTTAAAACTGCCATATGAGGGTCTGATGTTACATTAACTCTGACCGTGTTAAAACTGCCATATGGTGGTCTGATGTTACATTAACTCTGGCTGTGTTAAAACTCCTATATGGTGGTCTGATGTTACATTAACTCTGGCTGTGTTGAAACTGCCATATGAGGGTCTGATGTTACATTAACTCTGGCTGTGTTAAAACTGCTATATGGTGGTCTGGTGTAACGTTAACTCTGACTGTGTTGAAACTTCCATATGAGGGTCTGATGTTACATTAACTCTGGCTGTGTTGAAACTGCCATATGAGGGTCTGATCTTACATTTACTCTGGCTGTGTTGAAACTGCCATATGAGGGTCTGATGTTACATTAACTCTGGCTGTGTTGAAACTGCCATATGAGGGTCTCATGTTACATTAACTCTGGCTGTGTTAAAACTGCCATATGGTGGTCTGATGTTACATTTACTCTGACCGTGTTGAAACTGCTATATGGTGGTCTGATGTTACATTAACTCTGGCTGTGTTAAAACTGCTATATGGTGGTCTGATGTTACATTTACTCTGACCGTGTTGAAACTGCTATATGGTGGTCTGATGTTACATTAACTCTGGCCGTGTTAAAACTGCCCAATGGTGGTCTGATGTAACATTAACTCTGGCTGTGTTAAAACTGCCATATGAGGGTCTCGTGTTACATTAACTCTGGCTGTGTTAAAACTGTGCTATATGGTGGTCTGGTGTAACGTTAACTATGGCTGGGTTGAAACTGCCATATGAGGGTCTGATGTTACATTAACTTTGGCTGTGTTAAAACTGCCATATGGTGGTCTGATGTAACATTAACTCTGACCGTGTTGAAACTGCCATATGGTGGTCTGAATATTGTAACATTAACTCTGGCTGTGTTGAAACTGCCATATGAGGGTCTGATGTTACATTAACTCTGGCTGTGTTGAAACTGCCATATGGTGGTCTGGTGTAACATTTACTCTGGCTGTGTTGAAACTGCCATATGAGGGTCTGATGTTACATTAACTCTGGCTGTGTTGAAACTGCCATATGGTGGTCTGATGTTACATTAACTCTGGCTGTGTTGAAACTGCCATATGGTGGTCTGATGTTACATTAACTCTGACTGTGTTGAAACTGCCATATGAGGGTCTGATGTTACATTAACTCTGGCTGTGTTTTAACTGCCATATGGTGGTCTGATGTTACATTAACTCTGGCTGTGTTAAAACTGCCATATGAGGGTCTGATGTTACATTAACTCTGACCGTGTTAAAACTGCCATATGGTGGTCTGATGTTACATTAACTCTGGCTGTGTTAAAACTCCTATATGGTGGTCTGATGTTACATTAACTCTGGCTGTGTTGAAACTGCCATATGGTGGTCTGATGTTACATTAACTCTGACCGTGTTAAAACTGCCATATGAGGGTCTTGTGTTACATTAACTCTGACTGTGTTGAAACTGCCATATGAGGGTCTCGTGTTACATTAACTCTGGCTGTGTTAAAACTGCCATATGAGGGTCTGATGTTACATTAACTCTGACTGTGTTGAAACTGCTATATGGTGGTCTGATGTTACATTAACTCTGACTGTGTTAAAACTGCTATATGGTGGTCTGATGTTACATTAACTCTGGCTGTGTTAAAACTGCCATATGAGGGTCTCGTGTTACATTAACTCTGGCTGTGTTAAAACTGTGCTATATGGTGGTCTGGTGTAACGTTAACTATGGCTGGGTTGAAACTGCCATATGAGGGTCTGATGTTACATTAACTCTGGCTGTGTTAAAACTGCCATATGGTGGTCTGATGTAACATTAACTCTGACCGTGTTGAAACTGCCATATGGTGGTCTGATGTAACATTAACTCTGGCTGTGTTGAAACTGCCATATGAGGGTCTGATGTTACATTAACTCTGGCTGTGTTGAAACTGCCATATGGTGGTCTGGTGTAACATTTACTCTGGCTGTGTTGAAACTGCCATATGAGGGTCTGATGTTACATTAACTCTGGCTGTGTTGAAACTGCCATATGGTGGTCTGATGTTACATTAACTCTGGCTGTGTTGAAACTGCCATATGGTGGTCTGATGTTACATTAACTCTGACTGTGTTGAAACTGCCATATGAGGGTCTGATGTTACATTAACTCTGGCTGTGTTTTAACTGCCATATGGTGGTCTGATGTTACATTAACTCTGGCTGTGTTAAAACTGCCATATGAGGGTCTGATGTTACATTAACTCTGACCGTGTTAAAACTGCCATATGGTGGTCTGATGTTACATTAACTCTGGCTGTGTTAAAACTCCTATATGGTGGTCTGATGTTACATTAACTCTGGCTGTGTTGAAACTGCCATATGGTGGTCTGATGTTACATTAACTCTGACCGTGTTAAAACTGCCATATGAGGGTCTTGTGTTACGTTAACTCTGACTGTGTTGAAACTGCCATATGAGGGTCTCGTGTTACATTAACTCTGGCTGTGTTAAAACTGCCATATGAGGGTCTGATGTTACATTAACTCTGACTGTGTTGAAACTGCTATATGGTGGTCTGATGTTACATTAACTCTGGCTGTGTTAAAACTGCCATATGAGGGTCTCGTGTTACATTAACTCTGGCTGTGTTAAAACTGTGCTATATGGTGGTCTGGTGTAACGTTAACTATGGCTGGGTTGAAACTGCCATATGAGGGTCTGATGTTACATTAACTCTGGCTGTGTTAAAACTGCCATATGGTGGTCTGATGTAACATTAACTCTGACCGTGTTGAAACTGCCATATGGTGGTCTGATGTAACATTAACTCTGGCTGTGTTGAAACTGCTATATGAGGGTCTGATGTTACATTAACTCTGGCTGTGTTGAAACTGCCATATGGTGGTCTGGTGTAACATTTACTCTGGCTGTGTTGAAACTGCCATATGAGGGTCTGATGTTACATTAACTCTGGCTGTGTTGAAACTGCCATATGGTGGTCTGATGTTACATTAACTCTGGCTGTGTTGAAACTGCCATATGGTGGTCTGATGTTACATTAACTCTGACTGTGTTGAAACTGCCATATGAGGGTCTGATGTTACATTAACTCTGGCTGTGTTTTAACTGCCATATGGTGGTCTGATGTTACATTAACTCTGGCTGTGTTAAAACTGCCATATGAGGGTCTGATGTTACATTAACTCTGACCGTGTTAAAACTGCCATATGGTGGTCTGATGTTACATTAACTCTGGCTGTGTTAAAACTCCTATATGGTGGTCTGATGTTACATTAACTCTGGCTGTGTTGAAACTGCCATATGGTGGTCTGATGTTACATTAACTCTGACCGTGTTAAAACTGCCATATGAGGGTCTTGTGTTACATTAACTCTGACTGTGTTGAAACTGCCATATGAGGGTCTCGTGTTACATTAACTCTGGCTGTGTTAAAACTGCCATATGAGGGTCTGATGTTACATTAACTCTGACTGTGTTGAAACTGCTATATGGTGGTCTGATGTTACATTAACTCTGACTGTGTTAAAACTGCTATATGGTGGTCTGATGTTACATTAACTCTGGCTGTGTTAAAACTGCCATATGAGGGTCTCGTGTTACATTAACTCTGGCTGTGTTAAAACTGTGCTATATGGTGGTCTGGTGTAACGTTAACTATGGCTGGGTTGAAACTGCCATATGAGGGTCTGATGTTACATTAACTCTGGCTGTGTTAAAACTGCTATATGAGGGTCTGATGTTACATTAACTCTGGCTGTGTTAAAACTGCTATATGGTGATCTGGTGTAACGCTAACTCTGACCGTGTTAAAACTGCTATATGGTGGTCTGATGTTACATTAACTCTGGCTGTGTTGAAACTGCCATATGAGGGTCTCGTGTTACATTTACGCTGGGCCGTGTTGAAACTGCTTTATGGTGGTCTGGTGTAACGTTAACTATGGCTGGGTTGAAACTGCCATATGAGGGTCTGATGTTACATTAACTCTGACTGTGTTACGTTAACTCTGGTCATGTTGAAACGACCTTACAGGTTCTGTCATAAAGTTATGGTGGTCTGGTGTTACGTTAACTCTGGCGGTGTTGAAACTGCCATATGGTGGTCTGGTGTTATGTTAAATCTGGCAGTGTTGAAACTGCCATATGGTGGTCTGGTGTTACATTAACTCTGGCTGTGTTGAAACTGCCATAATTATGGTGGTCTGATGTTAAGTTTACTCTGGCCATGTTGAAACGACCATACAGGTTCTGTCATAAAGTTAACCTGAGCCGTGCTGAAACCACCATATGGTGGCTTTGATAGTGAGATTCAGTGCTTGGAATTTATTGCTGAAGTTATCTTGAAAAGAAAATTAATATTCTAGTTTTCATTTTCCCACATACAACAACTCTGCAGCAGATGAACTTGAAAATGTATCAATAGGCAAAAATATTGAATATTTTTTATATACAAAAATATAAATGTTGAAAAAGTTGCTGTAAGCTTCAGATGCATCAGAATGCGGCTCCATGTGGGACAGGGTAATGGTGAAAGATGTGTCTCCATGTGGGACAGGGTTATGGTGAAAGATGTGTCTCCATCTGGGACAGGGTAATGGTGGAAGATGTGTCTCCATCTGGGAGTGTCTCCATCTGGGACAGGGTAATGGTGGAAGATGTGTCTCCATCTGGGACAGGGTAATGGTGGAAGATGTGTCTCCATCTGGGACAGGGTAATGGTGAAAGATGTGTCTCCATCTGGGACAGGGTAATGGTGAAAGATTTGTCTCTTTGTGGGACAGGGTTATGGTGAAAGATGTGTCTCCATCTGGGACAGGGTAATGGTGAAAGATGTGTCTCCATCTGGGACAGGGTAATGGTGGAAGATGTGTCTCTGTGTGGGACAGGGTTATGGTGAAAGATGTGTCTCCATCTGGGACAGGGTAATGGTGAAAGATGTGTCTCCATCTGGGACAGGGTAATGGTGAAAGATGTGTCTCTGTGTGGGACAGGGTTATGGTGAAAGATGTGTCTCCATCTGGGACAGGGTAATGGTGAAAGAAGAACTGTGGAACTTTTATTTTTCTAACAAAAATAATCAGCTGCAGATGCAAATTCATCCCTGATGAAAGCAGTTAACCCTTACCTACTTGCAGTTTCATTTTGATGCATTGGCCGCAGATGACTGTTATAAACACGAGTAATTTCTCCTTTTGCCAAAATAATATCAACTTGATTCAATAATTATTAGTCGCCGGGCAGAAGCCTGCGACTTCTATTTTTAATAGCTTTTCGGAAATCACATGGGAGGGCGGCTTATTATTAGAAAGAAACAAATCTAGATGATTTGAACATATTACAATTGTGGTTGTTTACGAACACTAATAAATGACACATCTAAAATGAAATAAATATTCCGATTTTTTAATGTTTGCAGTTTTTTTTATTTCACTCGCATTTAAGTTTTTTGTCTTATTTACGAAGACAAAAGTGGTCCCTTCAAGACGTGAACCAACACCCCCTAATGCAGACTCTTATGTGTCATCATTGAGGTCAATTTCGGATTCTCCTTTTAATAGCAATTTTAACTTACTAAATGTTGTTTTCATGTTCAAAGAGATGTCTTGATTTGTGTAGAATTTATTTAATAATGTTAATCCATGAATATCTAAAGTAGGAACTGTTTCTAAGCTAAATATAGACCCTATTCTGTTGTGTAGTTTCGTGACCTTTAACATCGATTTTCGCGCATGCGCATTTCGATATGAAAAAGCGAGTGATATTATTTTATTTTAGACAAGTAGTAGTACAAGACGAATGTTTGACGCAAAGCGTCAAAGAGAAGCCGCAATATTTCGTTGTACATGTAGAAATAAGAAAAAAAGATCATTTTTATATCCACAAACAATAGAACAATTTAAACTGTAGACGGTAATGCTGATATATTTCTCCTTTTGAAGACTTTTGTTTTCTTCAAATTACCTCCCTTTAAAGCAATACCAGGATATTTACCTTGTGATTCGAATAAGATTGACAAACATTGAAATTATATGAATGAATACTATTATTTAAATAAGTAACAACAGCAAAATTAAATTTAAGCCAGATAAATGTGTACCCATTTCGTTAATTTTTAGCTCCACTGGCTGAAAGCCAGTCGAGCTTATGTCATGGCGAATTGTCCGTCGTGCGTGCGTCCGTGCGTGCGTCCGTGCGTGCGTTAACTTTTTCCTTTAAACGACTTCTTCTCCCTAACCACTTGGCCAATTTGGTTGAAACTTCATGGGAAGCATCCTCTCAATGTCCTCTACTAAATTCCTTCAATTTTTTTTGATCCATTCAAAATTCTGGTTTCCATGGCAACCGAAAGAAAAAAATAGTGAGAACTTAAAAAATCTTCTTCTCCGAAAGTGTCAGGCCGATTTTCAAATAATTTTGTAGAAATGTTCCTTGGGTGACCCTTTATTAGATTCCTACAAGAAATTTTGATTGGGCGAAAAACATGGCCGCCAGGGGGCGGGGCTTTTTTGCCTTATATAGCTATAGTGAAAACTTAAATAATCTTCTTCTCAAAAAGTGTTCGGCAGATTTTCAAATAATTATGTAGAAATGTTCTGTGGGTGACCCTCTATCAGATTCCTTCAAGCCATGTTGATTGGTAAAAAAACATGGCCGTCACAGGGCGGGGCTATTTTGCCTATATGGCTAAAGAGCAAACTTAAAAAATCTTCTCCTCCAAAAGTGTCAGGCCGATTTTCAAATAATTTTGTAGAAATGTTCCTTGTGTGAACCTTAATTAGATTCCTTCAAGAAATGTTGATTGGGCGAAAAACATGGCCGCCAGGGGGCGGGGCTTTTTTGCGTTATATAGCTATAGTGAAAACTTAAAACATCTTCTTCTCCGAAAGTGTTCAGCCGATTTTCAAATAATTTTGTAGAAATGTTCATTGGGTGACCCTCTATCAGATTCCTTCAAGCCATGTTGATTGGTCGAAAAACATGGCCGCCAGAGGGCGGGGCTATTTTGACTTATATGACCATAGTGAAAACTTAAAAAATCTTCTCCTCCGAAAGTGTCAGGCATATTTTCAAATAATTTTGCAGAAACATTCCTTTGGTGACACTCTACAAGATTCCTTTAAGCCATGGTGGTTGGTAAAAAAAATAGCCACCACGGGGCAGGGCTGTTTGGAGATTTTATTTTTGCCTTATGGCCGTGGAGCGATACTGGCCCTCTTGGGCCTCTTGTTTATAGATACCCTAATGTATAGGTATGTTTATAAAATTTATAAGCAAATGTTTTCATTACTACGGTCCTAATGTTTGAATAGACTAAGGAAAGTCAAGAATACATAAATAAATCAATGCAGTCTTTTCCGGCGACATTGATGCCTTGCATCAACTTTCTCTTGTACTTATATATATACCTATATGCATGATTTCAAAGTCAGCTGATGCAGATCTTGGGTGTAGGAAAGGGCTAATGAACAGTTTTGCTATTTATTAAAAATGATTGCGTCATAATTGCACTATATGACTGTATGAATGACCTGTATATTACCTGTACTTGCCTTGTGACCACAGGCTATGATAGGGGCAACACTTTACTCTGAAATTACCTGATCTAACACTTTCCCACCCGCTGACAAATTTTGATTCATCTGCAGTTGATTTATATATATACTGGAAAACATTGTGGCCCGAAATGCTCATGATAATTTTTTGATTTTAGAGTTGTCTGCTTTGAAAAAATTATGTCAAAGAACAAAATTGGTGGAAACCACACCAATTGTCTTCAGTAACTAGGTTAAAGTTTAATTAACAGTGGGTTTTGGAAAGTCATTCTTATTTGGAAGACCTTTTATATAGCCCTGACGCAGTTTGACAGCAGTTACAGCAGACAACCTTCAGAACATCACAAGCTTTGTTTAACCTTTTCCCAATTACAGACACATTTTGATGCATCTGAAGCAGTCAACTTTTGAAACATTTTGGCAAAAGAAAAAAAAAAGGCTCATGAATAAAGATTTCGACTTTATTTAATAATTATAATTGTGATTTCATATGTAGAGATTTTCTATAGAATTTACTAAATGCTTGTCTGCTGATTTGTTGTATGTGGGATATGGTTGATTAACTGTGACCCTCATTGGCAGAGCATACTAAATGTGTTCGTAGACCCTTTAACCCTTTCCCTCATACGACAATTCTGCAGCAGACGACTTTGAACGTATTTTGTCAAAACATCGAAAATCTCCATAATTGAATGGATAACCTATGACAAAAAGTGGAAAACATTGTGGCAAAAGGAGAGCGTCTATATGAGGGAAAGGGTTAACTTACAATTCAAAGCGAAAAGTATCAATTCTAGCTTTCAAAGAATACAAAAACCAGGGTTTTGGAGCTTTCTGGGATTTTTGTCACAGTACTTGTAAAGTATAACGCTTCCCCACGCACAACAAATCTGTAGCAGATGACTTTGAAGACATTAAATCAAATCATGGAAAATCTCTATAAATGAAAGTAAAATTATTGAATAGAGTTGAACAAATCTTGGCAAAAGGAGCTATTTTTCATTAGGACACAATTTTTTTTCAAAAGTCTTCTGCTTCAGATACGTCAAAAAGCTTCTGCAATTGAGAAAGTGTTTGTTATTTTGTTACAATAAAAATATCCCCAATTAAGGTGTTTTGCAAATAAATGTTTCAATGTCCTGCATCAAACATGTTTCATTTTTGATAATTGTTCAGACAAGGCGAGTTATTGCAAATATGTTGTACCTGTATTGAGTGACAAGTCGTACATACGATTATTTTGCATGAATACAAAAATTTATCGGCATTTCACATACCTGTCATGGGCTAAAAATATCATGTAATTAAAACATCAAATAGACATAGATTGTCCCTCTTGGTCAAGTTAAAGTGCGACTGTCAGTGTTACTTTTTCTTCACAAAGTGAGTAGTTATTGTGGGGATACGTTGAAGCTGATACAAAGTGACTATTTTAAAGAGACTGTACAACCTACTTTGTTGTTGATTGTATGAATGATGTGTTGAGTATCTTTAGGTTTATCAAATTAAATACCTTTTATCTGGAGCTATAGATGACAACAAACTATGAATCTTATCGTTACAATCATTTGAGATAAACACTTTCTCTCATACAACAATTTTAATCTGTTGCAGAAGGCTTTAAAAGTTGAGTCATACTTATGGAAAATATTTTTAAACGAAAGTATAATTATCAGGAAAAACAGTTAGAGAACATTTTGGTAAAAGGAGAAGTTGCTGAATATGAACAATTACTCCTTTTGCCACAATGTTTTATAAAGTTGTCTGCTGCAGATGCCTTCAGATTGCGTCTACATACATGTGTGAAAGGGTTTAACATGTGACCTGCAAAGGGAGGGGTTATGTACATGTACTTGTGTGTGTTTGATTTTGTTAAAATGTCAGCAATATCCTAGTTATTATAGATAATCATCTCCAGTTTTAATTTTGATATTTTCTTTTGCGATGACGGATAATTTGTTAGATAACCGCCTGAGGTGTTATTAAGAAAGATTTATTGCTTGAAAAGACAGACGTATACATATGTGTGTTTAATAATTATAATGAGTTAAGGAAGTGTTTTATTGAAACATACTTTATCAAGCGAATTTGTTTTTGATGTGCTGATCGGAATACAAGATGTGTTGAACAATATTTGAGAGTTATGTGGTAGTTCATAATTGTATGGATTTAAATGTGTTTTAAACTAAATAATTATTTGATATCCGTCTTTTAGATATTTCCTTCTACAACTGTTGAATTTTGTTTCTATTTCGATTGACTACAATTGATACAAATCAGTATCATTAAGAAACAGTAAAACTTAATGAAGATAAGCATATGATAGAAACTTTTGAATTTTTACCTTATTGGTTAGGTTTTCTTTTGGTGTTATGATATCTAAGGTAAATCGAAATTTACAGAGGTTAAAGTAAAACAAATCATACATTTGCGTTAAGTATGTTACTCAATATATCTACTACATGTATATGTGAAATAGTTTCAACTAAGTTCCCATGACAATCTGAATCAATTTCAATAAAGCAAAAAAAAAAAAAAATCTCACGAAAAAAAAATCATGAACAGCCAAACCGAGTCAGATGAAGATTTATCTTACACACCCAAAATAAGTTCCCCTGGAAACTATAGGAGGTTTTTAGAATTTTCTGGACCCGGTTCCCTGTCTGATGATGAAGGGGGTTACAGTTCTGGTAACGATGGGTACTACGAAGACGAGTTATTACCTCCCTTGTCTAGCCTTGCGGAAGAAGGTGTGTTTGTAGTCTTTAACGCTCATTTTGTTGCTACATGTATTGACCCTTTCCCTCGTATAGACGCTTTCTGACGCCTCTGCAGCAGACGGCTTTTTAAAGATATAATGACAAAAGAAGAAATTGCTCAAAACGAGCAATTTCTCCTTTTGCCACAATATTTTCCACTTTTAGTCATAGGTTATCCATTCAATTAATTTATAGAGATTTTCTATGTTTTGACAAAATATGTTCAAAGTTGTCTGCTGCAGAATTGTCGTATGAGGGAAAGGGTTAAATCAATAGAAGGTTTGGTGACCTATTAACTTCTGCTATTACTCAACCAAATTAAACTGATCCTGACCTGTGCAAGGATGATAAGATCTCTAGATAAGGGATGTTTTACACTCTAAAATCCTTTTTGAAATATTTGATGAAATTGTTAAAATTGTTTTTCAAAATATGTTTGTATAAGGGAAAAGGTTAACACAGAAAGGTTCACTTGGCAATTATGTAGTTTCCAGAACTAAAATAATTTCCTCCCTTGTTGGCCGTTTTTAATTAGGCAAGTATGGTAAGAGCATTATTATTATATTATTTTACAAAAATATGTGACCTTTCGGGGGGAAAAAAGCAATTTCAGAATAACATTCATATTTTGTTGAAGATCTTTTATCTTATTTCATCACATAAAGCCCTCTGGGAGTGTCACAATCCCATTACATAAATATCATATGACACTACTAGTTTGGTTTCCAGTCTTACGCTTAAGTCTTTGTTACAATGCGGAAACCGAACTATGAAAATGACGTCACTTCAGCGGTTTGACGTCATAACGTTAGTCACTTTGGCACCAAAACTGGCAAATTTCATGTAGAAATATGGTAAACATTAAGTATATACGCCTCATAAATCACTTTATGTGATAAATAGAATATCTCATTTGTGTTTATTTATTATCACTTTTAATGAACTCATTAACTAAGCTGAGTATGACGCTCGCCAAGGCTCACGGCATATCATCTTAGTAAACTCGTTAAATAAAAGTGATAATAAATAAACACTCATGAAATATCCTCTATATCTGTTTCTTGAATCGATTATATTTGTACATGTAGTTGTTTAATGATATTTTATTTGATCTTACATTTTTCATCTTTATAGAAATGTGCCTATCAAAATGTCCTCCAGGGTAGGTAAATATTGTAGTTCTGTAGTAAACTTCTCATATATATATATTTCAGATCTTTACCCGGACCTAAGTTCACCAGGAGTGGGTCAACCTACTTTACTAGAAAACGTCCAAGTTATCCAAGAGCCGACTGAAGAACAAAAACGAGAATGGGAGGCAGATTTGGAAAAGGTGAGATAACAACCCTATATGCATGTTGATGGTATTACATGTTAATACATTGGAGAGTTACGCTAACCCTTTCCCTCATACAACAATTTTGCAGCAGACGACTTTGAACATATTTTGTCAAAAAAATCGTAACTTAAAGTGGAAAACATTGTGGCAAAAGGGTAAATTGCTCGTTTTGAGCAATTTCGTCTTTTGTCACTCTGTTTTCAAAAATCCGTCTGCTGCAGAGGCATCAGAAAGCGTCTATATGAGGGAAAGACTTAATTGGTTTGCACTAATGTCCCAATCCAAGAAAAACAATGTATTGTACAATGTTACATGATGTTATTATGGGAAATAAAATATATGTTGGTGCACATAATGATATGTCACTACACAAAATGACATGTCAATACACATTATGACATTTAAGTACACATAATGACATACTAGTACACATAATGACGTCATGTAAACTTGTACACACAATGACATGTTAGTACACATTATAACGTCATTTAAGTACACACAATGACGTCATGTAAGTAAACACAATGACATGTTAGAACACATAATGACATGTTAGTACACACAATGACATGTAAGTACACACAATGACATGTTAGTACACACAATGACATGTTAGAACACATAATGACATGTTAATACACACAATGGCATGTAAGTACACACAATGACATGTTAGTACACATAATGACATGTTAGAACACATAATGATATGTTAGTACACACAATGACATGTAAGTACACACAATGACATGTTAGTACACATAATGACATGTTAGAACACATAATGACATGTAAGAACAACAGACCATTTAAGTTCTCCATATATGCAATGTAGAATTTCAAAATGTTCCCTACAGAATATGCCCGGATCCCCTACCTCACTTGTGTGTACACTCGATGACATGTTAGTATGATAGTACTCATAATGACACATTAGTACACACAATGACTCGTAAGTACACATGGTGTAATGGTGTCATGATATACCATTATACGGATATATTGCAATAATGCTGTTATACACTGTATTGTATTGCAATATGAAAACATTTTACTGGTATTTAGCAAGTAAAAATAACGAGAAAGACAGAAACAAATTCCGGCAGATTATTCCTCAATGGTATCACACATGCGCCTGTCGAATTTGAGTACCATGTGTATCAAGTCTGTAAGTGACATTGATTCATTTATTTGTATCACAGAGACACCTGTCAAATTTGTATACCCTGTGTATAAAGTATTTAAGCGATGATGATCGAAATATAAACAACAAGGCTGAAGATAATACAGACTAGTACACACAACTACATGTTAGTGTACATAATGACAAGCTAATACACATAACTACATGTTAGTGCACATAATGACAAGCTAGTACACATAACTACATGTTAGTGCACATAATGACAAGCTAATACACATAACTACATGTTAGTGTACATAATGACAAGCTAATACACATAACTACATGTTAGTGCTCATAATGACAAGCTAGTACACATGTTAGTGCACATAATGACAAGCTAGTACACATAACTACATGTTAGTGCACATAATGACAAGCTAATACACATAACTACATGTTAGTGCACATAATGACGACAAGCTAGTATACATAACTACAAGTAAGTGCACATACTGACAAGCTATTACACATAACTCCATGTAAGTACACATAATAACATGTGAGTACACATAATGACATACTTGTACAAATAATGACAAGCCAGTAAACATAACATGCTAGTACACATAATGACAAGTTAGTACACATAATGACATGCTTGTGCATATAATGACAAGCCTGTCATAATGGCATGTTAGTCCACATAATGACATGCACACTGGCATGCTAGTACACATAATAACATGTGAGTACACATAATGACATGCACAATGGCATGCTAGTACACATAATAACATGTGAGTACACATAATGACATGCTAGTTCACATAATGACATGCACGTTCACATAATGACATGCACAATGACATGCTAGTTCACATAATGATGTGTCATACATGTATATGTTTCATTGAGTGTGAACATTCATGATGCAGTTTGATCAGATTACAATGTTAGAGCACAGAATATGTCCTAACATGTGTTCCATGGGAGGTGATACAGTTTTATAATATTAAGATAAATAGCCTCATAAAAACAAGTCCTTGGGTCAAGCATTGTATATTCATATTGTGCATTTCAGATTGAAGGAGAAATAGGCACATTACGACAAGTCCTCGGGTCAAAAATAAGACATGCCTCTGAATTGAAGAAGAAACTGGGTATTACTCCACTGAAAGAGATGAAACATGACTTTGAAATAGGCCTTAAATCTATCAAAGATTCCCCAACGTAAGTTATTCCACTTCACAGGTATATTTAAATCGTACACTTTTTTCTAGCTCACCTGTCACAGTGACAAGGTGAGTTTTTTTGATCGTCCGTCGTCCGTCCACAATTTCTTGTGAACACGATAAAGTCTTCATTTATTATCCGATGTTTACCAAACTTATAAAGTAGCTAGATATACATGAGATCTCGGTTCCTTTTAAAATTTTGTGAACACGATAAAAACTTCATTTATCTGTCACACATTTTGTAGAGCAATTCAATTAGGACCCTAAAACACTTACTCAGGGGAGCGATATAAGGCCATCATGGCTCACTTGTTTGATCCTTTTCTCGAATATAACATATTTGCAGCAAACACATTTGAAAATATCTGGGCAAAAATATGGAAAATCTCTTTAACCCTTTCCCTCATATAGACGCTTTCTGACGCCTCTGCAGAACACAGCTTTTTGAAAACATAGTGACAAAAGAAGAAATTGCACAATGTTTTCCACTTTTTGTCATAGGTTATCCATTCAATTATGGAGATTTTCTATGTTTTGACAAAATACAATCAAAGTCGTCTGCTGCAGAATTGTCGTATGAGGGAAAAGGTTAAATTCATTTGAAATTGAAAGAATAATTATTGTATGAATAGAGTTGAAAACATTGTGTCAAAAAGAGAAATTGCTCATAATGCTAATGCATCAAAATGCTTTTGATATGGAAAAGGGTTATAGGTTCCTTGATGACATTGCCGAGCCCTTGTAGCTCAGGCAGTAGCGACGTGGGCTATCAATTCGGGGTTTGTGAGTTCGAAACCCAGCTCGGCCAACATTCTTTCCGACGTTTGACAAAAGCCACTGTGACATGAGCCATAATATGGTGTCCGGATTTTGAGTTACATCACAAACACTGTGGTGTCCTCTTTTGTAATATTTGACTTTTGTCAAATTAAATGCTATATATGTTTAGAACAATATCTAAAGCTGTTAAATTCTAAATGACAAAATAGATTTTATCTTTAAATAAAGAGAAATGTGGGTTTTAAATTGTATTGTTAGTAACACAGGACACCATGTAATAAATCAATTTTA
Organism: Serripes groenlandicus; assembly: GCA_031761405.1. Lineage (NCBI taxonomy): Eukaryota > Metazoa > Mollusca > Bivalvia > Cardiida > Cardiidae > Serripes > Serripes groenlandicus. The sequence continues at coordinate 948,653 of JASEVX010000045.1, read as the reverse complement.
TGAAGATTATGCCTAGTTAAATTTGTTTAGATCTAATTTACATTTTCACCATCTTTATTTGGAATTATTTCAATAAATAAATGGTTTATTTAGTGAAATAATTAATAGTATACAACTAGATAAAGAATGGTGTAACAGGACACAAACTGGTGTGTAACAGGACACAAACTGGTGTGTAACTGGACACTTATTCAATTGTATTGTTAGTAACACAGGACACCATGAAATAAATCAATTTTATGAAGATTTTGCCTAGTTGAATTTGTTTAGATCTAATTTACATTTTCACCATCTTTATTTGGAATTATTTCAATAAATAAATGGTTTATTTAGTGAAATAATTAATAGTATACAACTAGACAAAGAATGGTGTAACAGGACACAAACTGTTGTGTAACAGGACACAAAATAATGTAACTGGACACTAATTGTGCACTTCATATAAGTGTGTAACAGGACACCTTAGAAAAAAATAAACAAATCATATAATAGCATAAACATTTTCAGTATTAATAATTCTCCAGTTAAATTAAAATATACTAATCATGCAAATATGTATTTATTACGTAAGCAAAGTGCTTATGGAGGTAGAATATGCTTTCCAGGACAGTCAACGTTACAAGGCAAAAGAGACAAAATTCGCGATTTTTTTTCCCCAGTCAAAAGTAATAACAAGTTCTTCGTAGTGAATTAAATAGGTTCGCAAACATCTCTGGACAATTTAAATAACGAAATAGGAAGTTACTACGCATTGCGATACATTATAAGCAACCATTGATGATCGCAATCGGCTTGGTGCCGGCGTAACAAAATTTCAGAAGTCTGACTGTCATTTTCGAGCCGCCATTTTAAAACACTCTTGTCGTAAAACGTCTCTAACTGTCGTAAATTGTTGCGATGTTTAATGTCGTAAATAGAACAGCCAAAATTTAGTTTCCTCCTAGGTGATCGACGAAGCATTTTTTAATTATAACAAAATAATAGGGCGTAACAAAAAAAGACACCATTTTGATAAACATATTTTGACTCCCTGTCAAATAAAAGATATCTGTCCCAGAACAACATGTTTACGACATTAACAAAGAATGTAAGTGATCACGTGATTTGAATGCAATGAAAATATGGTTATCGGTCCAGGTTTCGAGTTTTGATGCTATTTAGACGTGATGTAACTTGGTGGACACATTCGTTACGCCAATGTCTAGGATTTTATATTCAAATCAAAATCATATTTACGTCGCTCTATTAAATCTTAAAGTTATATTTACAAGTAATTTGTTAAATTATTATTTCACGCATATTAGTTTCCAAACTTTAAATATAAAGAAAAACAGTTTGTTTTGGTTTTCAAAAAGTCCTCCCATGCCTTTGTCGGGAAGGACACGGCGAAAATGCTCAAGAAAAGTATTAATTAAAGGAGTTTATCAGTTCTTTCAGAAATCAATAGCATATTATTTTATAGATTTAGTAGTTTCTAACAGTTTGTGACATGCTGTTAAACTATAAAACACATAGTTCTTCAAATAAAGGAGAATAAATAATGACTCTGTGATGTAACACAAAATCCCGGACACCATATTATGGCTCACATGCGTTATTCGTCTTTCACCAATGGGCTGTTTAACAGTCTATGTGGAAAAGCAGCCAGTTGCTTGGAAAGTATGTTGTGTCATGAGTAGGTAAACTGGTCACGGTGATATGACTGAATTTTTTTTGAAAACTGCGTTAAACCCTAATCAATCAATTAATCCTTGATTACATTGGAAGAAAAGGAGGAAACTTGAAGGTCTGCATGTATAAGTCTTTGATACAGAGAAGAAAAACTGCATACATGTATGAAAATAATAATTTTTAACAATTCTTTTTTTTTCCTGCACTGATTGCATTTATATAAGTTAAGCTAGGCTTACGCATGAAAATGTGGATTTCTGAAGCAAAAGTTATTTTCTGTTACTTTTGACATTTCAAGGTTGTTTTCAAGCTTGATCATTTCCCACATATATGCGCTTACTTATGCCCCTGCAGCAGACAACTTTTGAAAGTGTTGTTGCAAAAGATTATGATCAATTTCTATTTTGTCAAAATGTTTTTTGCTCTATTCAATTGATATACTTACCTATTTTTTTGCCAAATCGTCTGCTGCAGATTTGTTGTACGATGGAATGGGTTAAGGCTTAACCCTCTCCCATATACAGTAAATCTGCAGCCTACAATTTTGAAAACATTTAGGAAAAACATGGAAAATCTTAACAAATTAAAGCATATTAATTGAATGGAGTTGAAAACATTTTGGCAAACAGGGAAATAAATGGCTCATCTGGATCAGAGCTCATTGCAAAGTCTTCACCCTTTCCCTCATACGACAATTCTGCAGCAGACGACTTTGAACATATTTTGTCCAAAAATGGAAAATCTCTATATGACTATAGAAAACATTGTGATAAAAGTAGAAATTGCTCATACAGAATCTTTTTTTTTTCTTTTGCAACAATGTCATCAACTGTATTCATTAATTACACTTTTCATTTAGAGAGATTTTTGACATTTATAGCCAGATTCCAAGTCCAAGTCATATGCTGTAGATTTTGTGTATGTGGGAAAGGGTTAAGTCTTCACTGTTTGCATTTACTGAATCATATATTACATATAAGACTACAATGTGTGCCTCAATGCCGAGTCCTGCTTCTCATTTCTGTTTGGTGATGGTATTCTGTATGTGTGTCATGAGGTTTCAGATATTTTAACCCTTTCCCTCATATAGACGTTTTCTGACGCCTCTGCTGCAGAAGACTTTTTGAAAACATAGTGACAAAAGAAGAAATTGCTCAAAACAAGCAATTTCTCCTTTTGCCACAATGTTTTCCACTTTTAGTCATAGGTTATCCATTCAATTATAGAGATTTTCTATTTTTTGACAAAACATGTTCAAAGTCGTCTGCTGCAGAATTGACGTATGAGGGAAAGTGTTAAACAAGTGTCTTGCTCAACCCATTACATATATAGTCCAACCTGTGTTTAAAGACCAACCATGGGAAGATAACAATCTGGTCTTTGTTAACAGGTGGTCTTTAATTACAGGGTCATTTATGCTGAAAATGAGTAAATTGGAAATTAAAAGTGTGGTTGGTATAGACAGGGAATTGCTTAACAAAGGTGGTCTTTAGCACCATGCATTACAATTTGTCTCTCTTCATTGCATTATCATCGGTTTTCGATGACAAAAAAATCAAATATCGGTTTTAGGGAAAAGAGGCTCTGTCATAAAAAAATCCTTTAAACTTCCTCCACCCACATCATCACGATACTGTGGTTTTCGCCGAACCCCGGTAGCTCAGTCGGTAGCGACGCTGGCTGTCAATCCAGGGGTTGTGATTTCGAATCCCGGCTCGGCCAACTTTCTTTCCGACGATTGACAAAAGTCAATGCGACATGCGTCATTCATCTTCCACCAATGGGCTAAGTCTATGTGGAAAAGCAGTCAGTTGCCTGGGAAGATTGTTGTGTGGAGTACTGGTGTGAGAAAACCAGGAAGCGCATGAGTAGGTGAACTGGCCGCCGTGATATAACTGAGAAATTGTTAAAAACGGCGTTAAACCCCATTGAATCAATCAATACTGTGGTTTTCAGATATCAAAGAACGAATGATAAACTGCACGATTTAAATGAAAAGTTGCATCAGTCTACAGCGTAAGTGGCGGGAATTTGTATTTGGATATCACAGCCATGAAATAGACGGATCTGCCTTCATATACCTGCTATTATTTTACCCTTTCCCGCATGTATACAACAAATCTGAAACACGAAATAGGACCTTGTAAACATCTAGGCAAAAATATGAAATATCTTTGTAAATGAAAGAATAATAAGTGAATAGATCTTAAAACATTGTGGCATAAGAAGAAACTGCTTATAATGAGCATGTTCTCCCTTTGTAACAATGTCTTTCAAAGGTCACCTGCTTCAGATCATGATTTTGAACAGGAAAGATCCTGATCAGACTGTTCAGAGGTGCATGCTGATCTTTATCTGAGCTGGTTGTAAGGGTATTATACGACATTGCCTATAAGTGGTTCAATCATGTAGGGTTTGAGCCCAATTTGTGACGTCATGATTTTGGGTTGAAATAATGAAAAAGTTTAGTGGCATACTGATCTAGATAGAGCTTGTGATGCAGATATAAATAGGCAGGTTCTGTTCTATTCTGTTTCATTGCGATGTCAACATTAATGTGACTGTATGCAGTGTAACAACTTCACTATGGATTGTGTTTTGTCAATATCAATATGATTGCATGCAGTTTAACAGATTGTCTATGAATTTTGACAAGATTGATATGACTGCATGCAATGTAACAGCTTGACTAGAGATTGTGTTGTCAACATGAATGTGACTGCATGCAATGTAACGGCTTGACTATGGATTGTGTGAACATAAATGCGAGTGCAGTGCAATGTTACAACTTGATTACTGTTTTGGTCAACATTAATGCGGCTGCATGTAGTGTTGCAACATGATTATGGTTTTGGTCAACATTAATGTGGCTGCATGCAGTGTTGCAACATGACTACGTTTTGGTCAACATTAATGTGGCTGCATGCAGTGTTGCACAACATGACTACGGTTTTGGTCAACATTATTGTGGCTGCATGCAGTGTTGCAACATGATTATTTTTTTGGTCAACATAAATGTGGCTGCATGCAGTGTTACAACCTTATCACAGTTTTGTTCAACATTAATGTGACTGCATGCTTATAATGTTTTAACTTGAATATGGTTTTTGTCAACAAGAATGTGACTGCTTGCAATGTAACAGCTTGACTATGGATTTTGTCAACATTAATGTGACTGCATGCTTATATATAATGTTTAAACTTGAATATGTTTTTTGTCATCAAGAATGTGACTGCATGCAATGTAACAACTTAACTATGGATTTTGTTAACATTAATGCGACTGCATGCTTATAAAGTTTTAACATGACTACAGTTTTGTTCAACAATAATGTGACTGCATGCAGTGTAACAACTTGACTACAGTTTTGTTCAACATTAATGTGACTGCATGCAGTGGTACTACTTGACTACAGTTTTGTTCAACATTAATGTGACTGCATGCAGTGGTACAACTTGACTACAGTTTTGTTCAACATTAATGTGACTGCATACAGTGGTACAACTTGACTACAGTTTTGTTCAACATTAATGTGACTGCATGCAGTGGTACAATTTGACTATGGATTTTGTCAACATTAATGTGACTGCATGCAGTGGTACAATTTGACTATGGATTTTGTTAACATTAATGTGACTGCATGCTTATAAAGTTTCAAAATAACTACAGTTTTGTTCAACATTAATGTGACTGCATGCAGTGGTACAATTTGACTATGGATTTTGTCAACATTAATGTGACTGCATGCAATGTTACAGCTTGACTACAGATTTTGCCAACATTGATGTGACTGCATGCAATTTCTTCTTTTGTCCACAATGTTTTCAACTTTATTAAAAAATTTAATTTTCATATATAAATAGAGAGTTACTTTATTTTCACCCAGATGTTTTCAAAGTCATCTGCTGAAGAGTTGTTGTATGTGGGAAAGGGTTAAATATAAAGCGATAATCTAACAATATAAACAGAGCTAGATGCAGTAATAATTATCCAGAAGACCAGAAGCTTTTTTATGCATCTGTAGCAGAACAGACGACTTTTGAAAATATAATGAGCAATTTCTTCATATGCCACAATGTTTTCATATTATGTCACAATGTTTTCATATGTCACAATGTTTTCATATGTCACAATGTTTTCAATTCTATTCAAAAATTACACTGTATCTTTTTATTAATCCTTTTTCCACATACAGCAAATCTGCAGGAGATGACTTTGAAAATGTCTACTAAAAAATATGGAAAATCTCTATAATTGTAGGTATAATTACTAAAATAAGATGAAAACATTGTGGCAAAAGAAGAAATTGCTCGTTTTGAGCATTTTCTCCTTTTGTCACAATGTTTTCAAAAGTCATCTGCTGAAAAGGCGTCAGAAAGAGTCTGTTTGTGGGAAAGGGTAAATGGAGATTTTTTTAATACTTTTATTTAGCAATTTTCAAAGTTGTTTGCTGTAGAACTGTGTTAAATATGAGTGCACCAACATGACAGCTTTTTCTTCACTCGTCCATCAACTGGTCATGTACAAAGGGATTAACCCTTTCCCTCATATATACGCTTTCTGACGCCTCTGCAGCAGACGGCTATTTGAAAACATAGTGACAAAAGAAGAAATTGCACAAAACGTGCAATTTCTCCTTTTTCCACTTTTTGTCATAGGTTATCCATTCAATTATGGAGATTTTCTCTTTGTTCACAAAATATGTTCAAAGTCGTCTGCTGCAGAATTGCCGTATGAGGGAAAGGGTTAATATTTACTGCATGCAACTAACATAGCCGAGCCCCGGTAGCCTCGCGGGCTGTCAATTCAGGGGTTGTGAGTTCGAACCCCAGCGAGGCCAACATTCTTTCCGACGTTTGACAAATGTCATTGTGACAAGCCTCATTCGTCTTTCACCAACGGGCTATCAGTCTATGTTAAAAAAACAGTCAGTTGCTTAGAAAGAAAGTTTTAAGAAGTACTGGAGTGAGAAAGCCAAATAACATATGAGAAGGTGAACTGGCTGCGCCGCCGTGATATGACTGAAAAAAAAGTTGAAAAACGGCGTTAAACCCCAATCAATCAAAGCAACTAACATATTGTTCAATGATCAATTGGGTTTAATGCCTGCTGCAGCAGTCATGGTTGAATGCCCTTGGGTAATGCACATTTCCCAGCCTTGTATTGGTTTATTTACCCAGGGATCATAATTAAGTTTTCTTAACTGAAAAAATGTTGAAATAGGTGTAAAACTTCCATTAAGCAAACTAATCTAAGAAAGTTATTGAATGCTGCAGTTTATAATTTATTTCAGGTATCAGAAAACATCAGCTGCCGCCAAGTCAGCAGCAGAAAAAACTACATCCGTTGTATCTGGTATCGGGTCTACAGTGTCCAGAAAATTAGGAGATTTACGGTAAGTCTTGAGTCATTCTAACCCAGCTTCTTTCAATCCCCAACCAATGGACTAATGTTCTCTTTGGCAGGTTAGCTACTTGCATTGGAAAAAATGATGTATTGTAGAAATATTCTTAACTTCATTATAGTACATGTACTGTGACAATTTGTAGAAACACACTTAACTACATTTACATGTAGTACATATACTGTAACAATATGTAGAAACACACTCAACTACATATAGTGCATATACTGAGATGATTTGTAGAAACACACTCAACTACATATAGTGCATATATTGATATGATTTGTAGAAACACACTTATCTACATATAGTTCATATACTGAGAAGATTTGTAGAAACACACTTAACTTCATATAGTACATAAGTACATATAATGAGATGATTTTTTGTAGAAACACACTTAACATCATATAGCACATTACACTGATGTGATTTGTAGAAACACATTTAACTTCATATTGTACATAAGTTCATATACTGAGATGATTTGTAGAAACACACTTAACTACATAAATAGCACATATACTGATATGATTTGTAGAAAATGACTTAACTACATATATTACATTATACTGTGATAATCAATAAAAAATATAATAATTATAGCTACATATAATTATGTTGTACATATACTGCGACGATTTAAAGAAATATACTTAACTACATATATATAGTACATAATACTGCGATGATTTAAAGAAATATACTTAACTACATATATATAGTACATAATACTGCGACAATTTGAAGAAATATACTTAACTACATATTTGTAGTACATAATCATAATACTGCGATGATTTGAAGAGATATACTTAACTACATATGTATAGTACATATACTGCGATGATTTGAAGAAATATACTTTACTACATATACTGCGATGATTTAAAGAAATATACTTAACTACATATATGTAGTACAAATATACAGGGATGAGACAAATGATAATTTCCTAGTGTGAAATAATTCCAATGGGAGGTTACAAGTCACCTGGATGATGTTAACCCTTTCCCTCATATATACGCTTTCTGATGCCTCTGCAGCAGACAGCTTTTTCAAAACATAGTGACAAAAGAAGAAATTGCACAAAACGTGCAATTTCTCCTTTTGCCACAATGTTTTCCACTTTTTGTCATAGGTTATCCATTCAATTATGGAGATTTTCTATGTTTTGACAAAATACGTTCAAAGTCGTCTGCTGCAGAATTATCGTATGAGGGAAAGGGTTAAATGACGTGGCAGATATTATGTAGTCGCTTACTATTGATACAAATTCACGTCATGAAAGGGCCATTAACACATATTCTTGGATAAAGATATAACGAATGTAATGAGAAATGACACAAATTTTCATAGATAATATATATGAGCCGTCCAACGAGAAATCCCAACCGTATCGATTCTGCGTAATGTATCAACCTAGATCAGCCTGCGCAATTCACGCAGGCTAATCTGGGCCAACACATTCCGTCTCAGGGGATAGATGTATAGAGTGATGATTCCTGAAACAGAAAATCCACAGGAGGCAAAAAGTGTCTGTCCGGGTTAGCCTGCCCGGCATGTTTAGGCTGATATGGGCGGGTTGATACTTTACGCAGAGTCCACAATGTTTGGCATCTCTTGTTTTATCTAGAATTTTATTAGTCCCCTACCGGCGTGCCGAAGGGGACTATTAGGTTTGCACTCCGTCCGTCCGTCAGTCCATCTGTCAGTCAGTCAGTCAGTCCGGCAAATCAGTTTTCCGCACTTTTTTTCTACATGCTTTGAGGTATTGAGCTGAAATTTTGTATATGCCTTTGTAATCATGTGTCACAGATCAAGTTCGCGTTTCCTGGGATTTCGTCAATTTTTTAATGAGTTATGCCCCTTTTTGGACTTAGTGCAAACCAGTAGGGGACTATGGTATTGCTTGCAATCCAGTTACTTGTTCAATTTTAATGCACACACATCATCTATTTCAGAAATTCAAATACATTCAAGTCAGTGGAGGGCAGAATGGGATCTGCCTACACCAGTATCCGGGTAACTAAATAATTATTTTATTAACCCTTTCTGACGTCTCTGCAGACAACTTTTGTAAAACATTGTGGGAAATAGAGGAATGGTATGTTTTCAAAGTCGTCTGCAGCAGATTTGTTGTATGTGTGAAAGGATTAACTCTTTGCATGCTAAATTATTTTCGTCTGCTATATTGTCGCCTGCAAAATTTTGAAAAAAATATATATTTTCCCCAACTGAAATTGAATCGGAGTGACAAACAGTTTGGATCTCAGATCAGTCCCCACGTTTTGTGGGGACTGATCTGGATCCAAACTGTTTGCAAATGTCATCAACGTTTGACAAAACCTGCCGCTAGCGTGCTAAGAGTTAAACATTTCTATCAAAGCTTTCCTCCCCTTACCCACAGTCAACAAGTGAAAATAGGAATTTCTCCTTTTGTCACAATGTTTATGAAAGTCTTTTCTGCTGCAACTACATTAAAATACGTTGGTAACTTGGTAAGTTGGCAATGGCTAAACTTTTAAAGTGAGCTGTTCCTTGATTGATAATCATTTTATTATGGTATTTGATCAATGCTATTTTCAAAGTTGGAAATATAGACAGTTTTGAAATACATCTTTTATTGGTAAAGGAGTGACTGAAAAGTTTGTCCATACCATTTTCAATTTTGAATAATAGAAAAGTAGCCCTTCAGCTATTTCATCAATTAACCCTTTCCCACATATAGATGTTCAAGCCCGGATAGCTCAGTCGGTAGGGATGCGGGCTGTAAATCCAGGGGTTGTTAGGTCGAACCCCAGTCCGCCCAACATTCTTTCCATCATGTGGCATATATTTCAAAGCAATTAGCATCATTCGTCTTCCCCAAATAAGCTAATAGTCTATGTGGAAAAGCAGCCAGGTGTTTGTGGTGTATTGGTGCGAGAAAGCCTAGATACACAATGTGAATTGACTGAGCACTGTGATATGACTGAATAATTGTTGCAAATGGTGTTAAAACCAAATCAGTCAACCACATTTAGATGATTTACGAAGCATCTGCAGCTTCATTTGCCAAAATGTTTTCAACTCTTTTCTCTAATTATATGCTCATTTATCATATAAATTTTTAATATATTTACCGATATCATTTTAGAGTCAGTCATCTGCTGCAGATTTGTTGTATTTGGGAAAGTGTTAACCCTTTGCCTAAAATTCTTCTTTTCCCGGAATGTTTTTAACTCTATCAAAAAGTTTGCTCCCAAATGTATAGATGTAAAGTTATTTTCCAATTTTGTTTTCAAAGCATGGTACTTTGAAAACAAATATATCAAAATAACAGTTAAAGAAATTATCTAAACTAAAAGACGGATTGCTATTTTGCATTTTAACATCAATTAATTTAAATTTAGTTACCTTTTTGTTAATTTGTTTAGATGTTCTTTAATTACCACACTTATTAGATTAGTTGAAATATATAGGATCCATCATGAGTTTTCTTTGGAGATCAAGATTTCTTAAATGAGTCTAGAAAAAGACGGTTATTAACCGAGCCTCTTGGCGAGGTTAATAACTCTCTTTTTCGAGACGAATTTAAGAAATCTTCTCCAAAGATTAACGAGTGATGGATTCTTTTTATCACCTAAACAGTGTGTTTTAATGAAAAATATTGACAATATCAAAACAAAGACCGAATAACCTATTCTTCATGAGAACTTGTGATTCACCGCATAAAAAAGTAGTCCTCATCATTTTTGAATAAGAAAAAAAACAACAATGTTTTAAACAATTAAGACTCGTTATTTATTCAAAATAACGTATTATTGCATTTTTCAATGTGTAAAATTTAACAACTTAGCAATAAACATAATAAAGATAAAGGTCAAAATGACGTCATCAGTAGTCGCGTGTATGACGTGTTTTTGTTATCACACATGTTGGATATCGTTGTTCCGTGATTTGTTCTCAACTTGAAAATAAGGGTATTTATGTGATAAACTAATATTCCTGTTGTATATGTTACTGTAGTGCCATAACTCTTGCCTACATTAAACAAATCTGAAGCCAACAACTTAACCCTTTCCCTCATACGACAATTCTACAGCAGACGACTTTTAACGTATTTTGTCAGATGGATAACCTATGACTAAAAGTGGAAAACATTGTGACAAAAGGAGAAATTGCACGTTCTGTGCAATTTCTTCTTTTGTCACTATGTTTTCAAAACGCCGTCTGCTTTAACCCTTTCCCTCATACGACAATTCTGCAGCAGACGACTTTGAACATATTTTGTCATAAAATAATAGAAAATCTCTATAATTGAATGGATAACCTATGACTGAAAGTGGAAAATATTGTGGCAAAAGGAGAAATTGCTCGTTTTGAGCAATTTCTTCTTTTGTCGCTATGTTTTCAAAAAGAGCCGTCTGCTGCAGAGGCGTCATAAAGCGTCTATATGAGGGAAAGGGTTAAGCGCTAAGTGCTCAAGATGAGTTATTATTTGTCCGAGTCTGTTGTAGGTCAACAATTTGCTTGTTACCAATCTAGAGGCCACTTCTTTCATCCAATCTTATTCAGTTTATTATACCCCCCTTCGAAGAAGAGGGGGTATATATAGGAATCACTGTGTCGGGCAGTCTGTCTGTCGGTCGGTCGGTCGGTCGGCCGGCTGGAAGCCTTATTTTGTTCGGCCTATTTCTTACAAACACATGGGTGGAATTCAATAATTACATGAAGCTTCTATACCAAGAGGAAATGTGCATATCCTAAATGGGTTACAATTGCATGTTATTTTACAGAGTTATGGCCCTTTTGCTTATTAAGTTATGGTGTAGGTCAAGGTGCTGTTTAGGGGGTATTTATCATCTTCAGTGATAATATCTAGGTCATGTTTGAATATGGGTGATAATGGGTAAAAAACTAGGTCATAAGTCCAAATTTAGAAACAGTATTGTAACCACTCTGGAAGCCCCATTTTTTAACTTCAGTATGTTGAAATTATGTCAGAATGTTTGTCTTGATGGTATTCAAACTAGTTTGAATACGAGTGTTTATATTTGGTAAAAATCAGTGAATATTAAGAAAAATCTTGTGAACTCTCTAGAGGCTGCAATTTTGACTCTAGAATGATGTAAGTTTGTCAGAATGTTTGTCTTAATGATAGTTTAAGGATGTGATTTAATATAGGTCACGTCGGGTCATAAAACAAGGTCAAAAGGCTAAATTAAAAAATAAAAAAATACAATGGACACAATAGAGGCCGCCCGCGTCTTTGTGCCATAATGACAAAAGGAGAAATTCATCATAATGAGCAATTTCTCGCTTTGCAACACTGTTTTCAAATCTATACAATAGTCACTATTATAGTGATGACAATTTGTTATAGCTGAAGATATGTGGACGAGGGAAATGGTAAAGTAATTTGGGTAATAAGGAAAAAATTATGTTCTAAAATCCTTATTTGACATTCAAACCTTATGTTGTGGGTACTCAAAATAATCGTCTCAGTGAGACGATTCTTTTGAGTACCCTCAACATAGGATTTGGTTGAGTAATAAGAAAAAATATTGTGGGGAAAAGACCAGTTGACTCCCTCTTACCTAGTCCTCTAGGTA
>JASEVX010000045.1:671692-935780 GCA_031761405.1 Serripes groenlandicus | reverse complement strand
TATTTATTGGCTGTATTTGTTTTGGCACGCCTATTGACTCAACATGGTTAGAATACCTGACAGCGTAGCCTAATATTTATTGGCTGTATTTGTTTTGGCACGCCTATTGACTCAACATGGATAGAATACCCGACATCATAGCCTCATCTTTATTTACTCGACATGTTTAGAATATCTGACTGCATAGCCTAATCTTAATTGGCTGTATTTGTTCTTGCACTCCTATATATTGTTAATTTCACTGCCTGGCTACAGCTACAGAATTGATCTGGTATTATCCACACTAAGAACATGACCAAGGCCCCTACATACCGTTTCCCACATACAACAAATCTGCAGCAGAGGATTTTGTAAACATACTCTGATAATTATAGAAAACATCTATAAATCAAAGTATAATTATTCAATAGAGCAGAAAACATTGTGGAAAAAGAAGAAATTGCTCATGATGAGCAATTTCACCATTTGCGACAATGTTTTCAAAAGTCTTCTGCTGCAGAGGCATCAGAAAGCGTCTATATGTGGGAAACAGTTAAATCTGAAGGGATGTAAAATATCAACTTAACAAGATTTAAATTCAGTCATAAGAAAATAACTAAATAAGAAAGTTTGATGAATATGCCTATAATAATTTATGGCATTTTAATGTTAACTACCCCTATGACTGTAGGAGCTGATTATCACTTTACCTCGTACGACAATTCTGCAGCAGACGACTTTGAACATATTTTGTCAACTATAGAACATCTCTATTTATAATTGAATGGATAACCCATGACTAAAGGTGGAAAACATTGTGGCAAAAGGAGAAATTGTTCGTTTTGAGCAATTTCTTCTTTTGTCACTATGTTTTCAAAAAGCCGTCTGCTGCAGAGGCGTCAGAAAGCATCTATATGAGGGAAAGGGTTATGTGAAGCCTGTGACACAAGTGTCGAACCCGGCCGTCTTACAAGGCTCTCGGATTGTTGGATGCTCAACTCATCATATTACTTCAAGGTATTCCTATGGAATCATCCAAATGCATGGTTGGACAAGTCCATTTTAAAAATTCAGGAATGAAAGAGTTAATTAAGAGTTTTCTGTTTTCAAAATGGGTGCTATTAGGGAAAATACAAACATAATTTGTATAAAGAGCTCAGTTGAAAACATTTTTTGAAAAGGAGAAACTGCTTGTTTTGAAATTTTATCCTTTTCCGCAATGTTTTCATAAATGGATTGCTACAGAGCTAGTTAAAAGTAATTTTTATGTCAGAGGGAAAATGATATCCTTCACAAGATGACATTAAATAACTAATTTGAATGCTTTATGCATAGTGATCTTTATTTACACCGTTAGATTTTTATATGAAATAAGTTTTGGGTGAATCTGCATTGGCCAAGTGGTAACAATTAGCATTGTGTGATTCAGTACCAGGCAATCAGGGTTCAATCCCCAATTGTGGCAGTCATGTTGGAGTGCCCTCTGGCAAAGCATATTCTTATTTAGTTCTGGTTTGTGTACCCTGGTATCACAAATAAGTGAAATGTCAATTTTATATAACTGAAATAATGTTAAAAATGGCATTAACCCTTTCCCTCATACGACAATTCTGCAGCAGATGACTTTGAACGTATTTTGTCAAAACATAGAAAATCTCCATAATTGAATGGATAACCTATGACAAAAAGTGGAAAACATTGTGGCAAAAGGAGAAATTGCACGTTTTGTGCAATTTCTTCTTTTGTCACTATGATTTGAAAAAGCTGTCTGCCGCAGAGGCGTCCGAAAGCGTCTATATGAGGGAAAGGGTTAAACCCCCCAATTAAACAAAACATAAAGTTTTTGGTATTTTCTTTTATTTTCAGTCGAAAGTTTCCGGAAGCAAGTCTGAAGGCAATTTTGAGGATGCATTACTATCTGACAAAGAGAACGGGGCGAATGGCGATGCATCGGGTGCCAGTGCTCCATTACCCGAGGAGAAGGTCCCGTTATAAACTATGTGATTGGACAATGGGCTGCAATAGTTTCCTGTGTATATATATATAGAATTGTATAAAACTTTAACCCCGATTGCCTGATAGCCTAGTCTGGACATTCTGAACAAAATGGGGGGAAAACGGGACTTTGAAACTTAAATTTATTGTTGAAAAGGAATATGTTTTTCATTTCTAATAGAGCCGTTTCTCCTTTTCCTTCTTTGCATTTAGAAAGGTTAGTGCATGAAACAAGAAACATCTGTTTTATCAGGGATTGGGTTCAATGTACTCTGTTGTCATGTCAATGAAAACAATTGTGTATAAAATATCTCCGAGATTCAAATCTCATCTCATGAAAGTTTGTGCCCTCGCCTTGTATTTATTTACAGTTTCATCATATTGTTTATTGTGAGAATTAATTGACCGCATGCAAGTACATACATCATTCGATCCCCTGCTTTTAAAACAAAAGGTAGAAACGATACCTTAGTGAATGTTCATAATGACCAAGTCTCGCTGTTGGACACCAGCACACATCGAGGGCTTGGCGTGAAATGGTTGTAACTAAAAACCTATTTTGAAAACCCTGGTTTAGGGGCAATTTTGACCCATTTGTAAACAGTGCAAATTTAGGTGCCATTGCTCAGAACGAGCAATGGCACCTAAATGTCCATTGTTTAACAAGAAAAATGATTTAACGCTTTTAAAGACTTTATGGCGAGTTGATAAACCTTGGTAACAAAATACCAATTTTAGTTACAACTGTTTCACGCCAAGCCATCACCATATCCATGAAGGTACCATGTCTACCTGTTGGACACCAGCACAGATATCCATGAAGGTACCATGTATACCTATCTTTTAGTGCAGTGGACAGAATGATGTATTAATCTGTGGTGAATTAATCATCACAATACAAACCTTTTGAAATGTTTTTTTTTACTGACTCCGCAACATTGATAATTCTCCACAAAACTCGTCTGTTGTGGTTACTTGTTAATAGTCACTATGTAGGATTTTCATCAGATGAGATGATCACAACACCATTCCAACTTTTAAAAAATCTTTATTGTTATTCAGTTTCTTAGCTTGGTTTTAACCAAGTCTCTTAACCCTTTCCGTCATACAGAGACTTACACTCTATTTCCCTAATTATACTTGTTTACCGCGTATATAGATTTTCCATACTTTTGCGAAGGTATTTTTCTGCTGAAACTTTTTTTGTATGTTGGACTGTTAAGTCACCAAGAAACAACATCCTAATTGTTGATTCAGAATCATTTGCGTGTAAGTGTGTTTATTTATTAACCCTTTCCCTCATATAGACGCTTTCTGATGCCTCTGCAGCAGACGCCTTTTTGAAAACATTGTGACAAAAGAAGAATTTGAACAAAACGTGCAATTTCTCCTTTTGACACAATGTTTTCCACTTTTAGTCATAGGTTATCCATTCAATTATAGAGATATTCCATTTTTTGACAAAATATGTTCAAAGTCGTCTTCTGCAGAATTGTCGTATGAGGGAAAGGGTGAAAGGCTTTTTTTAAATGTATTCACTGTAAAAAATTGATTATTTCAAGGTTAGGGGGTTGTGTTTACATTTGTTTTTGCTTCCTTTCTTGTTGATTTTACCAAAGACATAAATGAGAGTGATTATTAAATAGAGTTGAAAACAGTGTGGCAAAAGTAGAAATTGCTTGTTTTGAGCAATTTCTTCTTCTGCCACACTGATTTTAAAAGTCGTTTTGCTGCAGAGGCGTGGAAAAGCGTCTTTATGTGTGAAAGGGTTAACAACTCTACATGTATAAAATGAAAGAACATTTTTTGAATCAAGTTTAAAAAAGTTCAATGTTTTCAAAAGTCGTCTGCTGCAGAGGTACCAGAAAGCAGCTGCATGTGGGTAAGGAATCTGCCGTGGTCGAGTGAAACCTGGTGTACCTGGTATGATCCCCAGTCGCGGCAAAACGGTCATGGTGGAGTGCCCTTGGGCAAGGCACATTTCCTAGCCTAGTACTGGTTTGAATACCCAGGGATCATGAATATGTGAACTGTCGCTTAGATATAACTAAAATAATGTTCAGAACGGTGTAAAACCCGAATAAAACAAAACAAAGCATGTGGTTAAGGGTTAATGCTATGGGCTTGTTGTTGATTGCCACTTCTTGTTTATTTTTATTTCCATGACTTTTATAAGTTTTATTAAATGCTTCAGCTTCCTTTTCATTGGTCCAAAAAGTAACACCCAAAGCTTTTCAAATGAAATGAGCTAAAATAACAATTATGTCTGCCCCACATTGAATATGGGATATATATTGTTTTTTGCTTGGGTTGTCTGTCTGTCTATCTGTCCGTCTGTCTGTCACAAATCATGACTGCTCAATAACTCTTGGACGTGCTTAGCTCTTGTTTCTGCCATACTCCTTTCATTTGAACTTCCTGTATCAGTCTTACAAATACTGGCAAGGTACAGTAGGGGAGACATGTGTTTTTACAATTACTGACAAGTTACCATAGGGGAGACATGTGTTTTTGTTTCAAAAGCAACCATCTAGTTAATGTATTTGTTTGTGGCGCCTTTTGTAATCAGTCAACTGTTTTTGCTTTGTTTTTCCAGACCGATAGTAGTTTATGATATGTTTGTACTGCTGTCTGTAAGTCCATAATAACTTGGCAGGCATTCCCAATAATTATTTGTTTTCTCATAGTATAATATTTTGTATAAAATGAACTATGTAGGAAAAATTCAAAAATTGGTTTATTCAACATAGAAATTTTCTTTAGAAAAAAAAACCACACATGGTTTAAGTTTCAGATTAATAAAAATTGAAGGAAAGACAATTTGATTAAAGATACAATATGATTGTGTTCCGTTTTCGTATATTGTCCGAGTGCTTACGCATGTTATTTGTTAGTGTTAGAATCCGGCAATGCCGTTTCAATGCAAGGGGAGAAGAATCCGGCAATGCCATTTCAATGCAAGTGAAGTAAATAAATGTTTTTATTGTGTTGTATTTCATCTTCTTCATAAACATATATATCACCCGTCATTTGTGTTAAAACAAGCTTTTTATATGTGCCATGTCAGATAAAAACGGACCTTTAGGGGCATTTGAATTGATGACAATTTACGATAAAATCACATAATTGTGAAGGTGGTTTTTGTGACGCCTTACTTGTGAAGGTGGTTTTTGTGACGCCTTACTGTAAGGTAGGGAGACACTAAGGGATCACTTCCCTGTATTCTATCCGTCACACTTTGCATTAATTGGTCATAACTCTGTTTGTGTTTATCAGATTCACTTCAAAGTTGCCTAACCTATACCTTGTGATCAGGAGAATGTAACAAAACAAGGAAAGTAACTCTTGTCTGATTACTATTAAAACTATCTCCCCTTTTTAGCTTGTTTTTTTCCCATCCATTTTCTCAATTGCTATCCAACTTTTGCAGGTGACACATTTGTTTAGTAGAACACTCTAGCTGTCTTTCAAAGACATCCATGATTTGTAAACAACCTGATCAGACTGTGTGGAATCTGCAGGATAGTCTGCATCTTTGATTGATACAAAGCTCCAATAGATCAGTTTATATGTGATGTGGCCAATATGATTAGTTGATCAGTGTTTATTCTTATTGTTGTAATAACCTCTTAACACTTTCCCTCATACCACAATTCTGCAGCAGACGACTTGGAACATATTTTGCCAAAAAATGGAAAATCTCTATAATTGAATGGAAAACCTATGACTAAAAGTGGAAAACATTGTGGCAAAATTAGAAATTGCTCGTCTTGAGCAATTTCTTCTTTTGTCACTGTGTTTTCAAAAATCTGTCTGCTGCAGAGGCATCAGAAAGCGTCTTTATGAGGGAAAGGGTTAACCTTTTCCCACCAACAGATGCATTCTGATGCCTCTGCAGCAGACATTTGTTGAAATCATTGTGGCAAGAGAATGAGCAATTTTTATTCTTTTGTCACTATGTTTTCATTTCTATTCAATAATTATTATTTCATTAATAAAGATTTTCCATAATTTCGCCCTAGATCATTGGTCCATAATCGTCTGCTGCAGATTTGTTGTATATGGGAAATGGTAAAACATTTTCTACTTGATTAACTGTTAACCCGTTTTCTTTAAAAACAATAAGGTGGAGAGGACATTTAAAAATTTAAAAAAAATGCTAATTTAGGTAAAAACTGAAAAAATACTAAATTTCTCCTTAACCGTTGCACGTTTGTAGACACATTTGCAGCAGACAACTTTTGAAAACATTGTGGAAAAAGAAGAATGCTTCCATCCAATTCTGTACAATAACTGTAACTATCATTTAAAAGAGGTTTTCCATACTTTTACCAAGATGTTTTACTGAAGATTTGTTGTATCTGGGAAAGGTTGAAATAGATAAAGACATTAGGTAGTCTAAAAAACATGAGTTTGTTGGTAACGAGGGATATAGTTTGTTAATATCATTTTGGGACCAAAGTTACCTTTGAAAGTCGCCAACAAATTCTCTAGCAGTTCAGCTTTGTTTGAGAGATTTCATTTATTTCATTATGATAGATGTAAATATAAATATACGATAGAATTAAATGCTTAATGAACACAAATCGTGGCTCCATGTTCGGTACACATATAGTTTACAGAGGTACAGGTGTAGTTGTAACACAGTGTAGTTGTAACTGTTCTTCTGATTGTCCTCAAAAGATTTCCTCTAACACATTCAAATAATCTGCAACAGCCCACTATGATAATCTCTGCGATTGAAATTTAAAAGAATATATTTATTGAATTTGAGTTGAAAACATTGTGGCAAAAGGAGAAATTGATCATTATGACCAATTTCTCCATTTGCCACAATGTTTTCCAAATGCATCTGCTGAACATGGGTTTAATGCCTATTTTAGGTGCGTTTCTGTATGCTGTATTGTAGCAACATTTTGAACAGATTGCAATGTATTGTGTGCACTCTTTGTATAAGGTGTCAACATTGACTTGGGTGTAAATTCCCCCAACTTTTGCGTTATATTAATGCTGTTAAGATTATCAATTTTCCAAAATTAAACAGGTATGAAGAAAATGTAGACAACTTACAGGGATGAAATTGAAATATATTACAAGACTTTCTTTGAAAGAGTTATATTGTGAAGAAACAATGCGCTTTTCTATGACCTAATGCATAACAATAGTAACTGCATCTTGTAATGAGGTGTAGTTACAACCTATACCATGAAGCCCAGGTTAACCTTTCCCCTCATACAACAATTCTGCAGCAGATGACTTTGAACATATTTTCTCAAAATATAGAAAAATCTCTATAATTGAATGGATAACCTATGACCAATAGAGGAGAACATTGTGGTAAAAGGAGAAATTGCTCGTTTTGAGCAATTTCTTCTTTTGTCACTATGTTTTCAAAAAGCTGTCTACTGCATAGGCGTCTATATGAGGGAAAGGGTTAAGTCTTTACAAACACGTTGATATAGCATGACATTTTTTATGCTAATGTAATGAAAACTATTTTAACTAATCACCCAAATTGTAAGAGAACTGACCGGGCGTGTAGTCTGGCGGAAGCCCCAAAACCTGTCCTACACATCAACTTTGCAAGAAATTGAAGGAGAAACAACACCCTTGCCATCTTGTTGTGCTCTCAAAAGGCATGGGCTTTAACTTGTCTCAATTTTCCTAAGTCATCAGAAATGCTAACTTGTACCTCTTCCTATGGACAGACTCCAATGGATGGATGTTTGTGTTTAAAGAAATTGCCTTATATGGTGGTTTAGTTTGTAAGGTAGGTATAGTCTAGATAGTACAGTGAATATTTGTTGTTTGGTTATGTTACATGTTATATGTATATCTTGCATAATTGTTGAAATCTTTTATTGACAATTGTTGGTGCTGGGTAAAAGAAGAGATGTTTACAAACATTGACTATAGGTTCCTTTCACAAGTAGACTGTACACTTCCCTAACATATTAAGAAAGTAGTGGAAAGTCTGCAAACAAATGAAATGTATTGTCCATTTCCATTCTACTGTCACATGGTGAACAAATACCTGTAAGATGGTCAGTTTGCATATATAGTAAACTGACCTTGGTATTTATTCATCAGGCCTCACTTCAATTTTACAAGGACAATACAATTATATTAAAACAAAGTAGAAACAAGAGAAATACAGGTAGAAATTGCTCATGACAGACATTTCACCCCGATGTTTTTAACCCTTTCAATGCTGAAGTTTTTAAATGGACTTTTTTGGAAATGGACTTTGTCCATCTTTACATTTGGAAGATTCCATGATTCCAGGAATATCAAGATATAAGTATTGAGTTGAGTTGCCAACAGCATAGAGTCTGGTCAGATAAGGGGTGTTTATGCTTTGTGATTAAGACACAACAGTGTTTTATATACATATGAGCTCGTCCATAGGCAAAGGTACAAACTGACATTTCTGAAGAGTGTAGATTCAGATTATCAGGTACACCTATTCAACACTATATCAGACTACTCTACACACTTTCCAACATACAACAAATCTGCAGCGGACGACTTTAAAAATGTCTACTCAAAAATATGGAAAATCTCCATTATTGTAGGTTTAATTACTAACAAAAAAATAGAAAACTTTGTGTCAAAAGGAGAAATTGCTCGTTTTGAGCAATTTCTTCTTTTGTCACAATATTTTCAAAAGTCGTCTGCTGCATATGCGTCTACAGGTGGGAAAGGGTTAACAGAAGCTTCTAAGAAGATTATGTAAGTTACATGTGAACAGTGTAGATCTTGATCAGACTGTGCAGATATACAGGCTGATCTGGACCTATACTGTTCACAGAAGCCAACTTGTACCTATTTCCATGGACATGTTCATATACTGCTATGGCATCGATACATGTATGTTACATTCTTGCATTAAATGAATAATATATATATATACACCATCACCGAGTGTTTGTGTTCAGCCTATACCTTCTTAAACCCTTTAACAACTTACAGACCTGTGTTTTGAAAGAACAGAAAGAGTACTGTATTTCTGACCTACTTAACAAGTACTATATTCAAATAGGAGCAAGTCTCCGATGTGATTTATTGACTAGCCCGACCATGGCAAAAGAATCTTTAGTGTTTGAAGTACTCGTCATATTTGACCCTGTCCATGGGAAGATGTACAAGTTGGCTTTTGTAAACAGTATAGATTAAGATCAGAGTGCGCATCTGCTGTCTGACCAAGTTGTTAAACTGAATTTAAATACATTTCTTTAACACCCGATTACAAAACAAGCTTTAAGCTTATATTAATCGCACTCAATTTCTGCTTCCTCGAGACATAACAAATTTGCTCGGAAAAATCTCAAAAGGCAGAACCCGCTCATCAAATTCGGAACGAGGCCATTGCTGTACCAATGCATAGCTTGAAGTACCCGTTACATGGACACACACAGGCATATGGTAGTGACACTGTATTCTTCTTCCGAGTGGTGCCCTTTGGACATGGTGGAACAAGCTAAAAGAGACGGCCCTTTTTTTTTGTGGACAAAACTTATCAAACTCCGCAGTTTGCTTCATTATTTGGATTCCAAACATCAACATTGTATTGGTCCACTATCTAGTTCAAGAAAATCCATTGTATATTTACTAATATAACAAGGGAACCGCAAAGCGGATGCATCGTTCAATTTTGACCTTGACCTTTAACCTTGAAAATAAATAGGCCTTGCCATATACCACCAACTGTATACCAAGTTTGGTTAAGATCGGTCGAAGGATGTTCAGTGTAGTGGTCACAAGGTTGTTACAGACGGACAGGTGTCCGCACGAACGAACAGTCCGGTTACTATATCACCATCGCAAACCGTTATTAGCCGAGGGGATAATAACTTATATCGGCAAGTTGCTGTTGTTGGTTCATGCTAGACAAAATTATTTTCTATAGAGTGCTGGGTACCAGACTAGATAAGATGTATTTGTGGCATGATTTGAACTTGCAAGTCTAAAAAGTGCATAATCGGGCACCAGGATAATATTGGGTTATAATAACAAAATGAAAACAATTCTCTGACCTCGAGATCCTTTAATGTTTTTTAAGTACCTAACATATACCCTTGTAGCTCATTCTCTCTTTACATATATATAGTTTAACCCTTTCCCTGATATAGTTCAATTTGGATACATCTGTAGCAAACACATTCCCAATAGAGGAAATGAAGCTTCTTGATCAATGGTATTGATAAAAGCAGTCTGCAACAGATGTCTCAAAATATGGTGCCTTCAGCTGAAAGGGCTAAAATCTCACACTTTTAAACAACATGTAACATGAAAGGAAACCATTTTACATTAATAACGGCTGCCTATTTCACTTATTTCTTATGCTCCGTTTACCCTTTATTCGCATGCATTAATCTGCAGCAGAAAACTTTCAAAAACATATTGGCAAAACAATATTTACACAAAGTAGGATTCTTGAATATTGAATCGAGTTGAAAACATTGTAGAAATGGGAGAAGTTACTCATCTCCTGCTGCCACAATGATTTCAAAAGTCTTCTGATGCAGATGTGTCATAATGTGTCTGCAATTGGGGGTTTTACGCCGCTTTCAACAATATTTCAGTTATATCACGGCGACAGTTCACTTATTCATGATCCCTGGGTAAACAAACCAGTACTAGGCTAGAAAACGTGCCTTGCCCAAGGGCACTCCACCATGACCGTAGTGCCGCGACTGGGGATCGAACCCGGGACACCCGGTTTCGAAATCCGCGACGCTAACCACTCGACCACAGCGGATTCCTCTGCAATTGGTGAAGGGATAACTGTCAAGCAAAAGCAAATAGTCATTGAAATGAAAAGGCCTATACAGTAGTAGCATTCAGTCGACTGAATCTACACAGCTATTATCAATGTACATACATGTAAAACATTTACACTTTCCCTTAGCAAACGCATTTTGACAATTCTGCAGCAGACGTCATTTGAAACATTTGTGCGAAAAAGGAGAAATTGCTCATAAAGAGCTAATTATCCTTTTTATATAGTCACAATGTTTTCAACTTGTATTCAATAATTATACTTCCATTGATGGAGAAGTGTATATTTTTGTCCAGGCGTTTTCAAACACGTCTGCTGCTGATTTGATGTATGTGGGAATGTTAAAAAAGACACGTGGTTTCCAACCATGATCAAGTTAATTTTCACACAGACATATATACAAAAACATGGAATTCACAGAAATAATGAAAATATATTAATTAATGATAACAGATTCAACTTTTTTTTTTTTATATCAAATTGTTACCTTCCAATACCCTAACCCTTTCCCACATGCAGACACATTTTGATGTATATGGACGAATTTGCAGTAGACTGGTTTGGAAAACATTGTGGCATAATGAGCAATAAACTCAAATCTAATACTTTCATTTATTGATATTTTCCATATTGGTTGCTGCCGATTTGTTGCATGTGAGCAAAAGTTAGAACTGAAAGGAAGTACAGGTTTTTAGTTAAAACATTTTGTTTCAGTTCCTTTTATGCATTTGTTTTTTCAAGAACTAGACTCGCAGATGATTTCTTTGAAAAGGGAATCAAATCAATATCCATAAATTGTAAAAAATTTGGTTATTACATGAATAAACAGCTATTATAATTGATTATTGTCTGAAAGTGTTACATGATCCGTTTTTAAACTTTTTTCCACCTGCAAAAGCATTTTGAAAAACATAGTGATAGGAATGGAAATTGCTCAACATGAGCACTATATTTTCAATTCTAATTTATATAAAATTAAACTATCATGTATGGAAAATGTTCACATTCTGTGTGTAATTGTTTTCAAAGTCTTCTGCTGCGGTTTTGTCGTATGTGGGAAAGGCTTTCATCAACACGGTGGTCCACAAATATATCAATAACGAGATGAAGTACAACCTTAATACTAAACTTTTTTATTACTGTTGATTTAATGCTTTGTTTTAATCAATGACGTAGCAGGCTACCTTTAAAAACATTTTAATTAACCATTACCCTCATATAGATGCTTTCTGACGACTCTGCAGCAGACGACTTTTGAAAACATTATGACAAAAGGAGAAATTGCTCAAAACAAGCAATTTTCCCTTTTGCCACAATGTTCTCAACTTTTTTCAGTAATTATACCTACAATTATAAAGATTTTCAAGTAGACATTTTCCAAGTTGTATGCGGCTGATTTGTTGTATGTGGGAAAGGGTTGATGGCGACGTTGCTTTCTACACTTTATTCTCAAATTGTACTTCCATTTCTAGAGATTTCCTATTGTTTTCCCCACCTGGTGTTTTCAAAGTAGTCTGCTGCAGGTTAAAAATGCTCCCAAACACTAATCTGAATCAGTTTAAAGCTACGAATAACACATGGACATTGAAGTAAGCTTTAAGCATGTATAATTTCCGTCCTTTTTAAAAGGTGTTGACAGTAAGCATCGGTACAGTTTTAGATCTCCAGGATGAACAGTTTGGAATGCACTTTAACTCCATCAGTGGTGATAGATATTTCTGTTTTGTGCATCCGTTTTTAGAGTTTAAAAGTAGTTTATGACAAAAGAACAACAAATTGAATAAATCCTAAATGTCTCTGTACAGCTCATGTCTTTAAATATCTGCCTAAATCTCACTTCTCTCCCTTCCTGAAGATAAACAATTAAAACATGTTAATATTGACTTTTCATGGCTACAACCACAGACGATTTTGATTATAGGCAAAAGAGAAGCTGCTTCATTTT
Source organism: Serripes groenlandicus (assembly GCA_031761405.1). Lineage (NCBI taxonomy): Eukaryota > Metazoa > Mollusca > Bivalvia > Cardiida > Cardiidae > Serripes > Serripes groenlandicus. The sequence goes on along the minus strand of JASEVX010000045.1, from coordinate 923,079 downwards.
CAAATATTTTTTTCAAAATTGTACTTTCATTAGTCCAGATGTTAGCATTTAACTATGGAATCATGTTAATGGTGTATTAAAAACAATGTGGCAAATGGAGAAGTTGCTCAAAATGAGCAATTTCTCATTTTGCCAAAATGTTTTCAACACTATTCAATAATCAAACTATTTTCATTCATAGAGATTTATCATAGTCCAGATGTTTGCGAAGTCGTCTGCTGCAGATTTGTTATATGTCTAAATGGGTTAATGTCAGCATGTAAACAACACTATTCAAAAGGGTAAACTATTCTTAATGTCACAATTTGAATTGGATACATCCTTAATCCTTTCCTACATAAAACAAATCTGCAGCAGACTAATTTGAAATTATCAAGGTCATAATATGCAAAATGCCTATAAAAGAAAGTATAATTATTAAATCGGGGAGAATTGTGGCAAAAGGACAAATTGCGGATTTCAAAAATCGTCGGCTGCAGAGGCCTCAGAAACCGTCTCTGTCGGAAAGGATTAAACTTCTTAAAGAGGGTCCAATAATTTCCATGTCATATCAGAACGGGCAAATCTTAATCCATTCCAACATACTGTTGCAGACGACTTTGAAGTAATCTAAGCAGAGGAAAAATAAACAAATTGAACCTCTTCTCAATCTCATCGAAGGGATTATATTAATAATGGATGAAAATGGTTGCAACGTGAACAGTTTTTGTTGTATTCTGAGGAAAGCGACAATCATCATCAAAAATATCTTCGGTATGACAAGACAAGGCTCGGAACCCTGGTCTCTGGCTCTCAAGACGAACCCATTAACCACTACACCACTAAGGCATGTAACACACTAATATCGTACATAATGACAAGTTACAAACCCTGGTCTCTGGCTCTCAAGACGGACCCATTAACCACTACACCACTAAGGCATGTAACACACTAATATCGTACATAATGACAAGTTACAAACCCTGGTCTCTGGCTCTCAAGACGAACCCATTAACCACTACACCACTAAGGCATGTAACACACTAATATCGTACATAATGACAAGTTACAAACCCTGGTCTCTGGCTCTCAAGACGGACCCATTAACCACTACACCACTAAGGCATGTAACACACTAATATCGTACATAATGACAAGTTACAAACCCTGGTCTCTGGCTCTCAAGACGGACCCATTAACCACTACACCACTAAGGCATCTAACACACTAATATCATATACTATGACAAGTTACAAACACAATATCTTTGCATGAAGCCCTCATCATATCCAGGATATTAAAAACAGTTTACCTTTTAGCTGCAATTGCGCTAAGCAATCGATTCCCAAATATAAATGTAGGCACTCCAAGCATACCGAGATATCGTAGGGTTTGGAACATATTCAGTGTAGTCCAGTAGCAGTAATACAAGGCAAAAATACCTGAAATCACAAATAAAAACAAGGTAATTGTGATATAAACCATTATATACAGTACATAATACAATAAAGTTTAAGGGGGACATAACTGCAGCAATCTCAGTGAAACTTGCTCCAAATAGTTATATTAAATCCACGTAATCTTTTGAAACCTGTCAGTCCGAAAGCTAATTTATATATTTTCCTCTTTATTCAACCAATTATTGCCTGAAAATGTGTCAGTCCGAATGAATTGTTGACTGAAGACTTTCGCGTAGTCTGACAATGCATTAGATATGGCACCTGACATTCGACACCAAACCAGTATAAAATGTGCCTTTGCAGGGAGCTTAATTGTTTACTTGTACCATGTGAAGTTCTTATCATTTACGAAATTTACCTTTATCCTCAAAGACACACTACTCTTCAGAGCGCTAGATTTATAAGGGGCATATTTCATGGTCTAAAATCCTTATTTGACAGTGAGAGGATTCTTTTGAGTACCCACAACATAGAATTTGGTTGAATAATAAGAGAAATATTGTGGGGAAAAGACTTGTATCCCTCTTATCTAGTCCTCTGACTCTTTAAAAAAAATTGTTTAAAATTAATTCATGCTGTCTACTACTGCAGATGCATCAATGAGTCAACCGAGTTTCATTGGTTTGTCAAGTTGAATAGTGTTTCAAACATTTTAAACTGTATTTCAGTTATATCACTTTTCCTGGGTAATTTACCAAGTTCTACCAATATTATTTATCCAGACACTGATGCATCTGTCTTAACCTCTTTCCTCATACATATGCTTTCTGACGCCTCTGCAGGAGACGACTTTTGCAAACATTGTGGCAAATGGATAATAGATTGCTCATAATGAGTAATTTCTTCATTTGCCGCAATGTTTGCAATTCCATTAAAAAATTAAACTTTCCTTTATAGAGATTTACCTCATTTATGTTGGTATGTTTTCGAGGTCATCTGCTGCAGATTTGTTGTATGTGGGAAAGGGTTAATGCTATCCTCGCCGCACTTAATGCGAAAAAAGAATGCCATTAATACCATTTCTAAAGTGCTAGTAAATCAAAGTTAGAGATATTGTAGGTTAAAGATTTGATTAATCCTGAAGTCCGTCCTTCAAAACAGCAAATCTTCAGCCATAAACTATACATAAAATCTTCATAAATGAGCCCGTTCACATATAAGAACGCATTTCTCTCCTTTTGCAACAACATTTCTCAAACTATTTAATGATTGTACTCCCAGATTTTTTATCAATATTTGAGCCTGAATGTTTTGAAAGTCTTCTGTTTTAATTTGGAAAAGGTTAAAGTATAATTAATTGAGCTAGTTGAAAAGATTGGTCATCTGCTGGTGAGGCATCAAAATACATCAAATGACAAAAGTTTTTTCTTAGTCTCTGGCTCATTGTCAACTTACCTCCTAAACAAATGTGGAAGCCCATAGCACTAACAGAGAACGGGAAATTAGAAACATTCACACCAAGTTTCATCCACTGAAAAGAAAAAAATTAAATATCTTGATTTGATGAACAAATTTAATATTCAACCTCTATTTATTCTTTGAAAGTGAAATGATATATTCAGAGCTCTAGGTAAGGGAGCGTTATGCTTGTTCTAAAATCCTTATTTTATCGGCTAACCCTATGTTGTGGGTACTCAAAAGAATCGTCTCAATGAGATGATTCATTTGAGTACCCACAACATAGGGTTTGGTTAGATACTAAGAGAGATATTGAGGGGCAAAGAGCTGTAAACCCCTCCTTATCTGAACCTCTGTATATTTGAGGTTACAAATTTCATTTAGATGACACTCTAGTAGTGCTGTGATGAAATCATTTGATCCAATATAACTTCTTGTTTGATATACTCTAACATGGTCATCCCTAGTTGAGACGAGATCACTTTCGAATACGCTAACAAGAGTGACAATAATATTATAATAGTAAATACTGACACTTTCTGAAGGATTAACCCGTTCCAAAATACAGTAAATCTGCAGCAAACAACTTTAGAAACATCTAGACAAAAACACAGAAAATCTCTTTAAGAGGAGGTATAATTTATGAACAAAGCTGAACAAATTGTGGCAAAAGGAGAAATTACTCGTTTTAAATAATTTTTCCTTTTCTCACAATGTTTTCAAGTCAACTGCTGCAGAGGCGTCAGAAAGTGTGTATGTCTATAGGGTTAAACATTCAGACGCTTCTTGATGCCTATGCAGCAGATGACTTGAAAACATTTATTGTGTCAAAAAGAGAAATTGCTCCAAACAAAGCAACTTATCCTTTTGCCAAAGTGTTTTCAATTATTTTCAGTAATAATACCTTCATACAGATTTTCCATGTCTCTTCCTACATCGTTTTAAAGTCGTCTGATGAAGATATGTTGTATGTGGGAAAGGGTTTAATAATTGTATAGAATTAACAAACTGCTCAAATTAACTTGTGCGTCTCCACCTTTTTGCATTCCTCATTTTGCATTCATTACACTTCAATTGTTCGTTATTTTCATCATTTTAACTGTCAGATCATTAAGTAAAGAAAACATTGAAATTCAAACTGACTGAACTCCAGAATTTCGTTTTTTTCTCTTTTTTTTTCCCGTGTCATCTGGATTTCAGTCGCTTTAAATAACAAGAGCTGTCGGAGGACAGCGCGCTCGACTATTCCACCGCTTATTTAAGTTACCGAGATAATGGACTCTAATGTAGTTGCATGCAAAACATTAACCACAATTTCTTAGTGGGTGATAATTTGCATTATATGCAGGATAGTGTTATTTAACATGATTATTTTCATAGGTTTGATGGTTAGATAGGGTTGTATAACCTTTCAATGGAATGCATCAAGTAGTTACTAAGATATGGACTCTTAATGTAGTTGCACGCAAACCTTTAACCATAATTTCTAAGTAAAAAAAGGGCAACAATTTGCACCATATACAGGATAGAGTTATCTTAATTGGTTGTGTTTATAGTTGTACAATTGGGAAAGGTTGTATAAAGTTTCAATACAATTGTTCAAGTTGTTACTGAGATTACACTCTAAATGTAGTTGCAAAACTTTAACCAGAATTTCTAAGTCCAAAAAGGTCCATAAGTTGCATAAAATGCTGGTTGGTAAGGGCTGTATAACGTTTCAATGCAATGCATCAAGTAGTTACTAAGAGATGGTCTCTTTATGTAGTTGCATGCAAAACTTTAACCAGAATTTATAAGTCCAAAAAGGCCATAACTTGCATAAAATGCAGGATAGAGTTATCATACTTGATAATCTACATAGGTGTGATAGTTGGGTAGGGTTGTATAAAGGTTCAATGCAATGCATCAAGTATATACTGAGACGTGGACTCTTAATTTAGTTGCACGCAAAACTTTAACCAGTATTTCTAAGTAAAAAAAGGGCCATAACTTGCATAAAATGCAGAATAGAGCTATCATACTTGATAATCTACACAGGTGTAATAGTTGGGTAGGGTTGTAGAAAGTTTCAATGCAATGCAGCAAGTAAATACTGAGATATGGACTCTTAATTTAGTAGCACGCAAAACTTTAACCAGAATTTCTAAGTAAAAAAAAGTGCCATAACTTGCCTAAAATGCAGGATAGAGTTATCTAACTTGTTAATCTACATAGGTGTAATAGTTGGGTAGGGTTGTATAAAGGTTCAATGCAATGCATCAAGTATATACTGAGATATGGACTCTTAATTTAGTTGCATGCAAAACTTTAACCAGAATTTCTAAGTAAAAAAAGGGCCATAACTTGCATAAAATGCAGGATAGAGTTATCTTAGATGATAATCTACACAGGTGTGATAGTTGGGTAGGGTTGTAGAAAGTTTCAATGCAATGCATCAAGTAAATACTGAGATATGGACTATTAATTTAGTTGCACGCAAAACTTTAACCAGAATTTCTAAGTAAAAAAAGGGCCATAACTTGCATAAAATGCAGGATAGAGTTATCTAACTTGATAATCTACATAGGTGTGATAGTTGGGTAGTGCTGTATAAAGTTTCAATGCAATGCATCAATTAAATACTGAGATATGGACTCTTACTTTAGTTGCACGCAAAACTTTAACCAGAATTTCTAAGTAAAAAAGGGCCATAACTTGCATAAAATGCAGGATAGAGTTATCTAACTTGATAATCTACATTGGTGTGATAGTTTGGTAGGGTTGTAGAAAGTTTCAATGCAATACATGTAGTATTTAAGAACTTGCATGCAAAACCTTAACCAAAGTGTGACGTGGACGCCGACGCCGACGCCGACGCCAGGGTGAGTAGTATAGCTCTCATATTCTTCGAATAGTCGAGCTAAAAATTGATTAAATACAAATTTTCCATGTCTCTTCCTACATCTGATGAAGATATGTTGTAGGTGGGAAAGGGTTTAATAATTGTATAGAATTAACAAACTGCTCAAATTAACTTGTGCGTCTCAACCTTTGTGTATTCCTCATTTTGCATTCATTACACTTCAATTGTTCGTTATTTTAACTGTCAGATCATTAAGTAAAGAAAACATTGAAATTTAAATAAAAATTGATTAAATACAAATTCCACCATAACTAGTAACAAATAACAATGTCATACATTATGAGCCTTATCAAATTTTGAGTAGTACAATATAGTCAAAGCATAGCAGGCAGACGGAAAAGAGAGCTTTTAACTGATCCTTTAGTGTCTCCCTGCTGTACAGGAAAACAGAATTTTGTCCTTGTACTTTGTGATTGGGATACTTACGCAGACAAATAACACTGCGAATGGTACCAGTACTAGAACTGTAAAAGCCATGGAAACGGTTTTAGAGGGTCGCTTTTCTGGTTGCCGGAACATGTGCTGAAATAGCAAAAGGTTAAATCAATAAATGTTTTATTATGATGACAGAAACTTTACAGACTTTTAACTCCTTCCCTCATACAACAGATGACAACTTAAACAATACCTGGACAACAATATAGAAAATCTCCAAAAATGATTCACAATTGATTGATTGATTGGGGGTTAAACGCCGTTTTTAACAATTTCTCAGTTATATCACGGCGGCCAGTTTTTAACAATTTCACAGTTTTCTCACACCAGTACTCCACACAACAATCTTCCCAAGCAACTGGCTGCTACCACATAGACTTAGCCCATTGGTGGAAGACGAACGACGCATGTCGAATTGACTTTTGTCAATCATCTGAAAGAAAGTTGGCTGAGCCGGGATATGAACTCACATCCCCTGGATTGACAGCCCGCATCACTAGCGGGGCTCAACAAAATGATTCAACAGTACAACATGTCAATACTCAAAACATACCAGAGGTATATATTTTGATCGCTCACACAATGTGTACTATTATTTTGAAATCAAAATGGCCTTTGATTCTTTTTTATATCATTTATTTATTACTACACCATAGAAGCGGTTACCCATCAAATCAACTAATATAATTACCTTAATTTCTGGACTCTTTGCAAATCTATCTTCCTTTTCCTTTGTAACCGGACTTTCTGGGAAGGTCAGTTCAGCTTCTCCCTGTCAAAATATCAACATATGATAAAGCCTTCATTCAGAATTACAACATCTGTGTCCTAACTTGATAATGAACATGTTCCTATAGACAGTTTCTTCTTTCTAACTAGAAATTCTAGCATGACCCATATCGGAACTTGGCCTAGATATCATTTAGACAAACATTCTGACCAAATTTCAAGCTGCTGAAGCAAAAATTGCGGCATTAAAAGTGTTAACAAGATTTTCCTTCAATTTGACCTAGTGACCTAGTTTTTGACCCGGCATGACCCATATTCGAACTTGGTTTAGATATCATTCAGCTCAACATTCTGACAAAATTTCAACCCGCTGAAGCAAAACATGCGGCTTCTACAGAGTTAACAAGATTTCCCCTCAATTTGGCCTAGTGACCTAGTTTCTGATCCAATATGACCCATATTTGAACTTGAACTAGATATCTTTAAGACAAACATTCTGACAAAATTTCAAGCTGCTGAAGCAAAAAATGCGGCATCAAAAGTGTTAACAAGATTTTCCTTCAATTTGACCTAGTGACCTAGTTTTTGACCCGGCATAACCCATATTCGAACTTGACCTAGATATTTTTAAGACAAACATTTTAACAAAATTTCAAACTGCTGAAGCAAAAATTGCAGCCTCTGGAGTGTTAACAAGATTTTCCTTCAATTTGACCTAGTGACCTACTTTTTGACCCGATGTGACCCATGTTCGAACTTGACCTACATATCATCAAGACAAACATTCTGATACAGTTTCAACATGGTCAAGTTGAAAATGTGGCCTCCAGAGTGTTAACAAGATTTCCCTTCAATTCGACCTAGTGACCTAGTTTTTGACCTCATATGTCCCAGTTTCGAACTTGTCCAAGATTTCATGGAGATGAACGTTCTGATAAACTTTCATGAAGATTGGATGCAAAATGTAGCCCGTAGAGTGTTAACAAGCTCAAATGTTGACGACGCACGACGGACGGACGCCAGACAAAATGTGATCACAATAGCTCACCTTGCACTTCGTGCATAGGTGAGCTAAAAATAAAACCTTGTTTTACGAGGTTTGTTTATTGACTTACCAAGGACCAGGAGATTGGGTTATCAATCACAGCATCTCCAACAATCAATGCCATGCTGTATTTGCCGGATTTATATCCAAAATCTTTGGCACTTCCACCTACATCCTGTAAAAGATAATAACTACCTTTAACCCTTTCCTACATACATCAAATCTGCAGTAGACAACCTTGAAATCATCTAAGAACAAGAGTGCCAAACTGTCACAAAATACGCCTGTCAGGGAGGAAAATTTATGGAACGACTAATCCATTCTGGCCAGTGTATTATGGCAACCTAGGTTTTATGCCCATAGACATACACAGAAAGTTTGATGACCACTGGATAAGAACTGTAAGAAGAGGAAGATACATGAATGCTTTCAATCTCCTGCTGTGATTTGCTAAATGAAAGAAAGGGTCAAAGACAATTTCCAAATGTTTGACCTGACGTTTTAAAGTTGTCTCCGTATGTGAAAGACTAAAATAGTTTCAAAATTTAACTCTTTCAGTGCCAAATTGTTTAAAGTAGACTCTTCCATGTTCAAAATCGGTCGTCTCCATTTCTCATATAAATCAATTTTGGACCGTTTTGATAACTAAAAGGCAAACAATGCTGATTTCAGGTGAGACAGCTCGTTACGAGCTGACTCGCTTGAAACAGTATTGTTTGCAAAAACCTGAATATTGCCTTTGTTTACCAGGTTATTTAACCTTATACTTACCAGATCAAATTTGTAGTTGTTGGAAGAATCAGATTCCGCGACAAAGATGATCTCTTGTTTACTGTCGGCGTTGGTCAACTTCACAAAGGTCTGATGTGCTGTGAAAGACTTCCCCGAAGATTTGTCTTTCAGGGTGAATTTCATGATCACCTTCTGGTGGAAATCTGCCTCCAACTGTGTGCTCAGCTTGGACGGATACTGGACCCTGTGTGAACAGACAGAAATAGATTGATTGATTGATTGGGGGTTTAATACCGTTTTTAACAATTTCTCAGTTATATCACGACGGCCAGTTCACCTAATCATGCATTTCCTGGTTTTCTCACACCAGTACTCCACACAACAATCTTCCCAAGCAACTGGCTGCTTTTCCACATAGACTTAGCCCATTGGTGGAAGCCGAATGACGCATTGACTTTTGTCAATCGTCGGAAAGAAAGTTGGCCGAGCCGAGCCATGATTCTAACTCACAACCCCTGGATTGACAGCCCGCGCCACTACCAACTAAGCTACCGGGGCTCGGCAGACAGAAATAGAAAGTCAGAGGTCTGAATAAGCAGGATGAGAGAGTGGTACTTAACTTTTCCTTAAACTACCTCTCAAATTACTCAACTGAAACCTATGTTGTTACTCTAACTCAAAATAAATGTCTCATTAAGGTGCTTCTTTTGAGTGCCAACAACATAGGTTTTAAGATTATAAAATGTTAAGGATTTAACCCTTTCCCTCATATAGACGCTTTCTGACGCCTCTGCAGCAGATGGCTTTTTGAAAACAGTGACAAAAGAAGAAATTGCTCAAAACAAACAATTTCTCCTTTTGACACAATGTTTTCCCCTTTTAGTCATAGGTTATCCATTCAATTTCAGAGATATTCTATTTTTTGACAAAATATGTTCAAAGTCGTCTGCTGCAGAATTGTCCCATGGGGGAAAAAGGTTAACTTATTCAGAGTTCTTTTTCTCTATATTTATTGTACAATTTCTTCAATTCCTTTCTTTGCTTTCTTGTTTCGTTTTTCAGGAACAAATTTTAATAGAAATTTGGCGAGGAAAACAGGGTCAAAAACATCAAATTCTTCAACTCACCGGATGGGTTTAGGAACTGAGGCCTGGTCCTTATCGACCACTCCTAACTCCACACTCTCAACAACCACCTCTGTTGTGACCTTCACCATTACGGAGGCCCCCGATGTACCGATCAATCTCGAGTCGGACTTCTGAGGGGCAACGCTAATGCTGACCTGGTAAAAACCGCTGGACGGTTTGTTGGCCATGAAGTCAAGTTCATATAGGGAACTGCAAAAGTAAAAATAAATTGTTTGAATTGTCTGAATTGTTTTCAACGCCAATTTCAACAGAAATAGAGGTAAGATCATGTTGTAGGTACAGGTACTCACAACAAATGGTTATATAGCAAAAAAAGGATTTTAGATCTTTGATCATTAACTAGAATGGAGTGCTCCTCGGAGCATGGTGTGTCACCCGCACCTGCTCATTGAAAGTGTGACGGACAGACAGACACCTGACAAAAAAAAAGCAATCCCTAAGTGCCTACCATGCTACGCAGGGTGACGTAGCATGGTGACTAAAAAATGACCCTTATCTAGTGTTCTTCAGTACTATATTTAAATGAAACATTTTTACCAGAGTAGATTTACAGCACTGAATAAGTTAATTAGAAAGTTTCTTGAATACATAATTTGGTGTAATTGTTGTTAATTGTTAATCATGTTGTTGGAAAGATGTAGCAAGTTTAATTCACTCAAAGCATATACTTTTGTTGGGGTTTTACAACGTTTTAAACATTATTATCCCCTCGGCTAACGAAGTTTGCGAGGGGATATAGAAACAGGGCTCTCCGTAACAACCTTGTGACCACTCTACACTGAACATCCTTTGACCGATCGTAACCAAACTTGGTATACAGTTAGTATATGGCAAGGTCTAGAAGCCCATTAATTTTCAAGGTCATACGTTAAAGGTCAGCGATTTTTTTCCTTCTTTAGCTGGTACCGTTTAACGGACCCATTCACAATTACAAACGGCTCTTCACAATTTTCCAAAAGGGTCCGATGGACCCATTCACAATTCTGGCCAAAAGGGTTCGACAGACCCATTCACAATTCTGGCCAAAAGGGTTCGACAGACCCATTCACAATTCTGGCCAAAAGGGTTCGACAGACCCATTCACAATTCTGGCCGTCTAGCCTAATTTTAATTTTGTAACTTGCTTTTCTGACAAAATCAAAAACATTCGCGGCCCGTCGCTGTTGTTTACATTTTTAAACAAATCGCAACATTTCTTAGTGCCGTATATCCATTCAGGTGTCGCAATTATTTATTCGAAACAAATATTTAACGAAATAATTATATTTCTTATACGTACAAGTAAGTATTGGGAGTGGGTGATAGTTCGTTTATTTATTTTTAAAACATGGCGTCAGACGAAATTTTTCGCTGATCAATGTGAATTGGATTTTCATGTATTTAAATGATAAGCTGCATATTTTTTAGACTCAATTTAATGTTAAATATGATTTATTTAATCGTTGCAATAGCTGTCAATCAGCGCTCACGTTAATGGACGTATTGGGCGTTTTTACGCCCGAAAAGCGTTCCCGTACGCCCAAAATTGACAAGGGAGACGTCCAAGTACGTCCAGGAATTAAGGGTATACGCCGGCAATCAAAACACAGGGCGTATACTTCCAGTTGAAATCGTGTGTAATTATTCTAAAATCATTGTGTATTGTGTTTGATTAAGTGCCAATGATGGACAGTGGGAGTTATCAATTGGTAGATTTAAGCCAATCACTATCGAGAATCCGTACCCCACCCAACTCCAGATTTGACACTCAATAACGACTTCACACCAATCAGAAAATGTGCCTTGCCCAAGGGCACTCCACCATGATCATAGTGCCGCGACTGGGGATCGAACCTGGAACACCCGGTTTCGAAATCCCTGTCGCTAACCACTCAACCACAGCGGATTCCACAAAAAGCTTATATTGCTCCTTTGTAAATAAATTAATGATTATGTTATTGTTTCACTTTCTTTCATTACACTTTTAAACCAGTAGGTGTTTTATGTGATGCCTTATGCTCAGTACTAATTAGTACTGATTATGCTATCTTCTAGTCACATGTCATGATCTATCTAGCATAAAATTTATCATGATTCATTAGATTCACATATATCATGAATCATGTTCTCAAACCACATGCATTGTGAAAAAAGGAATGATTTCTGATATTGAGACTGTCTGCAGTGCTTTCATTTTAAACCCAAGTAAATCAACTATTCTGCAGTGAGTTAAACACATACTAAACTCTTAAAATGATAAAATTTTAATACAAATAAGAACAAGTAATAGCTTTCTTGAATGACATTTCCGATTTTCAGAAAGTAGAAAAATGCACGAAAACCATTACAATATTTATTTTCTCCTTTCGTCTTCAATATTTCTTATCTTCTAAAAAAAAAATTACTAAAATGGCCAGAAATGTTATTTAGTTGTATAGGCAAGTCTTTTTTTACAGATGGCTCTGAATTTGATCTTTATGGCAAAAAAAATCGGCAATTGAAAAAAAATATTCCTATGGATTCGTGTAAACAAAAACATAATCTTTAAACAGTTAAATTAATATAGGGACATTCTTTAATCATATCCTGGTTTGTTATCAAATTGGTTATTGAAATTGTTTTCCCCTACGCTGCTTGAAATGAAACTACCATCAGCACCTGAAAAGGGCTATAAAATGATCGTTTTTGTATTTGGTAAGGCAAAATTGGACACAAGTCATGATACTGAGCAGGGTACAGAACCTTCACCAGGGCCAAGCATGGAAACAGTTTTAACTGAACACAACGACCCTCTAGAATTGGGTCCATATCGCCTACATCTAAATCTCAAACCGTATCCCCTGCTACTCAAACTGACGATTCAGTGATCAAGACTAATCAGATTACTACACCATTGTCTTAACAACTAAATGCGAGCCTTAAAATAGACAACTGCTTATTATTAAGTTACATAGCTGTAATATTTAAATTCACAATTTTATGGAAGCAACAACACTATTTTTCACAATTTCCCTGGTACCGGACCCATTCACAATTTAGGTAAAAAAATCACTGAAGGTCAAGGTCAAAATCGGACTGACTATTCCGCGTCCGTCTGTAACAACCTTGTTACTTCTCTACACTGAACATCCTTCGACAGATCTTAACCAAAAGTGGTATACAGTTAGTATATGGCGAGGGGAAGTATCCGCTTTGCGGTGCCCTTGCTTCAGTTATATCACGGTGACAGTTCTCTTATTTATGATTCCTGCGTAAACAAACCAGTACTAGGCTAGGAAATGTGCCTTGCCCAAGATCAATCCACCATGACCACAGTGCCGCCACTGGGCAAAGCATATACTGTCCAACCTAGCTTTTGACCCGACATGACCTATTTTCGAACTTGGCCTAGATATCACCAAGACAAACATTCTGACAAAGTTTCAACATGCTCAAGCCAAAAATGCGGCTTCAGGATTGTTAACAAGATTTTCCTTAAATTTGACCTAGTGACCTAGCTTTTGACCCGACATGACCTATTTTCGAACTTGGCCTAGATATCACCAAGACAAACATTCTGACAAAGTTTCAACATGCTCAAGCCAAAAATGCGGCTTCAGGAGTGTTAACAAGATTTTCCTTAAATTTGACCTAGTGACCTAGATTTTGACCCCACATGACCCAGTTTCGAACTTGGCCTAGAGTTGATCGAGATATATGTTCTGATAAACTTTTATAAAGATTGGATGCAAAATGTTGCCTCTATTGAATTAACAAGCAAATGTTGACGACGGACGACGGACAAAAGGCAATCACAATAACTCACCTTGAGCACTACGTGCTCTGGTGAGCTAAAAATAGAAAATCTCTATAATTGAATGGATATCCTATGACTAAAAGTGGAAAACATTGTGTCAAAAGGAGAAATTGCTCATTCTGAGCCATTTCTTCTTTTGTCACTATGTTTTCAAAAAGCCGCCTGCTGCAGAGCTGTCAGAAAGCGTTAAAGGAATGAATGGAAACAACTCCTTACTCATCAGATCCAGCCTTGAACTGTTTCTTGCTGAGTACGACCCCCTGGTCTCCGGTGTTCTTGGCACTATCAGCTGTAACAGTGAGTTTACCCAGACTTCCTCCCATCAAATTGGTCACGCGAACCTGTACAGTGGGTTTGGACTTGCTGACGGATACAGTGCTTGCTAGGGTGACAGCAACTGGAATGTGGTACTGAAAGAGAACAGAGCAGATACAACATTAACCTGTGTATGTTACTTTTGATCAAAGGCATCCACTGAAACAAGACATAAACGTTTGGACAAATTGAAAGTATAATTATGATAGACTTGATATACAAGCAGAAGATTTCAGAGACCATCAATGTTAAAACAAGGGTGTTCTCATTAACATCTAAGGAATAGCCTGCTTGCAATTAGAAAATAAGCGAGACAATGGCTGGATACAGAAAATATGACAAAGGGAGATAACTCAAAAATAGGCATGCATATTCTTGGTATCGTTCCACTTTCTTGATCACCGTTTCAATATTGCACATTTGAAGTGAATCCCTCAAACTCAATCAAAGTAAAATGGAGTGGAGGTCCTTTAGTATCTCCCTGCCGTACAGACTTGCAACACAAAAATTTCGAGGGCTTGGTGTGAAACGGTTGTAACTAAAAACCTATTTTGAAAACCCTGGTTTAGGGGCAATTTTGTCCCCTTTGTAAACAATGCAAATTTAGGTGCCATTGCTCAGAACGAGCAATGGCACCTAAATTTACATTGTTTACCAAGAAAAATGATTTAACGCTTATAAAGACGTTATGGTGAGGTGATTAACCTTGGTAAAAAAATACCAATTTTTGTTACACGCCAAGCCCTCGATTTAGAAATAAAACAATTAAGGCATGCATACCTTATTATCTGTCAATATTTTAACGGCTGCCACTAGCTGGTATGCAGATTTCAGCTGTTGTACATGCTTTCTACTCAAAAAGTAGTTGGAAAACTTGAGAACTTTGTCCTGAAAAAAAGAATCAATTCATTTTTATCACACTTTACAAGACATCCGATTACATTGTGGCATTTTCGAAAACTTTACTTGAATGTTTTCTACTATAGTTTTGGTGGATGTGGAAAAGAGTTAATCTTCCGATATGTTGACGAAAGTAAGACCACAAGACTTATTTTTGTAATCATATGCAACAGCTGTCCCACCCTAAGACAACATATCTTAAGTCTCAGTAATAGAAAAGCAAGATTTTGAACTTACTTACTCGAAAGCCAAGATTTATACATTTAAATACATTTGACCCTTTTGTATGCCTCTGCAGCAGACGGCCTTTTGGAAACATAATGACCAAAGAAGGAAATTACTCAAAACGAGCAATTTCTTCTTTCGTCACAATGTTTTCCACATTTTAGTCGTAGGTTATCCATTCAATTATAGAGATTTTCCTTTTTTTGACAAAATATGTTCAATGTCGTCTGCTGCAGAATTGTCATATGAGGGAAAAGGTTAAAAGTCCTTCTATCAGACTGCAAATTTCCATCAACGGGAACTGAATTTTATTGCTCACATGCAACAGGAACAGATTGATATCCCATTTCAGTCACTCAAATAACTTGGTCAATTATATAGCTTCTAACAACAAATCTACAGCAGATACCTTTGAAATCATACCTGCAGAGCTCTAGATCAGAAGCGTTTTAATGCTCTAAAATACTTTTTTGACCTCCAAAACCTATGTTGTGGGTACTCAAAAGAATCGTCTCGGTGAGACGATTCTTTTGAGTACCCACAACATAGGTTTTAATGACTGCTAAGAGAGATATCATATGAGAAAGACCTTTTTACTCCTCATCTAATCCTCTGTATAGGCATAGAAATGGACAATCTCTATAGATGAATATATAATCAGTGAATTAGGTTGAAAAACATAGAAGCCTCTGAACGAGTCTGCAAACGAAAATTTATTTATTTATTGGGGTTTTACGCCGCTTTCAACAATATTTCAGTTATATCACGGTGACAGTTCACTTATTCATGATCCCTGGGTAAACAAAACAAACCAGTACTAGGCTAGAAAATGTGCCTTGCCCAAAGGCACTCCACCATGATCGTAGTGCCGCGACTGGGGATCGAACCTGGGACACCCGGTTTCGAAATCCCCCCCCCCGACGCTAATCACCCGAACACAGCGAATTCCATCTGCAAATGAGAAATGATCAATGAGCCTCAGCTCCGGATACATACCTCGGTAATTGATGGGGTTTTCCCTGCTTTCGTTGAAAGCTGATAGGCACTCTCTATAACAGATGCAGTGACAAACAATCCTCCTTCAAACTGCAAAAAAAAAGAAATCAATAACATATTAGTTACTTTCATTGTTTTTCTATTCGAATAGTGAATAAACAAGAATGATGAAGGAACAAACAAAAGTGTCACCTGTCATTTACTTACAACTACAAGATGGTTTTTCAGCGCCTTTCCACCTACTATATTAGAGGCCGAATTAAGGCTACTTCACAATTAGGAGAAGCAAACTTGTCTCACAATGATGTGAACAAAATTCACATAGCAACCAAATGAAGTGTATTCTTGCATAATCCAGTAAAAAGTGCAAAAGTTATAAAGCAAAATAAATTGGAATGTACCGTGTTCATAATATTTCATCAATACATGTGTATAACATATCATTTTTTGTCATAATTTTGCGTATGTCATTGTTTTCACAATTTAGCACGTTGAATTTCACAAATTCACAAAACCAATAGGCTAGGGAGTCTTCACAAGATTGGATGGAAAGGGGCTGTTTTTTGTAAAACATCAATGTTATATTCCAGAGACAAAGTCCAAGCAGACAGATGGCACAGAAATTAACCAAAACATCCAGGTGCCAATAAAAGACAACACTGTTCAAAGGAACATCATTTGATGGCTGTTAAAAAACTAAATATCAAAGGCATTTAAAGTTGCTTTTATTACACAGTCACAGGTAATGTCATGTTGTATGTGATGTTTATAAACATACTTGTAAATATTTGTCATCCACTTCATCAGCCTGGGCCACCACATCCTCTATAAGATCAAAGTACTTGTTTAAATCAGTGCCCAAATCTGTGATTATGCGGAAAGCATAACTGTGACTGAAAGTGATAAAAATATAAAATAAGCCACAAACAATCCTGATTAGTTACTGTTTTGTTCCTGTAGAAGAATTATATTTAGAAGGAATTGTATTTTAACCAGAATAACTTTAATTGGAGTTCAACTGTATTCACCGCAATCACATAATACTTTGTTATATGAATCCAGTCTTTTGGTCTGTAGGTGCATAAGTATATGTAAAGGTAGCTAATCCTACAAGATTTTAGACATTGAACACTTCTAGGGGGGTAAAAAAACAACCAGTGTATCGGGTTATTGGGAATACTGGCTTCTGCTTTATAACAAATAAAATCCCTACCTGAGTGGGGTGTCATCCAACTTCAATGCGGCTGCTAAAGATGTCCCAACCTTAGATTTGTCAACTGAAAGTTTAAATGTTTATATATTAATAACAAAGAGTGCTATTCTGTATGTCTTTGTATTTAAAAGACAAACTTGTACAACCTGTCAATTTTTTTTATCCCATTTTTATTTCCATAGTTTCAAGAACATCCATTTTATCAAATCTCTCACGTTAACCACTGGGGATTACTCAGGTTTGTATTGAGTACCAACAAACATTCATAGTATAAAACGGAATTTATTTTCATTTTTAACCTGATATCAGTCTGTCTTTTTATTTTCAAAGCTCAAAATTGACAAAAACATTTACTACAGAAAAATATAAATACAAGAGCATTTCTCAGAACACATGTGACACCTACAAAGGTAGGATAATAATTGAGTAATTGTATTGACAATAAAAGTGAAAGGAGAATAATTAAACAAGAGGGCCATGATGGCCCTGGATCGCTCACCTTAATTATACAATGTACTACAATGCAAAATACATCAGGACAATTATTCTGAATGCAACCTCCACAGTGTTAACAAGATTTTCCTTCATTTGGCCTAGTGATCTATATTTTTTTACCTGATATGACCCATATTCCAACATGGACTAGATATTATCAAGACAACATTCTGACAAATTTTCAACTTGCTCAAAGTCAAAATGCGGCCTCCGGAGTTTGAACAATATTTTCCTTTATTGACCTTGTTTCTGACCCTACATGATCCATATTCGATCTTGGCTTAGATATCATTTAGATAAACATTCTCATACAATGTCAAGCTGCTGTAGCAAAAAATGTGTCTTCTACAGAGTTAACAAGATGTTCCTTCAATTTGGCCTAGTGACCTAGTTTCTGACCCAATATGACCCATATTCGAACTTGACCTAGATATAATTCAGACAAACATTCTGACCAAAATATAAGCTGCTGAAGCAAAAAATGTGGCATCCAAAGTGTTAACAAGATTTTCCTTCAATTTGGCCTAGTGACCTAGTTTTTGACCCTACATGATCCATATTCAAACTTGGCTTAGATATCATTTAGATAAACATTCTCATAAAATGTCAAGCTGCTGTAGCAAAAAATGCGTCTTCTACAGAGTTAACAAGATGTTCCTTCAATTTAGCCTAGTGACCTAGTTTCTGACCCAATATGACCCATATTCGAACTTTACCTAGATATCTTTAAGACAAACATTCTGACAAAATTTCAAACTGCTGAAGCAAAAATTGCGGCCTCTAGAGTGTTAACAAGATTTTCCTTCAATTTGACCTAGTGACCTATTTTTTTACCCAACATGACCCTTGATCGAACTTGACTTACATATCATCAAGAAAAACATTCTGATAAAGTTTCATCATGCTAAAGTTAAAAATGCAGTATCCAGAGTGTTAACAAGATTACCCTTCAATTTGGCCTAGTGACCTAGTTTTTAACCCGGCATATTCGAACTTGGCCTAGATATCATTTAGACAAACAGTCTGACCAAATTTCAAGCTGCTTAAGCAAAAAATGCGGCATCCAAAGTGTTAACAAGATTTTCCTTCAATTTGGCATTGTGACCTAGTTTTTGACCCTGAATGACCCATATTCGAACTTGACCTAGATATCATTTAGCTCAACATTCTGACAAAATTTCAAGCTGCTGAAGCAAAACATGCGGCTTCTACAGAGTTAACAAGATGTTCCTTCAATTTGGCCTAGTGACCTAGTTTCTGACCCAATATGACCCATATTTAAACTTGACCTAGATATCTTTAAAACAAACATTCTGACAATATTTCAACATGCTCAAGTTGAAAATGTGGCCTCTACAGTGTTAACCCTTCAATTTGGCCTAGTGACCTAGTTTCTGACCCGATATGACCCATATTCGAACTTGACCTAGCTATTTTTAAGACAAACATTCTTACAAAATTTCAAACTGCTGAAGCAAAAATTGCGGCCTCTAGAGTGTTAACAAGATTTTCCTTCAATTTGACCTAGTGACCTATTTTTTTGGCCTACATATCATCAAGACAAACATTCTGATAAAGTTTCAATATGCTCAAGTTGAAAATGTGGCCTCCAGAGTGTTAACAAGATTTCGCTTCAATTTGACCTAGTGACCTCGTTTTTGACCTCATATGGCCCAGTTTCAAACTTGTCCAAGATTTGATGGAGATGAATGTACTGATACACTTTCATGAAGATTGGATGCAAAATGTAGCCTGTAGAGTGTTAACAAGCTGAAATGTGGACGACGCACAACGGACGGACGCCGGACAAAATGTGATCACAATAGCTCACCTTGCACTTCGTGCATAGGTGAGCTAAAAACAAGAGGGCCATGATGGCCCTGGAATCGCTCACCTGATTTTTTTTTTCACTTTAGCTATATAAGCCCCGACCAATCAACATGGCTTAAAGGAATCTGATAGAGGGTCATCCAAGGAACATTTCTACAAAATTATTTGAAAATCGGCCTGACACTTTTGGAGGAGAAGATTTTTTAAGTTTTCACTATAGCCATATAACGCAAAAAAGCCCCGCCCCCCCCCCCCCCCCCTGGCTGCCATGTTTTTCGACCAATCAACATGGCTTTAAGGAATCTGATAGAGAGTCACCCAAGGAACATTTCTACAAAATAAGTTCAAAATCTGCCAACCAATTTGGGAGGAGAAGAATTTTGGAGTTTTTTTCGTTTCGTTGCCATGGAAACCAGAATTCTGCATGGATCCCAAAAGTTTTAAGGAATTCTGGTGAGGTCATTGAGAGGATGCTTTCTGTGAAGTTTTCACTATAACCATAAAACGCAAAATAGCCCCGCCCCCTGGCGGCCATGTTTTTCGACCAATCAACATGGCTTGAAGGAATCTGATAGAGGGTCACCCAAGGAACATTTCTACAAAATTATTTGAAAATCGGCCAGACACTTTTGGAGGAGAAGATTTTTTAAGTTTGCACTATAGCCATATTGGCAAAATAGCCCCCCCCCCCCCCCCCCCCCCCCTGGGGGCCATGTGTTTCGACCAATCAACATGGCTTGAAGGAATCTGATAGAGGGTCATCCAAGGATCATTTCTACAAAATAATTTGAAAATCGGCCCGACACTTTGGGAGGAGAAGATTTTTAAGAATTTTTAAGTTTTTTTCATTTCGTTGCCATTGAAACCAGAATTCTGCATGGATCCCAAAAATTTTAAGGAATTCTGGTGAGGACATTGCGAGGATGCTTTCTGTGAAGTTTCATCCCAGTTGACCCACCGGTTACAGAGGAGAAAATGTTGATGGACGCCGGACGACAGACATAGGGCGATCACAATAACTCACCCTGAGCACTTCGTGCACAGGTGAGCTAAAAATAAGCAGACTAAAGTGTTGTTTCTTGCATTGTTTCATTCTCCTGATCAAAAGTGTTAACCATTTAATGCAAAGCCTTACAGATAGATGATGGAAAAGTGATCCCCAAATGTCTTTACATATCTTGATCTTTTAATAAACATTTTAAATAAAAACAATACCTGACAAGCCAAGATTTTTCAAGGCAAAGTAGGCGTAGTAAATATCTGAGACTGCTGCATCATCTTTAATGGCATCAGTCAGCAGTTTCTGTGCGCTGCCGGGATTCAGCTTACAGCCTGATAGAGCAGAGGCAGCAGTGGATGCATGGAACCAGGAGGCTACACTGCTTGCTTCAACAAGAGATGTAACAGTCTTGCATACCTCCTAGAATACAAAGTTACAATAACAAATCATTATTGTCCCTTCCTTACAAAGTGCATAGAAAGTAACAAAGAACTACATTGTTATCACTAAAATGATGCAGGTATTGAATATCCTAGTAATGTCCTGAAAATTGCTTAAATGGACATTACAGGTCTTGATGCAGACATAATTATTTTTCCAGAGACAAGTGTGATAACTGCTCAATTATCAATATGATTTGTGAATTTTGGTCATTCCTTAGGCTTAAAAAATAAATATGTGTGGTTCAGGTAACATTGGTCAAAGAAAAAGGGTAGGTAGGTAGGCTTTTTTTTTTCTTCCTTCAGAAGCAAGTTCAAGTTGTTACAGACGGAAGTGGTTATAAATGTGTGCTATATGCACATTCAAGACATCTCGTGCAATAATTCTTGCAAAAACTTCCCCCGACGGTAGATGAGTTGATGACTGCCTTCATAATTCGTTTTGAAGGGCCATGGACGCGTTTTCTACCGTCACGGCGAACACTGTGGCCACCGCCATGTTTGTTTTATTACGATCGATAAACGCTTTCCAAGCGTTTCAGTTTCGTACTCAATTATCTAAGTTCCCAAAATCGATAAAAAGTTCTAGGGTCGGCCCCAAAAAATAGGGAAGGTAGGGTTACCTGAACCACACATATTTTTTTTTTAGCCTTAACCTTTCCCACCCACATCAGCAAACGACTTTTAAAAACATTGTTGAAAATGAGAAACACCATATTTTCAATTCAGTTCATAGATTTTTCCATGTTTGTTCGAAAATCTTAAATGCTTGGTTGTTATGAATACATTTCAAATTACACTGGCCAAAGGATTTTTTTTTTCACTAGTCAGAACCAAAACTTACTGTCCATGGACCATATGACCACAGCTAATTTGGCAAGACTGATGTAATAATGGGTTAATAAATCTTCCACCAAACTTCCTATTTCTTATTTATAACAAACTTTTATGATCCTATAGGCAGAGAGCTCCAGATAAGGGGCATTTTTTATGTTATGAAATCCTTTTTTGTCACTAAAACCCTATGTTGTGGGTACTTCTAAGAATCGTCTCAGTGAGATGATTCTTTTGAGTAACTGCAACATAGCGTTTGGTTGGGTAATAAGCGAGATGTTTTGGGAAATGGAGCTGAATATCCCTCCTTATCTGGTCCTCTGTATAAGTTATCTTTACCATACCTGTTCCTTTGGAATAGTTGCTCCAAAAAGCTTCAACCCAAGGATGGAATAATGGGCGGAAGCTGCATCACTGTAGGGCTGTGCAGCTTCAAAGACTGACCTCAACCTTGATCGGTCAACAGTTGTTAGGAAACTAGATGGAGTGAGGGCCTGGCCCACCACAGCAACAGCAAACAGAAACAACACTGATGTACCTGAAAGAGACTTCATACTTAACCAGTTTGCTTTAGCATGTTTTTTTGGTTTTAATTTAAAAATAATTATTTCAGTTAGTGTGGGGGATTTGGAGTAGAGCAGCTTGTTGATTCTATCCACGCTCATAATGGTGGATCGCACAAAGGCAAGGCACATTTCCTAGCCTAGAACTTGTTTGTTTACCAAGGGATCATGAATAAGTGTTCTGCTGCCATGAAATAATGTCAATAATTAATGATAAATGTGTATTTCCTAGCATTCTACTCAAGGACGATTAAAGCCATTGATCAATCATCGGCCTCAGGACAATTATGTTTCCCTCTTGATTTTACTTGTCATTTTCAACTTTCAAAAACAGCGGAAAAATGAACAATTATTCGATGTGCACAAACCGGTATAGGCTGCTGTCAAGTGTCATCTACAAAACTGCATACGTTGCAGCAAATCAAAATGAGGAAAAGCGGACACTATACAGAAAATTATTGCATATTAATTGCGAAAGAAGGGACAACACAATTTGTAAATGCCATGTCAATGATTTTATGCTTTAAGTGTTGCAATTTCTTATTAAATAGTCTTCTTTTACACGTGGCAAAATCTAGTTAGCCGGTTAGCTTGACGAGATATTTTAAGAGGAATGCATGCATATTCAACATTGTCAGCTTCCATACAACTTGTGCTATAATGTTGTGATTATTATGTATCATAAAATTTAATGCCAATACATTATTTCAAGTGTAATAAGAAATAAATTGTAAAAAACCGAACCGACTCCTACCTTTCGCCATTTTGTATAGGTCACTTCCGGGGACGTGGGTAATCCGGGTTCTTTCGCAAGAGTAACGAGAAAAGTGTTAAGGTTAATATGTCCTCAATAGAATAAAAAGACAACTCCCGAATCTCAAAGGGATCTATTTATATATGTTGATTGATTGATTGATTTAACGCCGATTTCAACATTTTTTCAGTCATATAACGGAGGCCAGTTCAGTTCACCTACTCATGTTTTCTGGTTTTCTCACACAAGTACCCCAAACAACATACTCTCTAAGCAACTGGCTGATTTTTCACAAAGACTGTTAGCCCATTGTTGAAAGACGAATGACGCTTGTCACAGCGTTTCGTTACCTCTTCGTTTGCAACAGAAAAAAAATGTCGGTTTCGTACCCGGAAAATGTTTGGCTATTTGGTATTAAACTGAAACTGTTTTGTACCCGAAAACGAATTGGCTGTTTCGTACCCGAAAATAAATCGACTGTTTTGTACCCGGAAATATATTGTTTTGAACCCGAAAATGAATTGGCTGTTTAGCACCCAATAACGAATTGGATATTTCGTACCCAATAACGAATTGGATGTTTCGTACCCAATAACGAATTGGCTGTTTCGTACCCGAAAATATATCGGCTGTTTCGTACCCCGAAAAAGTATTGGGCGTTCCGTAATCGATATCCAATTGAGCTCCTAATTTTGCTCAATATAATTAATCTAAAATCCTCTCTTGAATTTGTTGGAGTTACCACTATCACAACAGTGCAATATCTTTGCTAGCCTAGTAGGTTTTATCTTGAACTTTTCTTCGGGGATATGGGGCTATATATCACTGCATTTTTTTGTTTTGTTTTTGTTTAGATGAAGAACACCTTTGATTGTCAGTCGAAAACGTAACATGATGAGATATTGGACGCACACATTTTAAGGGATCACTCATTCCTCAAATCTGCTTAAAACATTTTAACCCTGTCCCACTTGTAGACGCATTTGCAGCAGACGACTTTTGAAAACATCGTGGCAAAAGGAGAAATTGCTCATGGTGATTAATTTCCCCTTTTGCCACAATGTTTTCAAATTTATTTAATGGTTAAACTATAATTTATGAAAATATTTCACATTTTTGCCAATATGTTTTCATAGTCGTCTGCTGCAGAATTGTCGTATGTGGGAAAGGGTTAACAGAAGACTGTGAAAACGCATTTAACTCCCTTCATACTGCCTGTTTATTATTTGTATCTTTGAACAAATTTGAAAGATGACATCCAAAGATATATTTCTATGAAGTTTTGTGTAAAGTTGCCAAGTGGATTAGGATGTGATGTCATTTGAAGCTTAAAGTTCAATGTACCCATTTTCTGATGCCGCCTGGTAACAAAGCATTTCAACCAATCAATATGGCTTTAAAGAATTTTGAAAAGGGGCACTGAGGGAACACATAAGACAAGTACTTTCATAAAAAATAACGTTTTAAAACATTTAACTTTGCCCTTTTCTGATGCCGTCTCGCTCCACCTTTTTCAACCAATTACTATGGCTGATACTGGTAAAAACGAAATAAAAATTCGATACTTTTTTTTAATATGCAAATTAGCTATTTTATTTCGTATTTACGAAATAAATATTTCGTTTAAACGAAATAATCATTTCGTTAAAACGAAATAATAATTCAATACTTTTTTTTAATATGCAAATTAGCTGTTTTATTTCGTATTTACGAAATGAATATTTCGTTTAAACGAAATAATTATTTCGTTAAAACGAAATAATAATTCAATACTTTTTTTATTATGCAAATTAGCTGTTTTATTTCGTATTTACAAAATCAATATTTCGTTTAAACGAAATAATAATTCGATACTTTTTTTAAATATGCAAATTAGCTGTTTTATTTCGTTAAAACGAAATAATAATTCGGTACTTTTTTTTAATATGCAAATTAGCAGTTTTATTTCGTATTTACCATAACGCATGACATTTTATAAACTTTATAAGTGCACGTGTTACCGAGTTTCCACATGGTTGTCTGATGGTTTTGATTGATTGGGGTTAAATGCCGTTTTCAACAATCAATTTGTTCAGTCATATCACGGCAGCCAGTTCATCTTATCATATGTTTCCTGTTGTTTTCACATCAGTACTCCACACAACATACTTTGCCGAGCCCCGGTAGCTCAGTCGGTAGCGATGCGGGCTGTCAATCCATGGGGTTTGTTAGTTTGAATCCCGGCTCGGCCAACTTTCTTACCGACGATTGACAAAAGTCAATGCGACATGCGTCATTCGTCTTCCACCAATGGGCTCAGTCTATGTGGAAAATCAGCCAGTTGCTTGGGAAGATTGTTGTGTGGAGTACTGGTGTGAGAAAACCAGGAAATGCATGAGTAGGTGAACTGGCCGCCGTGATATAACTGAAAAATTGTTAAAAACGGCGTTAAACCCCAATCAATCTACAATATACTTTCCACGCAACTGGCTGCTTTTCCACATCGACTGTTAGCCCATTGGTGAAAGACGAATGACGCTTGTCGCAGTGGCTTTTGTCCAACATCGTAAAGAATGTTTGCCGAGCTGGGGTTCGAACTCACAATCGAACCCCTAGATTGACAGCCCGCGTCCTTACCGACTGAGCTTCCGGTACTCGGCTGATGGTAGACTCGATATATTTATTTTAATTTATTAATTTACTTAATAAAACATCGCAAATTTGTATATTAAAAAAGTGTTGAATACTAACTATTATTTCGTAAATAAGAAATAAAACGGCTTATTTGCATATTCAAAAGAAATGTCGAATAGTAAGTATTATTTCGTAAATACGAAATA
Organism: Serripes groenlandicus; assembly: GCA_031761405.1. Taxonomy (NCBI): domain Eukaryota; kingdom Metazoa; phylum Mollusca; class Bivalvia; order Cardiida; family Cardiidae; genus Serripes; species Serripes groenlandicus. The sequence continues at coordinate 897,092 of JASEVX010000045.1, read as the reverse complement.
AAACGGCTAATTTGTATATTAAAAAAATGTGTCGATAATAATGATTTCGTTTAAACGAAATAAGTATTTCGTAAATACGAAATAAAGCGGGCTTCTTTGCATATTAAAAAAAAGTATCGAATTTTTATTTCGTTTTTACGAAATAAGTATTTCGTTTAAACGAAATGGTTATTTCGTTAATACAAGATAACTTGGCTTATTTGCATATTAAAAAAAAGTATCGAATTATTATTTCGTAAAAACGAAATAAAAATCCGATACTTTTTTTTAATATGCAAATTAGCTGTTTTATTTGCATACTAAAACAATATATTGAATGTCACTTTAGGGGCTCTGTAGACAAGCTTATTCAGAGGAGAATATTTTTTTTAAAAATGGTTAAATTTTACCCTTTCTGATGCAAGTTTTCCATAGAAAATAAATATACCGCGCAATTTCCAATTTCTTCTTCTGCAACAATATTTCTAAAACTCGTTTGCTGCAGCATCTTGCATCAGAAAGGGTGAAATTTGCCCATTTTTTAAAAAAATATTCTAATAGTGAAGGTAGCCAGTTACCCAGAAATAATGTTTTGTGGTGTACCGATACAAGAAAGCAAGGAAATACAAGTCAAGTCAATTGGCCGCCGTGACATAACCGAAATAACGTTGAAAACTGCCTTAATTATATATAAATCAATCAATCAATCAATCAATCAGTATAGCATGTTTATTAACACTGTCGGGATATAATACATAACCTTGCTAAATCCTTTTTTTCTACAATTTTTCATTCGGCGATAGCTGTTTAACCTCAGTTTTGACCTATATGTTAAACAAACGATCTGGATTGTAGACAAATCAAATTTTGTATTTAATGAATAATGCAAAGAAATATAGGAAATGAAGCGTTTTGATTGGTTTATAGTTAAGTTGGCGATCCTACGAGAGGCACTAATAAGGTGAAGATTTAAAATTAACATTTAATTTTTTCCTTAAGAAATACATTTCAGTGAAAAAAATCATTGAAACGTATGAAATATAATATTTAAGAACAAACTATTAATTATTTTTGAAACATGATACGTTTTCAGTTATTTATCGTCAATTGAAACTTATACACCTCTTGGGAGCCTCGCGTGGACTCCAGTCATGTGACGTATTCTCGGCCTTGAATGCGCACGTTCCATTTCTTAGTGTTTTCTCATATTGATCGCCGTTTATCTTTTTGAAAGATATTTCTTGTTTCTTACAAGACGAAGGTATGACTTTATGGTTTATTTGAATGGTGTATTACGCCGATTTCAACAGTATTTCAGTAACATCACGGCGCTTCCTGTAATTTACCAATATTGCCGGTAAGTTTAACCTGGCACCAACGCATCAGTTGGTATGCTATCCTCGCAATCCTGAGCTTGCCGAAAGGAAGCCACTACGACCAATTTTAATGTATTTGGTATAACTTTAACGGGGATCGAACCCGGTTCTTCTGATCTAAAGGCGCACGCCCTAAGCACTACACCACCGATGCGGCCATGAATTTATAGAAATGATAGCATAGTTTTTATTGCGCGGGTGCCTCAGCACCAGTGCATATATTGGTTGTGAAATAACTGTTTCTGGTGCAATGGGCTTGCGCATTTAATCGTCTTGATCGCGTATGCGCCGTATTTTACTGTCAGCTCTCGGATATTTCCGTAGCAGTTCGTCACTAGACTGGTTCTCGTTCGAGTTTGCAATAGAATATTAAGATAAGTGAACCAGTCTATTTATATGCGAGTAGTTTTTTTTATAATTAAAATGTAAATTAAAATCACCCACCGTTACTACCATTTGTTACGTGTACCGGCGTTAAGCCATCGCGGGTCACCCATCCAGGCACTAACCGCGATAAACGTTGCTTAACTTTACGAAAAGGTTAACCACTCTACCAACGTCGCTATAAAAGCTATAGAAGTGATATTTATACCTGTTCCCGTTTCATTTCTCCCTCACTGAACACAAGCAGTATACCAGAGCGGAGTCTATGTAAAACCACCGGGGTTTTGATAACAGGAAAATGGGAATATTTTCATAAATGCGAAGTTAGTTTGCTAAATTTTGCGAATATATTAAGGAAAAAAAAGGACGCGCATGCGCTGACAAATGTTTTTACAATAATTTTGAGAGATCGAGGTCAACACAATGGGAAAAGGTATTTTTGTTTTCGTTTTACGTATTTAACTAAAACCGTATTGTTATCATATATTTATATCCTATATTTAAAAGCGGGTTTCGTGTTTTTCGAATCAAACAGTATTTCTTAAGCCATACAATGCTGATTCCCGCGCTAACATCGAACTGCTGCTTCTTGCAGCAACTCTTGCTTCTTATATATTGGATGCGAAACTTTGCAATATTTCATACAGAGGTTAGAGAAACGATTAGAAATGTACATAATTTATTTCGTACTCAAAAAAGAAATCGTACAAAATTCGCTTGTTAACCCCCCTTTCCCACATACAGGCTTTCAGACGCCTCTGCATCAGACGAATTTTGAAAACATTGTGGCAAAAGGAGAACTGGCTCATATTAATTATTTTCTCCTTTTATTACAATGTTTTCAACTTTATCCAATGCTTATATTCAGTCACATAGATTTCCCTTAGTCGTCTGCTGCAGATTTGTTGTATGTGGAAAAGTGTTAACCGTGAAGAGTTCTGTAATCCAATGAATTTAATATGCATATTGTACAAAAAAAGGTTAATTTTATTTTGCGTTTAGCTGAATGTAAATACAGCAGAAAAGTCTAGGTCACCTCATGATACAAAAGTTAAACTAAGAAAATCATTTCCAAATATATAGTCAATACAGAAACTACATAATTACCGTTTAAAGCTATTCACGATATAAAAAAAAAAGTTTTAAAATCTGTCAGTTTGAATTTATTTACTAGATCGACATATTCGAAAGGAGTCCACAGTCAATGTTGTAAGTAGTTCCGGTGACCGCGGAGGAATATTCACTCAAATAATACAAAATAGGTCCTACTATTTCACTCGGTTCCGGTAAGCGACCCGTCGGTGTTCTCTTCAGGAATACTTCATCATACTTTGATCCTTCAGCGATCAACTGTTTGATGTAGTCGGTCATCACCAAGGTTGGGTTTACAGAATTGACCCTTATACCATGAGGTCCAAGTTCAAGTGCAAACTGCTTGGATACCATGTCCAACCCTGCCTTGGTAACGCTGTATGGTAACTCTCCGGAAAGAGCCTGCTTCGAGCAAACACTGGACACATTCACGATGGATCCTTTAATGCCATTATCAACCATTTTCTTCGCAAAGACCTGTATTATATTAATTGCCGCCAATAGATTTGTATTGACATGTTTATCAATCTCGTCCTTACCTACAGTCAGTGCAGACGGTTCTGGAGATGTGCACAGTGCCGCAGCGTTATTAACAATGCCGTCCATAGCGCCCAAGCTGTCTAAGGTTGTCCGTGTCTCGTCCCAGTTTGATATGTCCAACACGATAGGCGTGATGGACGGACATTCCTCTTTCAGCTTGGTTAGCGTTGATTCTGTACGACTTACAGCAAAAACGTGGCATCCAGCCTTCGCTAAGGTGTCAATGCTTTTCCAATTCCGCGACCAGCTCCTGTAACAAGTACCTTTTTTCCTGTGAAATTAAACGCCATGTCTGTAAACGAAACAAAAAGACAACTGATAAGTATACGCACAAAGCTATTACACATATGTACAATGTTTCGGATTGGTACTTACTTGTTGTTTTAGAGCAGCATATACCGAGTGAATGTCTAACAAAATATAAGTGTATTTATTTTATGCTTAGTGTGGAATATGAAAAAATGACGTCACGTCACGTTATGCCGGAACTACTTTTTTAATTCTTAAGGAAGGCCACTGTGTTGATATATAGCCTTCCAGTATGTACGAGTTGTCTCCCTTTGTTTCCTTAAAAAGTTCGTCTGCAAAATTTATGTCCAAGACTCAAGGAAAGTAGAGGAAGCGGCGGAGTAGAAATCATGGATGAAAATGAATTTGAGGAATTTGACGAGGAGTCACTATTTGGAAATTTTGCCCTTTCTGGCGATGGGACAAGCAGTGCACACAAAGGAACAACAACCCAGGACAGGTTTGGGGAGGTGTCATCATTAGATGTGCTTTCGTTTTTAGAAAACAATAAACAGTAACACCAAAAAGAAAACAAAAGGTGATATAGATCTGATAGAGTCATTTTTGGCCACAAAAAATGAGAGCCGGAAACTTGAGTTCATACCCCCCAGTCAGCTAAATGACTATTTATCTGCATTTCTCCTGGCTGTGAAGAAGAAGGATGGGGGAGAGTATGAACCATGTACCCTGCAGAGTTTCATTTCATCTGCTGATAGATATTTAAAATCGAATGGTTATAAAACCGCTTTAAGGGGCAGTATTGATTTTACAAGAACGATGCAGGTGTTGAAAATGAAGACTAAACAGTTAAAAAGTTTGGGAAAAGGCAATAAACCTAAGGCTGCGGACCCTCTGCAAGATGTACATATTGAGAAAATGTTTGACAGTGGAACACTAGGTTACAGTCGACCAAGTGCATTAATTCATTCCCTTTGGATACTCTGCACAACCAACTTTGGAATGAGAACTGGCCAGGAAGTACACAGTCTGAGATGGGGGGGATGTGCAGTGCAAGGAAGACGAGATAGGGGAATATCTGATCTATGATACAGAAAGACAGACAAAAACGAGGACTGGTGCTAATGTGAGAGACACAAGGTAATTTCCACTTTATTTTTAATTTAAGTATTGAACTTGTATTCTGATAATTCAGTTTGTTTTATTGGTATGTTAATTTAAGCCGCATTGAACATGATTTCAGTTACATCACAGCGCCTGTTTTAATAGTTATTCATGATTCCTGGGTAAACCAGCGGCTACAGCGGATTTGCCACTTGAATTTTATAATTATACAGTACATGTAAAATAAATAAATTAATAAGGTTTCGTATATTTCACAAACCCATAATGAATGAATGACATAAATTATGAATGAAACAGAATATCCATGAGGCAAATAGTGTCTATCCTGATTAACCTGCTCAGTCTGCATGCTGATCTGGGTTGCTACATTATGCAGAGGCAGCAAAGTACATAGTGTTGCTTTTTAATTTCTTGTGGAACCAAAGATATATTTTCCTCCTTCAGATCAACGAAACCAAGGGCGTATGCTGTTCCTGGTGCAAAAGAAAAGGATCCTGTGCATATCTACAAAATCTTTGCTGAAATGCGCCCAGTTGAAATGTTGGACCCTGAAAGTCCTTTCTTTTTGTCTGTTGCAAACAAAACACCAAAGCCTGGACAACCATGGTATAAAAAACAGCCAATGGGTATAAATAAGTTATACGGAATAATGAAGGAAACGAAAGCAGATGCTGGGATTGAATGTGAAAAAAAAATTACGCCAGTGAACTCGACAGTTCCGGGTCAGTAACCAAATTAACGAATATTGTCTCTTTGAAAAGAAAGTTGAGAGAAACAAAACTACATAAAATGTTAAACAAATACTTCCTCCCCACGATGATATAATTCAATAATTATACAAATTTGTTAAAATGTTTCTTTAGTGTCTGCAATTGCAAGCTGTAAATTTGACAGTTTCGGGTCAAACTTGCCATTTCCGGGTCACGTGACAAATGTTTATTTCTGTTATTCAGGGGTAACCTCAAACAGCGGTTTTTAATAACAAGATATTCATTTAACATATTTATTAAAATAATATGAAAAAAAGAACTAAAATATATCACTTGCAATTACCTATTGCCGCGAACAAGTTCAGAACAGTGATGGGGCTAAATTTACAGTACACTCTTTCATGCACGAAAACTGATGAATTTTTCAATCAACTAATAAGTCATATTTGACAAAAAATGTAAATTTTAATAACACATTTTTAACATTGATTTATCACCATAAGCTTTAAATTATTCTTAAAAAGTTCCCAAAATAGTTTTACTAATAAATTGATAATTTTGAGAAATTCCTTTTGGCTGACCCGAAAGTGTCGTATGTGAACTAGGTCAAATTTATCCGCTAGTTTGGCATAAGCAACTTCGACAGGTCAATAAAAGATATTTATCTTGTTCAGTAGTAAATCACCTATACATGTATGTGCAATACATAACTGTATTACTGAAATTATGGCTACAATCAGCAATTTACGCTGTGACAGGTAAATAAAAATATTGAGATTTTGCTTTCGCGGGAATCGATGCAGTCATGTGTTTCGAGATTACGACATCCGTTCTTGAAATGACAACGTCCTAAATCGAAGTGAAACTAGCCAAGCTAATGGGAAATATGACTTGATAATCAAATTGTCAAAATGCTGTATCCTTCTCGAATACTAAACATTTATTTCCAAATTTGACCCGGAATTGTCGATGACCCGGAACTGTTGAGTTCACTGTATAAAATGTTATAGAGGACATGCGCGCATAAAAATGTTTTAAATGTAAATTGTATTTAACTGATAGAACACAGTGACAGTATCTCATTATAAAGCATAAAATAAAAATATGAAATTGTCTATAAATAAAAGTTTTTGTATATGAAAGAGTTGGAAATATTATGGCAAAATGAAGTACATGTAATTGATTGTTTTGAGCAAATTTCTGCTATTGTCACAATGTTTTCAAAATGTGTCTGCTACAATATGAATGAAAGGGTTATAAAATGTAAAACCAGAATAAAAATGTACTCACGTCATTAAACTGACTTCCACTGACATTAAAAAGTTCACTTCTTTTGTTTTCTAAGTTCAGTTTGAGTAATGCTGGATGATGTTAAAAAAACAATCCGGCTAATTCATCAAAATTGTAGAGTGAAATAACAACAGCACCACTACAAAAATGAATGAAAGCTAACTGGAACTGGTTAAATTCAAATTCATTGCCTTATTCTCAATCCATAGACATCGAAATCTTTCATCAAGATTTTTGTTGTATGGTCCAGTACTGGCAGTAGATCTTTCCCCCCGTCTGCAGACAATCTGTAAAATCACAATCTACAGGCATACAATACCAAGACACTTTCAATCAATACATTGTATGGGGTCAAAGTATATTTAATTACCTACCTCTACAGTAATTTTATTCCTGATGTAATTTTAAATCCATTTATTTATATTTTTAAATCCATTATTTTAAAACATCAACAAACACATTTTGTGAAAAACCTATTTTTAGACCTATTGCTAGGTATTTACAGAGTGTTCTCCCTTTGACCATACATTAATTTCATTTTATCATTCAACAACTTTTTAAACATTTAGAACTCTGCTCTTGTAGCAGACAGCGTTGTGTGCAAGGATTCTCGACAATGTCTCCGCTGTTCGGAGGTCCATTTTCGGATAGTACGAGGGTCCATGCACATTGGTGTACACTTATATTGATGTAGTTGTGTACGGATTGATAATGACTCGGAACAGCATGTACGGATTTGTTGATCTTTAATTACGGAAGTGAACAATCTATGTTAACACCGGCATATACATAATACAAGTTTATAATGCGGGTCCAATACTGGTAGTAGGTCACTACATCTCTCCCTATTTTAGATATGATGTTTCCAAACAATATTGATAAAATTACTAGCAGTTTAGCACTAGGTCTTACAAACATATTTAACTTAACAATTGCATAGGTTAACAATCAAACTTATTTAACTAAGCAATTGTATAGGTTAACAATTTGACTCATTATATAGAAAATCTTGTATAAACATATTCATATAAAATGACTGGTACTAAACTAACTTTTCCAATAATGTTAAATTACTAGGTCTCAAATATGTTTCATATGTTTCCTTTGATTTAATACAAAATGTTATATGATGACTAGATATAAACATTCTTTATAGATATCAAATGTTCTAGTATAGATATCAAATTTCCTATTATAGATATCAAATGTAGATATCAAATGTAGATATCAAATGTTCTGTTATAGATATTCAAATGTTCTGTTATAGATATTAAATGTTCTGTAGTAGATATCAAATGTTCTTCACACTTTCATGAAATGTTATTGTTTCTTCCCTTTTTAATAAAGTTAAATAACTGTTGTTTATTTAAACTATTCACTAAAAGATGATATTTGAGTGGAAAACACAACTTTCATGGTTTAACAGGGGATTATTATGCCCCAACACAGTTTAAAACAGGGAATTATTATGCCCCAACACAGTTTAAATGTATCACTTTTTTACATAATCTTTTAAATATTCCGGTTCGCGTCTTGTTCTTATTGGTCGGTTTGGCATTGCGACTGGATCTGGCACTACAGGAACTTTAGGAGTGTCTACTGGGAGCTCAACTGGATCTTCAAATGTATTTTCTATGAACTTCTCATTATCAATTATTTCTTCATTTTCAATATTTTCTTCACTATTATTGTCTATACAATATTTCAGTCCAGATTTGATCTTTTTAAATTTTGAGCTGTTTCTGGTAATTTTATGTTTTTCATTTTCTGCCGTTATCATGTTTCCTTTCTTTGATTTTACCAGATAAGGAGATGGTACGTATTTCGAGTTCACTTTGGTTTGTTTTTCATTTTCTACAAGTACTTCAACACCAACTTTGATTGGGTAGTGTTTCGCATTGTTTTTCTTATCGCTGTATTCTTTACATGCGGATTTTGATTTTTCGTCTCTCTGTCTTGCCAACTCGTCTATCCTTTGTTCTGTTTCATTTACATATACTTGTGGTAATTTTGTAATTGGTTCACGTTGAAACATCAAACGATAGGGTGTAAAACCTGTTACAGTATGGGGAGTCGCCCTGTATTGTCTCAGAAACTTATACATTTCTTGTTTCCAATTTTTATGTTCTACATGGGCTGCTTTCACAACTTTCATGAGTGGCTTATTGAATGCTTCGGCCTGTGCATTAGCTCTCGGCCATCTTGGAGTAATACGTCGATGAGTGAATCCGCTGTATGAAGCAAATTGTCTAAACGAATCCGAGTTAAACGGACTTCCATTATCAGTCTTGATGGTTTTGACAATACCGAATGCTGATAGTGTTTTGTCAAGTATTGGTATGACCTGATTTGCTGACACTGATTTAATGACCTCAACGATTGGATATCTTGAATATTCATCAGTTATCACGAAAAGATATTCTCCACTAGGCAAAGGTCCGCAGAAATCGGCACTCACATTTTGCCAAGGGCCAGCAGGTAACTCAGACATCTTTAGTGGTTCCATCCTATTTCTTTCTTTTGTTGTTGCCAAACATGCAATACATCCTTTTATAACTTCTTCCACCATGTCACTCATATGGGGAAACCAGGCTTTTGATCTCAGGAAAGCTTTTGTTCTCGTTGCTCCTTGGTGTCCTTCATGTGCGATGTGGATTGCCCTTTCTCGTAGTGCCTTTGGTATGACAATTCTGCTGTCTCTTAGAAGAATTGTCTCACTATGAACAGTAAGCTCATCTTTCATACTTCTTAAAGCAGTCAATTCTTCGATGCTAACGTCTGGATCGTCAATAGTTTTCATATTATACCATTTTCCAGACTTTGTATAATCAATAGCTTGCATCAATGTTTTGTCCTGGACAGTAGCCATTTTTACTTCATCTAGTGTCATTGCCTTCAGGCTTGAAGTTTCAGCTATGAAATTAACATACTTTTCTGCCACATTTGACTTTTGTTCAGCGTTTTCAGAGCTTATTGGATGCCTTGAAATGTAGTCTGAAGGGTTATCGATTCCAGGTCTGTATTTAATTGATAATTTGTAAGGTTGCAAACGCAAACCCCATCTTTCAATGCGTAGTGGTGGTTTCTGTTTCTGCCATATCTTTTCAAGTGGTTTGTGGTCAGTTAAAATTGTGAACTGTGGAGCTCCTCGCAAGTATATTTCAAAGTGCTCACACGCCCACACAACAGCAAGGGCTTCTCGTTCTGTCTGACTGTAACGAGTTTCAGTATCTGTTAAAGCGCGACTCGCATATGCCACAATTCTGTTGTTTTGTGTCATTATTCCGGATAATCCAACAGGACTTGCATCAGTCATTATTTGTGTCTCTTTGCTTGGATTGTAATAACACATGACTGTGTCACTTGATAGTTCCATTTGTAGAATTTTAAACGCTTGTTGCTGCTCCCGATTCCATTGCCATTCTGTATCGTTTTTTGTAAGCCTTCTCAGCGGTTCAGTTATGTCTGCATAGTTGCGTATGAATCTAGAACAGTAGCTTGTCATACCAAGGAAACTCTTTAGCTCAGATACTGTTTGTGGAGAGGTCATCTGTTTAATGGCTTGAACTTTCTTTGGATCAGCTGAGATGCCATCACCACTGAATACAACACCAAAAAAAGTGATTGTCTTTTTGTTGTACTCACACTTCTCTTGGTTGAGTGTCAACCCATTTTCATGAAGTCGTTGAAAGACTTGTTCTAAAGCTGTGTCGTGATCCATCTGTGATTTACCAAATATAATGATATCGTCTGATATGTTCTTAGCACCATTAATTCCTTGAATGACATTTCGTATTGTTTCTTGAAATATTTCAGACGCTGAGCATACTCCAAAGTTTAGACGTTTATACCTGAAGACACCAACATGAGTATTGAATGCTGTAATGTATCTCGAACTTAAGTCCAGTTCGAGTTGATGGTATCCAGCTCTCAGGTCAAGTTTACTGAAAACGGTTGAGCCATTTAGGTCATTTACCAACTCGTCAATTGTTGGGAGTAAATGACGTTCTCTTTCAATGGCTTTATTTGCTTCGCGCATGTCTATACATAACCGTATTTCATTTGTGTTCTTTTTAGGCGGTGTGACAATTGGCGATATCCATGGGGTTGGTTCCCCTTCCACTTTTTCAATGACATCTTGTTTTACCAATTTCTCTATCTCCTTTTGAACTTTGTCTCGTAAATGGAATGGAGTTCTTCTTTGTCGTTGTGCCACTGGTTTAATTGAATTGTTTATGTGTAATTTTACTGTGTGTGACTTTAACTTTCCAATTCCTGTGAAAAGGCCAGGATATTTGTCTTTGATTTCCTTTACTTGTTTCACCACATGGATAATATCTAATTCACGTGCTGTTTCATACCCAAGTAGAGCACCATGATTGCCTTTGACAATAAAGAATGTGTGTAGTTGTATTTTGTTACCTTTCTCTATCATCAAATCACATTTTCCTTTTACGTTTAATGGTTTTCCACCACCATACGGCAGGAGTGTTGGCATATTTCTTTTGGAGAGTTTTATCGATCCAATCTGTGTGTGTGTCTGTTCGTCAAGAATGTTTACTGATGCTCCTGTGTCGACTATCATGCTGACTTTTTGTTTTCCAATCATCACATGTGTTCGCGGAGAATTTTTGCCAACAGAACCAATAATGCCATAACAGTACTCTTCGTCTGACTCAGACTGTCCTGCAACAGCTCCTTCTTGTATTTCCCGTACGTGTTCTCTTGTTCCGCGTACTTTTTGTCTACACACTTTCATGAAGTGATTTTGTTTCTTGCAGAAGTTACATGTCTTTCCTTTTGCTGGACAACCATTACTGTGAGGAAACTCACCGCCACAGTTTCTGCATTTCTGTTTTTGATTCGGATTCCTTGTGGTATGCCAAGAGTGATTCGGATTCTTTGTGGTATGCCAAGAGTGATAAGATTTCTCTTTATGTTTTTCTCTACCTGATGAACGTCTTTGACTTTCATTTCCTTTGTAAACTGCATTCACCATTTCTCTGTCCTTTTCCATTGTCTGTGCCTGTTCGTCTGACAATTCGAGTGAACGACCTACTGTCAATATGTCTGAAAGTGACTTATCTGACTCGCGAAGTGCTCTTCTCCTCAAGCGGTTTGATTTACAGTGTTGAATGACTTGCTGCAATATTTCTGTATCACTGTTTGTAAATTCGCATGTCTTTGCCAGAGTTCTGAGTTCAGTAACATATTCATCCAATGTCTGTGTCTGCGTTTGTTTACACAATCGAAATTTGTAAATTTCCATTTGAACATTTTTCTTTGGTGCAAAATAGTTTGTGAGAACCCCTTTTGTTTCGTCATATGAGGTATCGCCATCAGCCTTTTCTGCATCGTAAATGTCATACACCCTCTCCCCAGCATAGTGTAAGAGTAAAGCGCGTTTTCTTGCATCGTTTGCTATCGACATTCCGACAAGAAGATTTTCCAAACGACCGACCCATTTTTCCCATCGAGGCCCGGCATTTGATTTGTCCGCATCGTAATCAAACGATGGAAATAATGGCAAATTCATTTTTGCTTTGCACTACCATATATTGTAGAATTACTAACGTAGTTTACCTCGTCGCCAAATGATGTAGTTGTGTACGGATTGATAATGACTCGGAACAGCATGTACGGATTTGTTGATCTTTAATTACGGAAGTGAACAATCTATGTTAACACCGGCATATACATAATACAAGTTTATAATGCGGGTCCAATACTGGTAGTAGGTCACTACATCAAACGTTTTAACAAACACGGAGGTGGTGGTAACTGGGCTCGGGTACGCCTCCTGTTATATGAAGTAAAATCTGCTCCAAATCTGATTTGAGGCAATCTAGATCTGTTATATCATTTTTCAATATAATACGCCTTGCGTCCATTTACACTGTCAATGTTTAAATCCTTTTCATAAAGCAGCTTTTATACCCCTTAGGAGAAGGAGTCAGTGGAGTATGGTCTGCGGCATATGGGTGTCCCCATATACGCGGGCATGCCTTTCATTGCGTGTCGAGAGAATGGCGATATATGTGTCATTTACGAAGGATATGTTCCCCGACATGATCTGATGGTGCGCGCGAGAAGGGGTATACATCTTGAGGTGTGTACTGGGCCACCTCTACTGAATCCCCTTTTCAGTCCAACACAGATTACTTTTCGTAATTGTATATATATATATGCTTTTTTAGGAACTTGTCCAAAATTTGATGGTAATGAATGTTCTGATAAACTTTTATGAAGTTCAGATGCAAAATGTAGCCTGTAGAGTTTTAACAAGGCAATTGCTGACGACGCACGACGGACGGACACAGGACAAAATGTGATCATTTTCGTGCACAGGTGAGCTAAAAACGCTTGCTGATACAATTTGTGTTGTTCTCAAGGATATCCTTCGCCTGTGTTCAAATATACATACACGGTCGCTAATTATGGAGCATTAACCCATTCCATTTAATCGACGACTTGTGAAAACGCTGTGACAAAGGGGAAACACTGGTCACAATGAGCTTTGTCTCGATTTGCCACAATGTTTTGAATTTTGTGATTCAATATTTATACTTTCACTTCTAAAGATCTTCCACATTTTCTCAAGATGTTTCCAAAGTCATCTACTGCAAATTGATTGAGAGACGCTCAGGAACATTTGGGTATTCGTTAATAAATCCTAGGAGCTTTCTAGAAACTTCCGAAAATTACAGTTTCCTTTTTGACAGAATTTCGTCTAGATGACCCCTTCGTGCATAAGTGTCACATAACGCCAAGGTTTGTTTTCCTGGATCAGCGTTCAATAATTGTATGTGGGATTGAAGATCAGGGCTCTGTGTTCGATTCCTGCCCAGCGATTTTGGTTGACTGCAGACACATTGTCTTTGACTTGTACAAGCAGTAATGAATTACTGGGCTGTCGCCGCCGTGATATCATCGACGTCAGTCGATTTATCTTATGTTTATCAATGTTTTCAAAAGGACGAAGATATTTTAATAACAATAACTCAATAATAGTGATAATGACAGTGATAAGTTGGGCTACTTTTCGAACAATGTTTTCAAACTGTCCTCTGATTTACGCCAGACTCTTCATGTGATGCTCAAAGTTGGAGATCTGTTTTCGCCTGACACGATATTTATACTTAATCCATGTTTAAAAAAATCAAAAATAAATAAGTCAAAACTTTATAGGATAATATAAAACATGTAATAATTGCATTGGTCTTTAAAAAAAACACATAGTTAACTACATGCATACTACAATGATATAAAATAAGGAAAAAGTAAATCGCTAGAATAACAGATGCAAATATATTTCTTCTCTCTCTTTCTTTTAACAGAATGCAAAAATATTTCTCCCTGTTTATTTCTCTCTCTCTCTCTCTCTCTCTCTCTCTCTCTCTCTCTCTCTCTCTCTCTCTCTCTCTCTCTCTCTCTCTCTCTCTCTCTCTCTCTCTCTCTCTCTCTCTCCCTCTCCCTCTCTCTCTCTCTGACAAAATGTGATCACAATAGCTCACCTTGCACTTCGTGCACAGGTGAGCTAAAAACGCTTGCTGATACAATTTGTGTTGTTCTCAAGGATATCCTTCGCCTGTGTTCAAATATACATACACGGTCGCTACTTATGGAGCATTAACCCATTCCATCTGATAATCGACGACTTGTGAAAACGCTGTGACAAAGGGGAAACACTGGTCACAATGAGCTTTGTTTCGATTTGCCACAATGTTTTGAATTTTGTGATTCAATATTTATACTTTCACTTCTAAAGATCTTCCACATTTTCTCAAGATGTTTCCAAAGTCATCTACTGCAAATTGATTGAGAGACGCTCAGGAACATTTGGGTATTCGCTAATAAATCCTAGAAGCTTTCTAGAAACTTCCGAAGATTACAGTTTCCTTTTTGACAGAATTTCGTCTAGATGACCTTTTTGTGCACAAGTGTCACATAACGCCAAGGTTTGTTTTCCTGGATCAGCGTTCAATTGTATGTGGGATTGAAGATCAGGGCTCTGTGTTCAATTCCTGCCCAGCGATTTTGGTTGACTGCAGACACATTGTCTTTGACTTGTACAAGCAGTAATGAATTACTGGACTGTCGCCGTGATATCATCGACGTCAGTCGATTTATCTTATGTTTATCAATGTTTTCAAAAGAACGAAGATATTTTAATAACAATAACTCAATAATAGTGATAATGACAGTGATAAGTTGGGCTACTTTTCGAACAATGTTTTCAAACTGTCCTATGATTTACGCCAGACTCTTCATGTGATGCTCAAAGTTGGAGATCTGTTTACGCCTGACACGATATTTATACTTAATCCATGTTTAAAAAAAAAAAAATGAAGTCAAAACTTTATAGGATATTAATATAAAACATTTAATAATTGCATTGGTCCTTAAAAACATAGTTAACTACATGCATACTACAATGATATAAAATAAGGAAAACGTAAATCGCTAGAATAACAGATGCAAATATATTTCTCCCTGTTTATCTCTCTCTCTCTCTCTGACTGTCTGTCACCCTCTATGTGTGTGTACGTGCATGTGCGTCTCCCCCCACCCCCGCCCTGTTTTTCTGTATGTGTGTGACCCCCCCCCCCCTCCGTAACACACGATCTCTCTCTCTCTCATTTAGTTTAGTCTCCCCCCCCCCCTGTTTTTCTGTATGCGGGTCATCATAAATGAAACAAATAGAGTTCAAGTCCTGAATTAATAAAATTTAAATCATAAATAGAAATATATGAATTAACTAATTTAAAAAATAAATGATGGAAACCAAAAACCAATATTGATAAGATTTGTATCGACTGAGTGTACCAACAACACGGCAGACTAAATAATGTAAACAAAGCAATGCATATTAACGAGAGAAGGTAATCTCGTGACTAGGACTAGGTAACCATGGCAACAAAAGAACATTCATTGAGCACGTTCATGCTATATAAGTGTTACTATGTAACAGTGTATACATTAACCAAGGATGGGATATTATAAAACTCTGATTACAGTTACCAAGTGTGAATGAGTAGACACCGCGTGATGACTGACATAGAGTCTATCTCTGTATACACAAATAGCGAAGGGCCTCTCCGACTTTACCGACTTGAAATCTACGAGAGACTCGAAACTCTCTAAACGAGAATCGAGTCGGTAAACTTTGTGGTGACGCCAGTCACAAATATAAATATTATTGTTGTCTGGGTCTACACTGATCCCGTCTAGCCATGACCCTTCTATTGTTTTGTGATAGACTACTTTTCCCTCATCGTTCATACAAAGTACTTTGTGGTTACCCCAGTCAGTTAAATAGAACCTTCCAGGACAAACAGCGAGATCAGGCAAAGGAGTGTTTAAAGGAGTGTTAATGGTTTTTATCGTGACTCCGTCTGTGGACATCACGAATATAAACCAGGGACCAGGACGACGGTACTTATCATTACAGAGGGAAACAATCTGATCTCCACTAAAATCTATAGACCAACAGTGTTTCTCCGTTTTTATAGATTTAGTGATTACGGCAGGATTTAGTGTTAAATTAATAAACAATATTCTACGTTCCCTTGGCAACGTAACAGCTAGCATACATTGTTTATTGGGCTTTGATTGGTTGGGTACGGAAATATCAGTAGTGGGAATTATGCCCTGCTTAGTGGGTTCTCGTTTATCCCTTATTTCTGTTACACCGTAAGGTCCAGACCCAAACCGTATATAGCGTTGTAATATGTGCGAACCAATACTGAATACTTTAATACAATGATTATTAGTATCACAAATAACCCACCTTGTGTGATCCAGTCCACATAATCCAGTTATCCTATATATATCACATGTATCCAATTCATGTTTAACCTTAACTCTATCGACCACAGAAACTTCCTCTCTATCAAACATAATTTCTCTCATTTTTTCTCTCTTTCCTTATTTCCCCCAGAAATGCTCTCCTTCTCGTTTCTCTCTCGCCCCTCTTACTCTCTATGTCTACCATACGATGGGATTTATCGTGCCTCTCATTACATCTACCACACACATATTGTTTACATATATAACACAAAAATAAAGCGGATATTTTACTTAAATCTAATAAAAAGCAAATGTCGCAGGTTTGTTTATTCCACGTTTGTTTTTCAGTTTGTAATGTCTCCTCTCTTATTTCATCGAATGAAAGTTCATAACCCTTAACATCGACTTTAACTTGACCGGACCTGTTTGTTTCAGCCATATCCATGGGAGCCTGTGCCATTTTTCTGTAAAAGAAAGTGCATGTAATAAATTGACCATTTATAAAGAAAACGTAACATAATATTTCTGGGGAAAAAATTGAGTTACCAGTATATCTTATTTCATGTTCTTGGTCTTAACTAGTCTAATAGTTTTATTTGAAATTCTAAGTCAATTTGTTCATGATGTTAACCCTTAATACTTACTTTTAGATAACAGATAAGTGTGTGAAAATTGTAGTTAGATCATACTGAAGTAACTGAATGACTGTTAACGGAATTTAACTTAAAATTGTCGATTATGATAGTATATAATGCCATGATGAAAGGAATAAAGCCTTCGGTATTTATGACAAGTGTGGAAAAAGATCTGACTGTAAAACCCCTATCTGATCCATATTCACATTGCTTGTTAGACTTTTCTTGGACGTTTCAATAAGTAAGTTTCAACAAGTGTAGATCCAGAACAGATTAAGCGAAAATGCAGTTTTATTTGGGTGTACACCGATGTTACATGTCCTACTGTATGGTTTTCCCTGAGCAAATATCATATCTGATATATATTCACACTGTTCATTAGAAGATGGATGTTTCCTTTAGTAAGTTGCAATCAGTGTGCAGAACCAGATCAGATAACATGAAAGAGTAGTTTGAGCTGGGTCTACAGTGAAGACAAATATTCTTTTGGTTGGCTTTGATTAAGGATCCTATTTCTACAACAATCACTCAGTCTACTGTTAACATATTCACAAATTATAATAACAAATCTTACCACTTTTTAGTCTGTTATCAATACACAATAAATAACCAAACTCGAAGACCACCACGATGTAGATTTACTGACTGGCTGAAAACATAGGAATAAAAGACAATTAAAGTTAAAATCACATGCTTTTCAGTACTTAATTGAGAAATATATCATTTATATCCTGATTTACTCATTGTTTCACAGACAAACTAAGAATAATGAATTCATCAGGAGATGTTTGTTCAGGGTTTACTATGTTTTACTGTATATAGATCCAGACACCTTAAAATAGTGTATAAGTGAACTGTCAAAGTAACAGGGCTGGTAAGACAGTGAACACTTTATATTTATATGTATTCTGAATGGGTTATGAAATCATCAGGCAACAGTTAAACACTAAAGGACTTTAAGTGTCTGACCTACCGTCTATATTGACATTTCTGATTTTAGGTTCAGATCACCCAGTCCGAGTCAGTCCCTTTATTAAGTCTTATCTGAAACAACTCAAGTTGGCTGAATCTCCTAACAAACTTGGGTAAGTAGTGTGTGAACTAGTTATAGCTTGATAAGACTGTGTGGATACACATAGTAATCTGGATCAACACTATTCGCAAAGGCAAACGAGTTACTTGTCTAGGGCACGGTCCCTATACAGATATTGTTGCTTAAAGCTATATTGTGTGAAGAACATTCACACTTAGATCTGTGATGTGTTTGATCTCGTGGTAAGTATCTTATAAAATTACCAATATCTTATAATCTATAATCTATAGCTTTTAATGTTTTAAAATTATTTAATAGAAAGATTGCAAAATAAGAAGAAAAGGCGAATGCACTATAATTGACTTACCCTCGATTCTTTCCTTAAGACACAATTGCCCAAACACCAAACACAGATCACTGGTTTATTTGCAGACTTTCTGAAATAAAATAAATGACCGAGTGAATAATTTACTAAATGACAACAATGAAAGACTAAACGAATGAATATAAATATAAATAAATAATATCTTTTAAGTGAGCCGTGCTTTAGGACAATATACTGCATGGTCATCTTAACCTGTTTTAACAAGCAATTACCAAAGATCCATTTGGATAGCCATACTATCTGAGTCGTGCTTTAGGACAATATACTGCATGGTCATCTTAACCTGTTTTAACAAGCAATAACCAAAGATCCATTTGGATAGCCATACTATCTGTGAGTATCTGATTAAACCATTCACTGTCTAACGGAGGCTTCAATCTTCAATCCTGATCGTCTCTCTGACTTATAAGGGATCAGTGAAAACCAGACCAAACTCCTTGGATGCGCAGGGTGATCAGGGTATACACATAATAATAAATCCAATATTTGGTTTTCCTGAAAGGTTGCTAAAATTGAATGAATACACTTAAGAATGACATCAAAATATTAACATGCACTAAAACACAATACCTTATCAACTAAAGAAACCAAGTAGATAAACGTGATTATTTCAAAACAATGAATCTGCAGTCCACACGTCTAGATGCTCGTCTTCATGTATTCTAAAAGAACGCTACGGTCGGGTTTCAAAATGACGTCATTTTTCTAATGACATCAGTAATGACGATTCATATCATGAGCAAGTTTGTACTTTACTAGACGGCATAATTTTTACATTTTAGTATATGGCCGTCTATTGCGGACTTACAAACAAAATTTCAATCAATTTGGATGAACGGTTATGGAAAAGTAGTAATTTCCCTTTACCCTCTATGCACTGTGCTATTCTGTACATTTATAATAGGATGTCCACCCTTGACCAAAAATAGAATTTTTTAATTCTTAAAAAGGGACTTATAAATCCAACCTCAAATGTTTTTTTTGTTAGTTTTCAGTCTGTTTGGGTGTTTTTAACATGTCAAATGCTGTAGTAGTCTGTTGAAAACTTAAATGCGGTGATGTTAATTAACATTTAATGACATAGCCCACATATGCTTTAAAATTTCCTTCTTTTTCACATTATTTTACATGTATCATACATTCCAAAGTCAGGCTGAACTTCATTATATCATCAGGAAGAAATCGAAAAATATTCTAGATTACACGCGCGTCATGATGTCCACTATAAAGCAATGCTTTGCAGGGAATCACAGTCTGTGCAGGATCAATTCAGCAGTGTGCATAGGGGAAACGAATAATAACTGGCTTTTCTATCCAGCACTTTCAAAATAGACAAAAAGAAGGAGGAGAACGAGAAAATCTTAATGGAGATGATTGAATATCACCTTGGAGATGAAACGGTCCAACTAACCAGGCTAAATAATAACACACAGAAAGTCGAGGGGACAAATAGAGCCATTAAACGTTCCTTACCCAAAGACAAGATGTTTTCCAGGAACTTCCAGTTACGTGCACACAGTGCCCTACACTCTGTCAATAATGGACAAGGAAATTCCTTGCACAAACTTTGTTCTGCTGCCGGATGTGCAATTCCTTCAGGAAGTAGTGCTGACCTTCAGCTAGAGTCTCTCCAAACTTACTCTGAAGAGAAACAAGAGCACCGCGTACGGCACAGACGCTTAACTGATAGGGAGAAAACAGAAAAAAACCAAGATGTGTTTGTGAAACACTGATGCCCCCGAATGGCAACATCTAGGTCAAAGGTCAAGGTCACAAGGTCAAAAATGTTGGTACTGACAGAAAGGTCATGTCACAAGGAATACACATGTGAAATATGGTAGCCGTACCTGTTATGGTTCAAAAGACGTGGTCAAGGTTAAAGTTTTTTTCGACAGACAGACAAAGAGACAACATCTAGGTCAAAGGTCAAGGTCGCAAGGTCAAAAATGTTGGTACTGACAGAAAGGTCATGTCACAAGGAATACACATGTGAATATGGTAGCCGTACCTGTTATGGTTCAAAAGTAGTGGTTAAAGTTTTTTTCGACAGACAGACAAAGAGACAGACAGACAGGCCAAAAACTAGGTGCCCACCGAATCGGTGATTCCGGGGGCATAAAAAGAAGCTGAGCTGAACAAAAAACCTTAACTGGACGACCACGCCGCGGACGACGCCAGGATCATGACAATAGCTCTCGTTTTTTTCAAAAGTCGAGCTAAAAACCACGCGAAAAGTTCATTGAATTCAAATTGAAGCGTAAGCTACGAAGACAGCGGCTTTTCAAACTGTATTAAAAGCATCGTGAGCAGAAAATTATGTGAAAAATCAACTGACGCCGCATATACAAATAACACGGACCAACATCCAAATGTGCCACACATTATACAATTCGGGGCCAACACTGACCATGATGGATATGCTCAGAAACAAATGAAGTTGAGGCGCAGAAGAAGTGTACCTACATCAGAAGATGCATGCTGGCTCGTGCCCAAGGCAGGACCCTCTGGCCACACACTGACGATGCCCAGTGTTAACATAATGGGGTTCAACGGTAAGATGACCTTCTTTTTTGCATCTCTTATTGTGACAGAGGTGACTGACATCCATGCAATTTCCATGTGTGTCAACCTCTACCAGCTCAGACCTATGTCTAATCATCAAGATCAACCGCTGAACAAGGGTCTGTGTACATCTGCCATCATGCCAAGTAACCCTGTTGACAGAATAACCATCCCTGTCTGTGTAACTCATCCACTCCAGGCATTCTGAACATCCCCTCGGGGTCCTAGAGTGTTTTTCTATGGCATTCTCCAGCTTAAGTCAAAACTTGTATGGATATTCCATTTAATAAAGGTTTGATTAGGAATTTCGTCTACAGGTATACAAGGAGTACAAGAGATGAAAATAAGCGAAAAGGGGGAAAAAGTACTGAAAACTAAGCCCTGCTTTAAATCAAATTCTGTTTTTCGATAAATGGCATAATTTTTACATTTTAATATATATGGCCGTCTATTGCGGACTTACAAACAACATTTCAATCAATTTGGTAAAACCTTTATGGAAAAGTAGCAATTTCCCTTTACCCTCTGTGCACTGTGCTTTTCTGTACACTTATAATAGGATGGCCTCCTTTGACCAAAATTTTTTTAATTCTTAAAAAGGGACTTATCAATCCAACCTTGAATGTTTTTTGGAAGGTGATTATTATGTAATAATCTCCTTCCTATGTGATTGCCTGCTGACCCAAATGGAATATGCCCTATAACATTTAATTCTACAGGAACTTTTATATACATACGCTAATCAATATAGTGCGATGAATTCCAAGTAAAATCTACCTAATATAGTCTTTTCATGTACAATCAGTTGAATGAAGAATATAGTTTGTACACTTTATTTTCAAACTGAAAATGTATTTGCGTCTTTTGAAATGAATCTTATTTTAAGAAATACAAATACTTCTGCAGTAACATTATTATGTATATTCCTACGTGCCACGCTTTTGTGAACGGATCAGAGATATATACTCGAACTAGGTCAAATCGAGGACAGACCGTGTCGTCAAATTAATAAAATAGAACAAATTGACGTAGAGAAAGCAAAAGTTATATAATTCAACATGTAAACAGCATCGTTGTTTAGATCTATAATGAAGTTATTGAATTACTTTCATACTTTGTTTTATAATTATATGATGAGGGATGTTACAGGAAGGTAGATAATCTACATTTCTGATGTTTCGTACCACTGCCTTTACGCAATTCGACAATGTCGGTTTCGTACCACTGCCTGTACGCAATTTGACAATGTCGGACATATACGTTTTTGTATTTATAAACAAACTATTTGATAAACGATTTTCCATAATTTTGTCCATATGTTTTCAAACTCATCCGCTGCAGACTTGTTAGATTTGGGGGATGGGTTAATTTAAGTTGCGGTTATTGCCAGTAATATTTCAGTGGGGGAAAAGTTGGCTAAAAGTGGGGACAAATCGAAAGGGTAATTTACAAGTTATGTTTTAACTTTATTATAAATTATAAAATGATAATAAAGGAACGAAATCAACAGTAATAACACCAACACACCATTAGTTATATTTTATTTCAAATCAATAGCTATCCTGAATTAATACTTTCAGTAATGGATCCGAAATGTTTTTAAAGCTGCTGCAAATTTCATAAAACATTGTTGGATAAAGAGAAATTAGGTACAATGAGTAGTTTCCCAAAAAATGTGCTAATCTATCCTTAATTACGACTTTCAGTTATATTCCTTACATTTCCTCTAGTATATTCATTTATAGGTAATTACATAATTTATATATTATACAGAGCTCCAGATAACGTGCGTATCTGCGTAAATTACAAATGGAAAATGACCAAATACGCATATGTGTTCCAAATTCCATGAGTTACAAATACGCATACATTTTGCAATTTACTCATCCGTTCACGATATCATGCGTATCTTCTTTTTAAAATCACAAATCAATAATACTTTCAAAGTTTCTCGGAAAAATCTAGTCAATTTTTAAAACTAAAAGTAATTGTTCCCGTTTTCTACATAGCTTATTACGTAAATCGGAAACCAAATCGATCTTTGTCATTGTAATTTCAAAATAGACTTTTCTATAAATAACTCACTCAAATGCTGTGTATGTTGACCATGTGATCAGTGTGTATTGGTTGCTTTGCTAATTTGTAAACTCGCGAGACAGTTAAAAGGGGAGCTTCATCCACTGGAGTCGCTTTCTACTTGACGAATATTTTCACAGGCATACATACAGATCACGTGATTTTTTTTTCGCGCGCTTTCTTGAAGCTGTAGTAAACATCTCCTTATTTGGAAATCTATTACACAGGAAAGAATTTCTCATATATGCACCATGCGATACATTTTTACAGGGTTCGAATTTAAGCATACTCGCGAATTGCGATGTGAGATTTCAGGCACAAGCATATTTTTGCGAGTGAAATTTTTGGGCAGAATAATACGCATTTCTAATTGTCAATCTTTTACAGGGTTATTTCTTTGACCAATCGCAGTAATTGCAGTTAATTTTGAGATTTATCCAGTGGCTGGGAGTATACTCAGTTTTGCAATATTAGCGGAAGTTTACAATCGATACATGTCTTGTGTGCATGCCTATTCAACGGCCCCAATATTGATGACGTTTACCGCATACATTTTGGCTTTCCTAAGTCTAAAATTAGTTTTGATTTACATATCACAAATACGATTGACTGGAATGGTCACTTGTACATTTTGGGTTTCCCAAGTTATTCACTACAGAGATACTTTTGCACTTAAAGCACACCCTCTATATGATAAACAAGAGGACCATGATGGTCCTATATCGCTCACCTGATTTAATCAAACTTAAAAAGTTTTCAGTGTTCTATCCCCTATATGAGTCTATGAAAAACCCCGGGGAGGGGTCCTTTTTGACACCAGGGCTATAATTTAAACAATCTTGGTAGAGGTCCACTAGATGATGCTACATACCAAATATCTTTTAGACAAGAAGATTTTTAAAGTTTTGTCTCTATATGAGTCTATGTAAAACAATAGACCCCAGGGGAGGGGTCATTTTGAGCCGAGGGCTATAATTTGAACAATCTTGGTAGAGGTCCACTAGATGATGCTACATACCCAATATCAAAGGCCTGGGCCCTCTACTTTTAGACAAGAAGATTTTTAAAAAAATTCCCCTAAGTTTATGTAAAACAGGGAACCCCCGGGATGGGGTCATTTTTGACCCCATGGCTATAATTTGAACAATCTTGGTAGTGGTCCACTAGATGATGCTACATACCAAATATCAAAGGTTGGGCCCTCTTCTTTTAGACAAGAAGATTTTTAAAAAAAATTCTCTATGAATCTATGGAGAACAAGAAGATTTTTAAAGTTTCAGCAATGTACATATAAGGAAAACAAGCCCCGCCACGTTGCGGCCATGTTTTTCAACGGATCGGAAATAATGTGCCCTTAGGAACATAAATTTTGTGCAAAATAATTTTTAAATCAGGCCAGCACTTTTGGACAAGAAGTTTTTTTAAGATTTGGCAATTTTCCCTTTTCTAATGCCGCAGCAACTAAAGTTCTACTTGGAATTAAATTCTTTGAACAACATTGAAAGGGGACCACCTTAGGACCATTTCTGTGAAGTTATTTTGAAATCTGGCCAGTACTTTTGGACAAGAAGATTTTTAAATTTTAACAATGCACATATAAGGAAAACAAGCCCCAAACCCCTTGCGGCCTTGTTTTTCAACGGATCGGAAATATTTGAACAAGCTTGGTAGGGGGTGCCCCAAGGAACATTTGTGCAAAATAATTTTTAAATCGGGCCAACACTTATGAACAAGAAGATTTTTTAAGATTTGGCAATTTTCCCCTTTTCTGATGCTGCAGCAACCAAAGTTCTACTTGGAATGAAATTCTTTGAACAACTTTGAAAGGGGACCACCTAAGGACCATTTCTGTGAAATTATTTTGAAATCTGGCCAGTACTTTTGAACAAGAAGATTTTTTAAAGTTTTAACAATGCACATATAAGGAAAACAAGCCCCGCCCCCTTGCGGCCATGTTTTTCAACGGATCGGAAATATTTGAACAATCTTTGTAGAGGGTGCCCTAAGGAACATTTGTGCAAAATAATTTTCAAATCGGGCCAGCACATTTGGACAAGAAGATTTTTTAAGATTTGGCAATTTTCCCCTTTTCTGATGCCGCAACAGCCAAAGTTTTACTTGGAATTAAATTCTTTGAACAACTTTGAAAGGGGACCACCTAAGGACCATTCCTGTGAAGTTATTTTGAAATCTGTCCATTGGTTTAGTAGAAGAAGTCATTTGTAGGAAATTGTTAACAGACGGAGGGACAGACGACGACGACGACGGACGCCGGACATTCAGTGATCACAAAAGCTCACCTTGCACTTCGTGCATAGGTGAGCTAAAAAGGCTGTGACCTATCCAAAAAATCATTTCTGTATTTATATGTTTACACTTGAGACCACAAAAAACATTGATACCATAGAACTCTTCAAATTGAAGGGCATTATGCAAAACAACAAGGTAACCGATTTAGGTCAGTCACTGAAACAGGGCAGCTTTTACAATTTATATGTCATTCAACATTCATATTAGTTTATTAATCCTCCCATCCCAAAAAATAAAATATTTTTCCGACCTACCGACCCACCTCTAAAATCTAGAGTCGGTAAAGGGCAAACAAACAATTTTTTAATGATGGCTTGAAGAGTTTGCCTCTGACTGGAGTGTTAAGTGTGCCAAACAATGGTTGGCAAAATCGAAAAGAAAGAGGCGATTAATGTTGGACAATAAACCAAGAGTCAAGAAAACAAAAACAAAATGTGTTGACTAAGCTATGTCAAATTGTATATATTTACTGAACAGAACTTGACAATATATTGACAATTATGTAAGAATAACCAGCATTCTATACAATGTATCAGTAACTGAACTGTTGTTTTACAATGTGTTACATTTGTCACAAACAGTTAATTCTTTAATAAAATACTCATTGTACTTTGGGCGTTACTCATCAAACAAAATTTTCATAAGTAATTACTCCTCTTGCCAAAATATTATCTGGAGCTCTGTATATATTATATATGTATATATTTATTTATTTATTTTATTGGGGTTTTACGCCGCTTTCAACATTATTTCAGTTATATCACGGCGACAGTTCACTCATTCATGATCCCTGGGTAAACAAACCAGTACCAGTACTAGGCTAGAAAATGTGCCTTGCCCAAGGGCACTCCACCATGACCGCAGTGTCAACACCGGGGATCGAACCCAGGACACCCGGTTTCGAAATCCCCGACGCTAACCACAGCGGATTCCTATATATGTATATATATATTTACTAATTGAAACGTTGTGGGAAAAGGAAAAATTCCCTCTCAGATGTTTTCAAAATCGTCTGCTGCAGGTTTCTAATATTTACCTCATAATTTGTTAAATACATATTTTCCTTGAAAGTAGTTTAATGCATTTACTACTTGCAGCAACATTTGGAGACCTGGGAAAAATTTCTCATGTTTTGTCATTATGTTGTCAATAGTTGTGTGCTAGGGAGGAGTGTTAGTTATCTGGTAATGCACGAATGGTGTGTTCCCCGAACGCCCTACTCGACTTAATATGTATTAGGGGATTAGGGGGCTTTGTAAAGGGTAAATTACAGAATGATTATATAACAAGAGGGCCATCATGGCCCTGGATAGCTCACCTAATTTTTTTTTAAACTTTAGCTATATAAACCCCGCCCCCTTGCAGCCATAGTTTCCGACCAATCAACTTCAAGTCTTGGCTTGAAGGAATCTGAAAGTGGGTCATTTATGGAACATTTCTACAAAATTATTATAGCCATATAATGCAAAATAGCCCTGCCCACTGGCGGCCATGTTTTTCGACTAATCAACATGTCTTGAAGGAATCTGAAAGTGGGTCATTTCTACAAATTTATTTGAAAATCTGCCGGACACTTTTGGAGAAGAAGATTTTTTAAGTTTTCACTATGGCCATATAAGGCAAAATAGCCCCGCCCCCACTGGCAGCCATTTTTTTGACCAATCAACATGGCTTGAAGGAATCTGATAGAGGGTCATCCAAGGAACATTTCTACAAAATTATTTGAAAATCGGCCTGACACTTTCGGGGGAGAAGATTTTTTAAGTTTTCCCTATAGCCATATAAGGCAAAATAACCCCGCCCCCCCTTGGCGGCCATGTTTTTCGACCAATCAACATGGCTTGAAGGAATCTGATAGAGGGTCATACAAGGAACATTTCTACAAAATTATTTGAAAATCTGCCAACCAGTTTGGGAGAAGAAGAATTTTGAAGTTTTTTTCATTTCGTTGCCATGGAAACCAGAATTCTGCATGGATCCCAAAAATTTGAAGGAAATCTGGTGAGGTTATTGAGAGGATGCTTTCTGTGAAATTTCATCCCAATTGACCCACTGGTTACTGAGGAGAAGAAGTTGACGCACGACGCACACTTGACAAAAGGCGATCAGAATAACTCTGCAAAGCTCAGGTGAGCTAAAAAGGATTGATTGATTGGGCTTTAACGACGTGTTCAACAATTATTCAGTCATATCACGGCGGCCAATTCACATATTCATGGGTCTCCTGGATTTCTCACACAAAGAATCCACCCAACATTCTTTCCAAGCAACTGGCTGCTTTTCCACATATACTGTTAGCCCATTGGTGAAAGATGAATAACGCGTGTCACATTGACTTTTGTCAAACGACGGAAAAATGTTGGCCGAGCTTGGATTCGAACTCACAGCCGCTGGGATTGACAGCCCGCGTCGCTACCAACTGATCTACCGGGGGAAGAGAGAAAGATGTGAAAGTCTCTTTTCCTGAATTGGTATGGTAAAATCGAACTCATGCATACTTCTAAAACACCTTAACACGTTGCCTCTTTAGATATTGTAGCTCTTGAAAAAAAAAATATTGTGGCAAAAGAAGCCTTTGGTTTTAATATATATATGCATTTGCTCTTTTTTAACATTAAATCAGATTTTATCCGAATATCTAATTGTCTTAAATTGTCTAATATTTGAAAGTGTTTGAATCCACACTTTACGCGTTATACACATCAAAAATAAAATTATATCTATAAAGATCAGATCATCGTAAGTTTCATATTATTTAAATTTTATAACACTTTTTTAATGTGCTTGTAATGTGAGAATTGATTTGAATTGAGGGCAGGCACACTAATACTTAATTATGCTTTTATGCAAGAGATCTGTTCATACCTTGCATACAATTCATCATCACATCAGATTCTGCACCTGGCTGACATCACTTTTAAATCACCTTCCAGTAGTACTTTCAGTCCTTTGATTTTGTTAGTTTTCAGTCTGATTGGGTGTTTTTAACATGTCAAATGCTCTAGTAGTCATTGAAAACTTAAATGTGCTGATGTTAATTAACATTTAATGACATAGCCCTCATTTGCTTTAAAATTTCATTCTTTTCACATTATTTTACATGTATCATACATTCAAAAGTCAGTGTTGGCATAAATCTGTTCCAGATGTTAGCAGCAATGTCTTATAGGTATATACCTTTTCCTACACTGTTATCTTATCATGCCAGGGAAAACCAAAGCATAACGGCAGTACACACAAAACAGGTTTGCATTAGACATGAACAAACGCTGACAGGCTGAACTTCATTATATCATCAAGAAGAAATCGAAACATATCCTAGATGACATGCGCGTCATGATGTCCACTATAAAGCAATGCTTTGCAGGGAATCACAGTCTGTGCAGGATCAATTCAGCAGTGTGCAAAGGGCAAGGAACAATAACTGGCTTTTCAACAGTATTTTTCTATCCAGCACATTCAAAATAGACTTGAAGAAGGAGGAGAATGCGAACATCTTAATGGAGATGATTGAATATCGCCTTGGAGATGAAAAGGTCAAACTGCCCGGCTGTAGCTTTTCCAGGGACTCTAACGAAAATCCACGGAAAATCATCTGAGTATTCAGACAACTTTCCAGGGATACTTTGGGATAATCTGACACTTTCCATGGAAACTCCAGTACATTTAAGTAGAAAACCCGGAAATTCCATGGACCACTCGGAATGGTTCTGTGAACACCCTGGAATGGTTCCATGGACCCCGGAGTATTCGGACCTATTCTAGCGTTTCCGCATTTTAATATTAAATCCCTTGTTTTTTTCCATGGTTATTCCATGGTTTCCCTGTACTTTCCGTGTATTTTTGTATTTTCTGTAATGAGCGCCTGGAAAAGCTACAGCCGGGAAACCAGGCTGAATACTAACACACAGAAAGTCGAGGGGACAAATAGAGCCATTAAACGTTGCTTACCAAAAGACAATACGTTTTCGAGGAACTTCCAGTCACGTGCACACAGTGCCCTACACTCTGTAAATAATGGACCCGAAAATTCGTTGCGCAAACTTTGTTCTGCTGCCGGATGTGCAATTCCTTCAGGAAGTCGTGCTGACTGTCAGCTAGAGTCACGCCAAACTTACTCTGAAGAGATAAAAACATGCGAAAAGTCCATTGAATTCAAATTGAAGTGTAAGCTACGAAGACAGCGGCTATTCAAACTGTACGAAAAGCATCGTGAGCGGAAAAATTATGTGAAAAATCAACTGATGGCAAATATACAAACAAGAGGACCATGATGGTCCTATATCGCTCACCTGATTTAATCAAACTGCCCCTTTGCAGCCATGTTTTTCAACGGATCGGAAATAATTAAACAATCTTCATAGAGGGTGCCCTTAGGAACATAAATTTTGGGCAAAATAATTTTTAAATAGCACTTTTGGACAATAAGTGTTTTTAAGATTTGGCAATTTTCCCCTTTTCTAATGCCGCAGCAACCAAAGTTCTACTTGGAATTAAATTCTTTGAACAACATTGAAAGGGGACCACCTTAGGACCATTTCTGTGAAGTTATTTTGAAATCTGGCCAGTACTTTTGGACAAGAAGATTTTTAAAGTTTTAACAATGCACAAGGATCATTTGTGCAAAATAATTTTTAAATCGGGCCAATTAACACTTATGAACAAGAAGATTTTTTTAGATTTGGCAATTTTCCCCTTTTCTGATGCCGCAGCAACCAAAGTTCTACTTGGAATGAAATTCTTTGAACAACTTTGAAAGGGGACCACCTAAGGACCATTTCTGTGAAATTATTTTGAAATCTGGCCAGTACTTTTGAACAAGAAGATTTTTTAAAGTTTTAACAATGCACATATAAGGAAAACAAGCCCCGCCCCCTTGCGGCCATGATTTTAAACGGATCGGAAATATTTGAACAATCTTGGTAGAAGGTGCCCTAAGGAACATTTGTGCAAAATAATTTTCAAATCGGGCCAGCACATTTGGACAAGAAGATTTTTTAAGATTTGGCAATTTTCCCCTTTTCTGATGCCGCAACAGTCAAAGTTCTACTTGGAATTAAATTCTTTGAACAACTTTGAAAGGGGACCACCTAAGGACCATTCCTGTGAAGTTATTTTGAAATCTGTCCATTGGTTTAATAGAAAAAGTCATTTGTAGGAAATTGTTAACAGACGGACGGACAGACGACGACGACGGACGCTGGACATTCAGTGATCACAAAAGCTCACCTTGCACGAGCTAAAAACACGGACTAAGACCCAAAATCTGCCACACATTATACAATTCAGGGACAACACTGACCATGATGGATATGAGCCATAATATGGTGTCCGGATTTTGAGTTACATCACAAACACTGTGGTGTCCTCTTTTGTAATATTTGACTTTTGTCAAATTAAATGCTATATATGTTTAGAACAATATCTAAAGCTGTTAAATTCTAAATGTCAAAATAGATTTTATCTTTAAATAAAGAGAAATGTGGGTTTTAAATTGTATTGTTAGTAACACAGGACACCATGTAATAAATCAATTTTATGAAGAGTATGCCTAGTTAATTTTTTTTAGATCTAATTTACATTTTCACCATCTTTATTTGGAATTATTTCAATAAATAAATGGTTTATTTAGTGAAACAATTAATAGAATACAACTAGATAAAGAATGGTGTAACAGGACACAACATGATGTAACAGGACACAAACTGGTGTGTAACAGGACACAAAATGATGTAACTGGACACTAATTCAATTGTATTGTTAGTAACACAGGACACCATTGTAATAAATCAATTTTATGAAGAGTATGCCTAGTTTTTTTTTTTTAGATCTAATTTACATTTTCACCATCTTTATTTGGAATTATTTCAATAAATAAATGGTTTATTTAGTGAAATAATTAATAGTATACAACTAGATAAAGAATGGTGTAACAGGACACAAAATGATGTAACAGGACACAAACTGGTGTGTAACAAGACACAAAATGATGTAACTGGACACCAATTGTGCACTTCATATAAGTGTGTAATATAATAGCATAAACATTTTCAGTATAAATAATTCTCCAGTTAAATTAAAATATACTTATCATGCAAATATGTATTTATTATGTAAGCACAATGCTTATGGAGGTAGAATATGCTTTCCAGGACAGTCAACGTTACAAGGCAAAAGAGAAAAAAAATCGCGATTTTTTTCCCCCAGTCAAAAATAATAACAAGTTCTTCGTAGTGAATTAAATAGGTTCGCAAACATCTCTGGACAATTTAAATAACGAAATAGGAAGTTACTACGCATTGCGATACATTATAAGCAACCATTGATGACCTCAATCGGCTTGGTGCCGGCGTAACAAAATTTCAGAAGTCTGACTGTCATTTTCGAGCTGCCATTTTAAAACACTCTTGTTGTAAAACGTCTATAACTGTCGTAAATAGTTGCGATGTTTAATGTCGTAAATAGAACGGCCAAAATTTAGTTTCCTCCTAGGTGATTGACGAAGAATTTTTTAATTATAACAAAATAATAGGGCGTAACCAAAAAAGACACCATTTTGATAAACAATATTTTGACTCCCTGTCAAATAAAAGATATCTGTCCCAGAACAACATGTTTACGACATTAACAAAAAATGTAAGTGATCACGTGATTTGTATGCAATGAAAATATGGTTATCGGTCCAGGTTTCGAGTTTTGATGCTATTTAGACGTGATGTAACTGGGTGGACACATTCGTTACGCCGATGTCCAGGATTTTATATTCAAATCAAAATCGTATTTACGTCGCTCTATTAAATCTTAAAGTTATATTTACAAGTAATTTTTTAAATTATTATTTCACATATATATATTAGTTTCCAAACTTTAAATATAAAGAAAAACAGTTTGTTTTGGTTTTCAAAAAGTCCTCCCATGCCTTTGTCGGGAAGGACACGGCGAAAATGCTCAAGAAAAGTATTAATTAAAGGAGTTTATCAGTTCTTTCAGAAATCAATAGCATATTATTTAATAGATTTAGTAGTTTCTAACAGTTTGTGACATGCTGATAAACTATAAAACACATAGTTCTTCAAATAAAGGAGAATAAATAATGACTCTGTGATGTAACACAAAATCCCGGACACCATATTATGGCTCATATGCTCGGAAACAAATGAAGTTGAGGCGCAGAAGTGTACCTACATCAGAAGATGCATACAGGCTCGTGCCCAAGGCAGGACCCTCTGGCCACACACTGACGACGCCCAGTGTTAACATAATTGGGTTCAACGGTAAGATGACCTTCTTTTATGCATCTCTTATTGTGACAGAGGTGACTGACATCCATGCAACTTCCATGTGTGTCAACCTCTACCAGCTCAGACCTATGTCTAATCATCAAGATCAACCGCTGAACAAGGGTCTGTGTACAGCTGCCATCAGGCCAAGTAACTCTTGACAGGATAACCATCCCTGTCCGTGTAACCTATCCACTCCAGGCATTCTGACCCTCCCCCGGGGTCCTAGAGTGTTTTTCTATGGTATTCTCCAGCTTTAGCCAAAACTTGTATGGATATTCCATTTAATAAAGGTTTGATGAGGAATGTCTTCAAACTTCGTCTGCTTTAGGTCAAAGGGAAGTAAATCATTTTCCATAGGCGACCATTATAGCATTATGGGTTATGGTTCGTTACTAGCAAATGAAATAACACATATACCTGTATCCAACTAAAGTTCATTCTTAGAACTACCAAAAACGTAAAACAAACTCACAAGTTCACCGTTTTTTGACAGAGCTAGAAGGTCAAATCAACGGTGACCCTTATCCCGCACTGAATTTTACTTTCAATTTCAAATATACAGCATGTTCTGAAAATGGCTCTTAATGTGTCAACATAGCTAAAAGCAAACACTATTTTTTATTATAAATCAGTCACAGGTTATTCAATTTAATAAACAACACTTTCAACTTCCAACAAAATCATTATTGTCTAATGGGAGACAACTTCAATCCCATATATTCATCTGAAATTCCGTACATGATTGACTGAAGTTGTTTATCGGTTCATTTGTATGTGTTTCCATCAGGTCTGATCAAGGCGATGTTCAAACTAGACAAAAACCCAGGCTTTAGTAAAAAATAAAACTATCCGAGCAAGGAAATCTTGCTCATTAAGAGGAATTTGAGAGAAAGGTTAAGTACATGGCAAAAAACTGTTGCTGAATATGTGGCTTGGGCGACATCCACAGAGTCCCAGGTACTCATTATAGTATTCTACCCCAGCCTGACAGAGAACAACAACACCAATAACATTGATTGAACCCCTACTTACTTAATCTGAGCCTCTGGGAGCTTTCTGGGGGTTGGTTTTTGTCATTTTTTCCCCGCATTTTATTGCCGACAGGTTAAATGAGCTTGCCTGAAAGTGAAAGTTTGGTCTGCAATATGCAAGTAACGAACAAGGACACTTAATACCGAAACTGGATTCTTACAATTTCCATATGCCACCATTGTAGCAATTTGGGCTATGGCTCTTTCCCAACAGAAGAACTAACCCAGAAACCTATGTAACCCGGCTGAAAGAGTCCGACCCGAACAGGGCTCGAACTTGGGACCTCTTGTCCCATAGGCGAACACTCTACTGTGTCGCTATAAAAGCTAGCTCTATAACAAGGCAGTATAATTATCCCCTTATACAAACACATAGCTACAGAATTATTGTCAATCTATGGGACAGACCTCTATGGGACAGACCTCTATGCTACATAAATGGCGCCCAATAAGCTGATGGAATATATAGTAATAATTATATAGGGAAGGATAACTGATGAACGAAGACAGGATAACTGAATGAGGACATTCTTTTTCCGTGAAGGGAGAGATATATTCAGGCTGTGAAGGAAGAGATAGATTCTAGCCGTGAAGGTAGAGAGATATTTAGGCCAAAGAGCGAAGAAGTGGACGGATCTAAGAGACATAGATGTAATGTTCGGTCGACGTTGGATTGTGCAGTAACAATTGGACTCAGTGAATTCCTGTGACAGTGGACTTATGTATTATAAGAGTGACCGTGGACACATTATGATGAGAGTGTCATTGGACTTGTATAAAACTCAAGGATAAAAGTTAGACTATAGTTGATTTAAAACTGATCTGTGAGTACCAAATTTTGTTCTTGAAATATATAGAAAATGCAATGATTCTTTGTATAAGATTGAAATTGTCAGGCAAACCTAATCCTTTAATAACCTAATACATAAATAATTCAACCCGGTTACACCTAAATTCAATCAAAGTTCATTATCAAAACTACCAAAAAGCAACAAACTCACATGCTATCCAACCTTTTTTTGTTTAGCCATGACGTCAAATCAAAGGTCACTCTTATATCGCTATGAAAATGGCTCCTAAGCTGTCAATAAAGCTAAAAGCAAACAATGTTGGCCACAATGTTTTGTTTACAAATCAGTCGGAGTGTATTCAACTTTATTATAAACACGTTCAACAAAATCAGTATTGTCCAATGGGAGACCATTCCGATCTGATTTACTTCCCTTTGACCATAATACGAAAGTGGGTGTTTAATCTTAAAACAAATAATTTGAATATAACTATATATTGCACTCTTTAATTGGTCGTTGTGATGGGTCCACTCGGACAAGTTTAGTTCGAACAACAGACTTGTCTCGGTGGAAATGTCTCCATAACGTTTAAAACCACTATTGTTTACATTTTTAAGCGTGGGAAAATCACATTCCAAAGTGATGACGTCATACGACCTATTCCCTCTTAGTGTTATTTACTACAATACTATCTTTGGTCATAATGATTAATCCTTATTATATCGAAGATTACAAATTATTTTGGTGGCATTCATTCTGTGATTGAAAGCTCTATTCCAGTATACCCCAATCGAGCTATCCAACATTGTTTCTGTCTATTTTTACCGTTGTTATATTCCCCGCGTCTGCAAACAATCTTTAAAATCCCAATCTACAGTCTTACACTAGCAAGACACCTGCAATCAATACATTGTAAGGGGTCAAAGTATATTTAATTACCTACATCTATGGTTATTTTATTCCTGATGTAATTTTAAATCCATTTATTTACATTTTTCAAATCCACTATTTTAAAACATCAACAAACACATGGTGTGAAAATCTAATACTCAACAACAAATTTACAGAGTGTTCTCCCTTTGACCATACATTAATTTTATTTGAATCAATTCAACAACTTTTTATACAGAGAGAGAGAGAGAGAGCTCTGCTTTTGTAGCAGACAGCATTGTGTGCAAGGATTCTCGACAACATCTCCGCTGTTCGGAGGTCCATTTTCGGATAGCACATTGATGAACAATTATCTATTCATCAAACTGTTTAACAATCACGGAGGCGGTGGTAGCTGGGCTCGGGTCCGCCTCCTGTTATATGAAGTAAAATCTGTGTCGGACCAATTACTCCAAATCTGAGTCAGTGGAGTATGGCCTGCAGCATATCGATGTTATGTCCCCGTATACGCGGGTATTGCGTGTCGGGGGAATGGCGATATCTGGGAGGGATATCCTCCCCGACAATCACATGTTCTGTTTGGGGTGTGCGCGGGTAGGGGTATACATCTTGAGGTGTGTAGTAGGGCACCTCTACTGAATCCCCTTTTCAGTCCAACACAGATTTTACTTTTCGTAATTACATGTATATGCTTTTTTAGGAACTTGTCCAAGATTTGATGATGATGAATGTTCTGATAAACTTTCATGAAGATCAGATGCAAAATGTAGCCTGTAGAGTGTTAATAAGGCAATTGCTGACGACGCACGACGGACGCCGGACAAAATGTGATCACAATAGCTCACAGGTGATCTAAAAACGCTTGCTGATACAAGTTGTGTTATTCTCAAGGATGCCTTCGTCTGTGTCCAAATATACAAACGCGGTCGCTACTTATGGAGCATTAACCCATTCCATTTGATAATCGACGACTTGTGAAAACGCTGTGACAAAGGGGAAACACTGGTCACAATGATTGAGTTTTGTCTCGATTTGCCACAATGTTTTGAATTTTGTGATTCAATTTTATACGTTCACTTCTAAAGATCTTCCACATTTTCTCAAGATGTTTCCAAAGTCATCTACTGCAAATTGATTGAGAGACGCTCAGGAACATTTGGGTATTTGCTAATAAATCCTAGAAGCTTTCTAGAAACTTCCGAAAATTACAGTTTCCTTTTTGACAGAATTTCGTCTAGATGACCCCTTCGTGCATAAGTGTCACATAACGCCTAGGTTTGTTTTCCTGGATCAGCGTTCAATTTGTATGTGGGATTGAAGATCAGGGCTCTGTGTTCCATTCCTGCCCAGCGATTTTGGTTAACTGCAGACACATTGTCTTTGACTTGTACAAGCAGTAACGAATTACTGGACTGTCGCCGTTATATCATCGACATCAGTCGATTTATCTTATGTTTATCAATGTTTTCAAAAGGACGAAGATATTTTAATAACAATAACTCAATAATAGTGATAATGACAGTGATAAGTTGGGCTACTTTTCGAACAATGTTTTCAAACTGTCCTATGATTTACGCCAGACTCTTCAATACATCTTCATGTGATGCTCAAAGTTGGAGATCTGTCACGATATTTATACTTAATCCATGTTTAAACAAACAAAAACACAAAGTCAAAACTTTAAAATAATATAAAACATTTAATAATTGCATTGTTCTTTAAAAACATGTGCAATACAATGATATAAAATAAGGAAAAAAGTAAATCACAGATGCAAATATATTTCTCCCTCTTTCTCTGTATCTCTCTCTCTCTCTCTCTCTCTGACTGTCTGTTTCCATCTATGTGTGTGTACATGCATGTGTGTCTATTCCCCCCCCTCCCCCCTGTGTCTCTGTATGTGTGTGACCCCCCCCCCCCACACACACAACGCGCGATCTCTCTCTCTCATTTAAGTGTAAAACACGAATTAAATTATCAAAAATTATCAAATATAAAAAAGTTTTAAGCGGATTATAATGACTGAATTACACAAGGTAGGCTTGCTAATAAGAACAGTAAAACAGTTTAAACATTCAAGCAATAGAAAAATAAATGATCTGAATGACGCATGGAAACAGTTGCCGGTAAAACACTGATAGATAAGTTTTATCAAAAGTGTTAAATATGTGGGTCATCATAAATGAAACTAATATAGATCAAGTCCTGAATTAATACAATTTAAATCATAAATAGAAATATATAAATTAACTAATTTAAAAAAATAAATGATGGAAACCAAAAACCAATATTGATAAGATTTGTATTAACTGAGTGTACCAAACACGGCGGACTAAATAATGTAAACAAAGCAATGGATATTAACGGGAGAAGGTAATCTCGTGACTAGGTAACCATGGCAACAAAAGAACATTCATTGATCACGTTCATGTTATATAGGTGTTACTATGTAACCGCGTATACATTAACCAAGGATGGGATATTATAAAACTCTGATTACAGTTACCAAGTGGCCATCAGTAGACCACGGGACATGACTGACATATAGTCTATCTCTGTATACACAAATAGCTTGGGGCCACTTCGACTTTACCGACTTGAAATCTACGAGAGACTCGAAACTCTCTAAACGAGAATCGGGTCGGTAAACTTTGTGGTCACCCACGGCACAAATATAAATATTATTGTTGTCTGGGTCTACACTGATCCCGGATGGATATGACCATTCTATTGTTTTGTGATAGACTACTTTACCCTTATCGTTCATACAAAGTACTTTGTGGTTACCCCGGTCAGTTAAATAGAACCTTCCAGAACAAACAGCGAGATCAGACCGTAAAGTGTCTAAATGAGTGTTTATGGTTTTTATCGTGACTCCGTCTGTGGACATCACGCATATAAACCAGGGACCATAACCAAGGTACTTATCCTCACAGAGGTAAACAATCTGATCTCCACTAAAGTCTATAGACTTACATTGTTTCTCCGTGTTTATAGATTTAGTGATTACGGCAGGATTTGGTGTTAAATTAATAAACAATATTCTACGTTTCCCTGGCAACGTAACAGCTAGCATACATTGTTTATTGGGCTTTGATGGGTTGGGAACGGAAATATCAGTAGTGGAAATTATGCCCTGCTCAGTGGGTTCTCGTTTATCCCTTATTTCTGTTACACCGTAAGGTTCAGACCCAAACCGTATATAGCGTTGTAATATGTGCGAACCAATACTGAAGATTTTAATGCAATGATTATAATAATCACAAATAACCCACCTTGTGTCATCCAGTCCACATAATCCAGTTATATCACATATATCACTTTTATCCAATTCATGTTTAACATTAACTCTATCGACCACAGAAACTTTCTCTCTATCAAACATTACCTTTCTCACATTTTTTCTCTCTTTCCTTATTTCCCCCAGAAATTCTCTCCTTCTCATTTCTCTCTCAATCCCCTTACTCTCTATTTCTATCATACGATGCGATTTATCGTGCCTCTCATTACATCTACCACACACATACTGTTGACATATATAACACAAAAATAAAGCGGAGATTTTACTTAAATCTAATAAAAAGCAAATGTCGCAGGTATATTTATTCCACACTGGTTTAAGTGGTTTTACAGTTTGTAATGTCTCCTCTCTTATTTCATCGACTTTAACTTGACCGGACCTGTTTGTTTCAGCCATATCGGTGGGAGCCTGTGCCATTTTTCTGTAAAAGAAAGTGCACGTAATTAATTGACCATTTATAAAGAAAACGTAACATAATATTTCTGGGGGAAAAAATGAGTTACCAGTATATCTTATTTCATGAACTTGGTCTTAACTAGTCTAATAGTTTTATTTGAAATTTTAATTCAATGAGTTCATGATGTTAACCCTTAATGATTACTTTTAGATAACAGATAAGTGTAAAAATTGTAGTAAGAGGATACTGAAGTAACTGAATGACTGTAAACGGAATTTAACTTATTAATGTCGATTATGATAGTATATGTGCCATGATGAAAGGAAAGGACCCTTCGGTATTTATGACAAGTGTGGAAAAAGATCTGACAGTAAAACCCCTATCTGATCCATATTCACACTTCTTGTTAGACTTTTCTTGGACGTTTCAACCAGTGTAGATCAAGAACTGATTAAGCGAAAATGCAGTACACCGACTGTATGGTTTTCCCTGAGCAAATATCATATCTGATATATATTCAAACTGTTCATTAGAAGATGGATGTTTCCTTTAGTAAGTTGCAATTAGTGTGCAGAACCAGATCAGATAACATGAAAGAGTAGTTTGAGCTGGGTCTACAGTGAAGACAAATATCCTTTTGGTTGGCTATGATCAAGGATCCTATTTCTTCAGTCTACTGTTAACATATTCACAAATTATAATAACAAATCTTACCACTTTTTGGTCTGTTATCAATACACAATAAATAACCAAACTCGAAGACCACCACGATGTAGATTTACTGACTGGCTGAAAATAAAGGAAAAGACAATTAAAGTTAAAATCACATGCTTTTCAGTATTTAATTGTAAAATATATCTTTTATATCCTGATTAACTCATTGTTTCACAGACAAACTGAGAATAATTAATTCATCAGGAGATATTTGTTCAGGGTTTACTCTGTTTTTACTCTATATAAATCCAGACACCTTAAAATAGTGTATTTAATAAGTGAACTGTCAAAGTAACGGGGCTAGTAAGACAGTGAACACTTTATATTTCAAATTCTATGTATTCTGAATGTGTTATGAAATCATCATGCATAGTAATCTGGATCAACACTATTCGCAAAGGCAAAGGAGTTACTTGTCTAGGGCACGGCCCTTATACATATATTGTTGCTTAAAGCTATATTTTATGAAGAACATGCACACTTAGATCTATGATGTGTTTGATCTCGTGGTAAGTATCTTATAAATTACCATTATCTTATAATCTAATAGCTTTTAATGTTTTAAAATTATTTAATAGAAAGAATTATATCAATAATTGTAAAATAAGAAGAAAAAGCGAATGAACTATATAATTGACTTACCCTCGATTCTTTTCTTTAGACACAATTGCCCAAACACCAAACTCAGATCACTGGTTTATTTGCAGACTTTCTGAAATAAAATAAATTACCGAGTGAATAATTTAATAAATGACAACAATGAAAGACTAAACGAATGAATATAAATGTAAATAAATGATATCTTTTAAATGAGCCGTGCTTTAGGACAATATATCTATACTACATGGTCATCTTAACCTGTTTTAACAATCAACTGCCAAATATCCAGTTGGATAGCCATACTATCTGAGCCGTGCTTTAGGACAATATACTGCATTGTCATCTTAACCTGTTTTAACAAGCAATTACCAAAGATCCATTTGGATAGCCATACTATCGGCGAGTATCTGATTAAACCATTCACTGTCTAACAGAGGCTTCAATCTTCAATCCTGATCGTCTCTCTGATTTATAAGGGACCAGTGAAAACCAGATCAAAGTCCTTGGATGCGCAGGGTGATCAGGGTATACACATTTAATAAATCCAATATTTGGTTTTCCTGAAAGGTTGCTAAAATTGAATGAATAAACTGAAGAATGACATAAAAATATTAACATGCACTAAAACAATACCTTTTTCTATTGGAAATCAACTAAATAAACCAAGTAGATAAACGTGATTATTTCAAAACAATGAATCTGCAGTCCACACGTCTAGATGCTCGTCTTCATGTATTCTAAAAGAACGCTACGGGCGGGGTTTCAAAATGACGTCATTATTCTAATGACATCAGTAATGACGATTCATATCATGCGCAAGTTTGTTAGCCGTCCGCGAGAAAACGAACATTATGGCCTCTGCGTAATGTATCGATCCAGATCAGCATGCGCACCCCGAGCAGGTTAATCCATGCCGACACATTCCGTCTCAGGGAAAAGAGGTATAGAGTAATGACTCATGAAGTAGAAAATTCATAGGAGGCGAAAAGTCTCTGCCCAGATTAGCCTGGGTGACATGCTAAGACTGATCCGTGTCGATACTTTGCGCAGAGTCCACAATGGGTTTCTCGTGGGACGGCTCATATATAGTGATCCTCTTAAACATTTCCAGGCTAATTATTCATAAACAATGTTGAAGATTTTGATCAGATTGCATATAAGTGCGGCTCATTGTGAGTTTCCTGTACACATAGCGAGGCTCAATAACAGTTCGATCTATATTATAGTCAAAGTAGCCTATGTCTACATATGTGTAGTGTGTAATTTTCGTCTTCACATTGTATTCAAACCTCTGCTAACGATCGATTGTAAATTCCCTTAAATAACATCATCTCGATTGAATATATTAAACAAGAGGGCAACGTTGGCCATGGATCGCTCACCTGGAATATTTATACCTATCATTTTGAGAATTATTGAGTTGGGTTTTACGTCATTGCAACACAGATAGAAAAATTAGGACCGGAGTCAAGAAAAAGAGGTGACTTAAAATGACAAAAATGAAAATGATGATGGCTACTGAATATTATATTCTTGCATCCTACTCAAGTCAAAACCACACTAATGAGTATTTAGCTTTCATTTGGAGACGCTGACCTCCTACTGGGGGTGCACAGATGGCTACTTTTACGCTTCGCCAAGGAGCCCATTTTGTTCAAGAAGATTTTAAAACTTTCCACTATAAGAATATAGCGAAAATTAACCTGCCCTTTATTGTAGTGTTATATCAGCTGACACGGCTTGAATATATATACAATATACTGCATATAAAACAGGTGAACCCAGAATCAGGGCCAATTTTAAACCAGTGGGCATTATTTGAACAATCATGGTGGAGGACCACAAGACAGTGCTACACACCATATATCTAAACTCTATCCATTTCTTTTTCAGACAATACTTTTTTTTAATTTTCTCCTTATAAAACAGGTGACGCCCGGGGCGGGGTAAATTTGGAACCCAGGGGCGATTGCCGCTTAATCTTAACACTCTTTGTAGAGGATCACTAGACAATGATACACACCAAATATCTATGCTCTAGGCCTTTCGGTTTCAGACAGGAGGTTTTGTAAAGTTTTTCCTTTCGGTTAGCATGGCAACACAAGTTCTGCATGGACTTACTTTCTTTCAACATCACCGAAAGAGGGCCACCCAAGGATTATTCCTACCATGTTTTGTCAAAAATCCAAATAGTGGTTAAGGAGAAGATTTCGTTGAAAGAAATTGTTGACGAAAGACACAGACCATCGCAATAGCTCAGGTGAGCTAACAATCTAAACATTATTTAGATCTAGTAGCAAAGTTCGATGAAGCTCTTTAACCCGTTTTTAATAAACGAAAAATGCAGAAAGAGATGTGTGACGGAAGCGACACTTTTAAATGTTGGCCTTCATTAATTCATTATGTAGTAACATGTCATTATATTCTACAGAAACCCAAACAAACACTTAAGTTATACGATAAATTATTATAACAATAATTGTTATTTTACAACGTTATCCAAATGTTAGAGGACGAGACACAGGTAATTGAAATTTAATATTTGTTGAGCGCTTTTCATGAAGGTGGTTTAAAACAGGAACTGAATATCATGGAT
Source organism: Serripes groenlandicus (assembly GCA_031761405.1). Classification (NCBI taxonomy): domain Eukaryota; kingdom Metazoa; phylum Mollusca; class Bivalvia; order Cardiida; family Cardiidae; genus Serripes; species Serripes groenlandicus. Next base: position 853,956 of record JASEVX010000045.1, on the reverse strand, counting down.
TTATATTATTTTCATTTTTTTTAATACATTAATTTTTAAAAATGGGGTTGTTTACATCAGTTTTAACTGTCAAGAAGGCTATTTTTTAAAGACGTTGTGAGATAAACCCTCCAAAACTATTGATAAACAGAGAACATGTATTTTTAGCTGACCTTACGCGAAAAATGTACGTCGAACTGGAACTCGTTCTCACATATTATATACTTTGAAAACCTTTAGGAAAAGGAAAAGATATGGAAACTCACCATATATATGAATATACAGTTATTGAAAAGGATAATTACTCAACGGTTATTACATTCTCGATTTGTTAAATTGATTGCAAAAGGTATATGCTTCATATGCGTCTAGTGATGCGTCACCAGAGTATACATCTGCGTACAGTGAAGACTCATACCCACAGTCCCATCTGCGTACAGTGACAACTCATTCCAACTGTCTCACCAGAGTATACATCTGCGTACAGTGACATTTCATTCCCACAGTTCAATCAGGGTATACATCTGCGTACAGTGACAACTCATTCAACTGTCTCACCAGAGTATACATCTGCGTACAGTGACATTTCATTCCCACAGTTTCATCACAGTATACATCTATGTACACTGACAACTCATTCAACTGTCTCACCAGAGTATACATCTGCGTACAGTGACATTTTATTCCCACAGTTCAATCAGAGTATACATCTGCGTACAGTGACAACTCATTCAACTGTCTCACCAGAGTATACATCTGCGTACAGTGACATTTCATTCCCAGTTTCATCACAGTATACATCTGTGTATAGTAAAGACTCATTCCCACAGTTCCATCACAGTATACATCTGCGTACAGTGACATTTCATTCCGACAGTTTCATCACAGTATACATCTGTGTATAGTAAAGACTCATTCCCACAGTTCCCTCACAGTATACATCTGCGTACAGTGAAGACTCATTCCCACAGTTCCATCACAGTATACATCTGCGTACAGTGACATTTCATTCCCAGTTTCATCACAGTATACATCTGTGTATAGTAAAGACTCATTCCCACAGTTCCCTCACAGTATACATCTGCGTACAGTGAAGACTCATTCCCACAGTTCTATCACAGTATACATCTGCGTACAGTGAAGACTCATTACCACAGTTCCATCACAGTATACATCTGCGTACAGTGACATTTCATTCCCACAGTTTCATCACAGTATACATCTGTGTATAGTAAATACTCATTCCCACAGTCCCCTACGTTTCGCAGATGCAGATAAATGTTATGCATACAGCATTGTATTACACCAGTACAATCAACCATTTTTCTAACTTGAACCACGTGTGAAGACCTGTCGAAATCGCCCTTTGTGACTTTGTGAATATACAGATAAGCGTGAACTGTCATCATGCCTGATCTTTCTCTTACTAGTTCATTTTTAAGTCACACAAGAAATTTAGAAGCTCCTGCAGAATGACATGTTGTTATGAGTAAAGCATTTGATTGATTGATTGATAAGGCGTTTAACGTTTCACTCATCATCATAAGTAACGAATATCACCATAAGTTACGAGTATCACCATAAGTTACGATCACCATCATTATACGTTACAATCATCATCATAAGTAACGTTTATCACCATAAGTAACGATCATCATAAGTAACGATTATCACCATAAGTTACGATCACCATCAGTATACGTTACAATCATCATCATAAGTAACGTTTATCACCATAAGTAACGATCATCATAAGTAACGATTATCACCATAAGTTACGATTATCACCATAAGTTACGATCACCATCATTATACGTTACAATCATCATCATAAGTAACGTTTATCACCATAAGTAACGATTATCACCATAAGTGACGATTATCACCATAAGTTACGATTCACCATAAGTTACGATTATCATCATAAGTTACGATTATTATCATACGTTACGACTATCACCATAATCTACGTTAATCATTATACGTTACAGTCATTACATACGTTACGATTATCATCATAAGTTACGATCACCATCACTAGTAACGATTATCATTATACGTTACAGTCATCATCATAAGTAACGATCATCATAAGTTACGATTATCAACATAAGTTACGATAAGCACCATAAGTTACGATCAACATCATAAGTTACGTTACTCATTATACGTTACATTCATCATCATACGTTACGATTATCACCATAAGTTACGATCACCATCATTAGTAACGATTATCATTATACGTTACAGTCATCATCATAAGTAACGATCATCATAAGTTACGATTATCAACATAAGTTACGATAAGCACCATAAGTTATGATCACCATCATAAGTTATGATTACCATCATAAGTTACGTTAATCATTATACGTTCATCATCATACGTTACGATTATCACCATACGTTACGATCACCATAAAAAGTAACGTTAATCATCATAATTTACGATTATTATCATAAGTAACGATCATCATCATACGTTTCAATCATCATCATAAGTTACGATTAGCACCATAAGTTCCGATCACCATCATTAGTAACGATCATCATTATACGTTACCGTCATCACCATACGTTACGATTATCATCATAAGTTACAGTCATCATTATAAGTTACGTGTATCACCATAAGTTACGATCACCACAATAAGTTTCGATTATTACCATACGTTACGATCACCATCATAAGTTAGGTTAATCATCATCATTTATGATTATTATCATAGGTAACGATCATCATAAGTAACGATCATCATCATCATCATACATTTCAATCATCACCATAAGTTACGATTAGCCCCATAAGCATCATTAGTAACGATCATCATTATACGTTACAGTCATCACCATAAGTTACGTTAATCATCATAACTTACGATTAATATTATAAGTAACGATCATCATCATACGTTTCAATCATCATCATAAGTTACAATCACCATCATTAGTAAAGATCATCATTATACGTTACAGTCATCATCATACGTTACAATTATCATCATAAGTTACGATCACCATCATACGTTACGTTAATCATTATACGTTACAGTCATCATCATAAGTAACGATTAGTACCATTATTACGTTAATCACCATAAGTTACGATAACCATCATTAGTAACGATTATCATTATACATTACAGTCATCATCATAAGTTACGATTAGTACCATTAATTACGTTAATCACCATAAGTTACGTTAATCATCATAATTTACGATTATTATCATAAGTAACGATTATTATCATAATTAACGATCATCATCATTAGTAACGATCATCATCATACGTTTCAATCATCATCATAAGTTACGAGCATCATCATAAGTAACGATCATCATTATACGTTACAGTCATCATCATAAGTAACGATTAGTACCATTAATTACGTTAATCACCATAAGTTACGATAACCATCATTAGTAACGATTATCATTATACATTACAGTCATCATCATAAGTAACGATGATCATAAGTTACGATTAGTACCATTAATTACGTTAATCACCATAAGTTACGATATTCACCATAAGTTACGTTAATCATCATAATTTACGATTATTATCATAAGTAACGATTATTATCATAATTAACGATCATCATCATTAGTAACGATCATCATCATACGTTTCATTCATCATCATAAGTTACGAGCATCATCATAAGTAACGATCATCATCATAGGTTTCAATCATCACCATAAGTTATGATTATCACCATAAGTTAAGATTATCACCATAAGTTACGATCACCATAAGTTACAGTCAACATAAGTAACGATCTCCATAAGTTACAGTCACCATAAGTTACGATCACCATAAGTTACAGTCAACATAAGTTACGATCACCATAAGTTACAGTCAACATAAGTTACGATCACCATAAGTTACAGTCACCATAAGTTACGATCACCATAAGTTACAGTCACCATAAGTTACGATCACCATAAGTTACAGTTAACATAAGTTACGGTCACCATAAGTTACGATCACCATAAGTTACAGTCACCATAAGTTACGATCACCATAAGTTACGATTAGCACCATAATTTACGATTATTATCATAAGTAACGATCATCATCATACGTTTCAATCATCACCATAAGTTACAATCATCATCATAAGTAACGAGGATCATCATACGTTTCAATCATCATAATAAATTACGTTAATCACCATAAGTTTCAATAATCATCATAAGTTACGATTATCATCATAAGTTACGATTATCATCATAAGTTACAAGCATCATCATCATAAGTTACAATCATAATCATACGTAACGAACCTCATCATAAGTTATAATCATCATTATAAGTTACAATCACCGCATTAGTAACGATCATCATCATACGTTACAATCATCATCATAAGTTACGAGTATCATAATAAGTAACGAGCATCATCATTACAGTAACGATCACCATCATTAGTAACGATCATCATCATATGTTACAATCATCATCGTAAGTTACGAGTATCATCATAAGTAACGAGCATCATCACAAGTTACAATCATCATTATAAGTCATTATACGTTTCAATCGTTATCATAAGTTACGATTATCAACATAAGTTAGCATCATAAGTTACTATCACCATCATTAGTAACGATCATCATTATACGTTACAGTCATCATCATAAGTTATGATTATCATCATAACTTAAGATACATTAATCCGTAAAATTTACGATTATTATCATAAGTAACGATCATCATCATGTGTTACTATCATCATCATACGTTACGATTATTATAATAACTTACGACAATCATAACAGGTAACGATCATACATTCATCAGCATAAGTTACTATCATACGATCATCAGCATGTGCTACTTTCTGCATCATAATTTACACGAGCATCATCATAGGTAGGAATCATACTCATCATCAGCATAACTTATTATCATACGATCATCAGCATAAGCTCCTATCTGCATCATAAGTTACGATTAGCATAAGCGTTTTGGTATGACAAGAATATTGTATCACTGACACCGGTTGGATTTTTGTATGACCAAATTCTGCTTATATCGTCATTCTTTGTAATCTAATAGTCCATTAATATGTATATATGTACCACCATTGATTATAGCGAGTTGAGTGTCGCATTATTATTAACAAGATAACCAGGTTATGAATGGTACTCGATGCATTTACGAACTAGAACTATCACTAAAGGAAGTTCATACTCATGAAAGAGGCATAGTTTAGGAAAGGGTCATAATTTGTTATACAAATTGATTTGAGTGATGCCTTTTAAGATACTCATTGATTATATGATTTGTAAGTATGCATTTAAAGTTAAAGCATTTAAACATACATAACTTAACAAATGTGGCCTCTAGAGTGTAGAAAGGGGTAAAAACAACATTTTTGGTAGATTGACCCACAATTTATCAATATGTTAACAGACTATAGTATATACCAGTGTTTAGATGCAGGTTTGGTTATGGGCAGTCTGAAGATTCTAACTACTAGAATTGACCAATCTTCTTCCGAATTAGAAACAAACTGTTTGTTTACATAAGAAGTATTTTTTTTGCAAATGCCGTTTGAATTATAACGGTGACGTTATTATTTTAAATGACGTCATGCACGTGCATGATCAACATTTTAGACGCGCGTGCCATGTAACAGTATACTGTTATCCGGTCAAAAATGCTCAGTTTATGAGAATCTAACATTACAAAGTCACGTGAGGTATAATAATGATATTTAGGTCAACTTTGTTTGTTTACATAAAAAAAGTAGTCCATAGCATGTTAATTATGCGGAATTTTCGCACGTCCTTATCTACGGTCATGATCACTCCTTGACAGCGGTCATGATCGAAAAATCATGACCACTTTCTACAATGTAAAGTGAACGTGACAATATGAAGTATGCAATAGTATAGGTTATTGACCCTGTACTGTGAAATCATCGTTGGTCCGAGTTCTTGGGTTGACCTACGTTCGCCAAAGAACGAAGTCCAACGATGATTTCACAGTACAGGGTTAATTGTCCATGATCAATATGATAATTTAACATTACAAAGTCCTGTGAGGTTTAAAAATTATATTTAGGTCAGCTATGTTTGTTTACATAAAAAAGTAGTCCCTAGCATATTAATTATGCAAAATTTTCGCACGTCCTTATCCACGGTCATGATCACTCCTTGACAGCGGTCATGATCGATAAATCATGACCACTTGCTTCAATGTAAAGTGAACGGAACAATATGAAAGTATGCATTTTCGAAAATTTTATAAGTCTAAAAAAGGGGAATTCTTTTATTAAAATAACAGTCACATTTACGGAACTTGGTATGTAATGTTGTCTTATGATACTAAATACAAATATATATTTTCAAAATAATATCTGTAACAGTTCTAGAGATATTGAAGGAAATGTGAATTTTGGATTTTTTTTAACTCAAAAAAGGGGCATTACTCTAGAAAAAAGGTACGGAGTTTCCTCTTTTTTGGGCGCACACAATATCATGTGCTGGTGATTATTTCTACCAAGTTTGGCATCAATATTTTATACGGTGTAGGAGAAGTAGGCCGGACAGATAGACGGACAGACAGAAGGACAGACAGACGGTGTAGGAGAAGTAGGCCGGACAGATAGACGGACAGACAGACAGACGGACAGACGGACAGACAGACGGACAGACAGACGGACATACAGACGGACAGACGGACGGACAGACAGACGGACGGACAAAGCCTCGCCATAATACGTCGCGTTTTTTCAAAACGGGCGTATAAAAATATACTTGTATCTATACATAGTATAGATAGACAGTGAAGGTCTCGGCAGAAATAGGTGCATGCACTGGCTCAGATAGTCTTGATTGTACATCTCGAAGAGTCTTCAATGTTTTCATAGTGTACGCAATTACACCTCAACGAGTCTTCATTGCCCGCAGATTTAACAATACATCGAAGAGTCTTCATTGTACGCAGATTTAACGATAAATCGAAGAGTCTTCAATGTACGCAATTCTTCATTGCACGCAGATTTAAAAGGCAAAATAAACATATCTGTATATTGTATTTGTCAAAGTGTAAACAAGGGCTATCAGCAACATGATATGTCAAGTTATAAGAGTTATAACGACTGTTATCGATTGTTTTTAAATCTCAATATTATAAACGCTTTATTTTGTAGTTGTTGCAATATATGAAAGCTTCTAGATGATAAGACTAGTTTACAAAGGTTAACAGGACACGATGTTATGCAGTAGTACAAGTTAGACACGTCTGTACGTTCTAGCGTCAATTAGCAATCAATGCTGAAAGTGTAGCCGAATTTAGTTGGAGATCGAGCATTATCGTATATGCCTATATATATTGAAAATCGCAAGGCCTACAATGAGATACTGCTTGTTACTTTGCAGGATTTTCTACACGATCACTACTACTGTGCCATCGGCGCTTTGATCTATATACAGATATCAGAGATATTGCAAAGATATCTTTAAATAGTTCGATTCAATGATAAAACCAATTCTGTGTTTCAACGGTTACATTTGGGGTCATACTTATAATACGTACAATTTAATTTCTGTAAGAAGTATTTGAAGATAATTAGTTCAACACATTATATTGTACCTTTAGTCTAAGATATCCCCTCTTTTTAGATTATTATATGTATATTATTAAGCATTGGTGTAGACTATTGGAAATGCCAAATAGTAGATATCCAACTGTAAATGTTGAAATCTTAAGATGACGTAGGACGTAGAACCGGCGCAACTTATGGGAACAACTTACTTTTCTTGTATGGTTTTAAAAACAGAAAGTTGGAAACGTGAATTAATCTATTATGTGTTTTAAAGAACATCTAATAGATCAATTCAAGCAAAATTGGCATATTCGTATCAATGAATCTGATCGATGTCTTCACTATAAGCATTATAAGTCTCTAGAAAAATATCTATTTATAGACATATCGTTTAATAAGATTGCTTTATAATTGTGTTGTTCTAATCATAAGTTTTGAATTGAGACTGGTGCCCATAGCAAAATAGGATATGTTTGTACTGTTTTCAAAAATTTAATCATAACATTACTGAGTGTGACTATCATAAATATTTCCAGTGTCAAAAGTTCCACGAAATCAGACAGTATTTCCTTTTCACCTGGTATAAATCTGGTACTACATTACTAGTTTCTACGCGTTATTACAATCTAATAACACATTGCTAATAATGAAATTAGCACACTACGTCTATATGCTGTTGAAAGAGATTTAGTCTTAGAGACATTTTTCAGAATGTAAAAAAATGTATTTATAATATGTTATGTATTATAGGCCGGTGGCCTAAGTACTTTTGAATAACAATCATATACTTGTCGAAACGTCGTTCAGTAAGAAATGCAAGGACATTGTAACGATATCCGAAAAAGAAGTAATTACGTATGACCATTTACCCTTAATCGCTAAAATCGAACTGCCGCAATTGTCGGAACAAGCCCAACAATACCAACACAGCGACAGAGTCGCACAGAATAAATGTACAGATGATATCATAGAAGAATATCACAAAAAACTGGAGGATAGCCTCTTGGCCGATATTATACATAGCTTTACTACTCCAAACCAATTATCGGATTACATCGTAGCAGCGATTAACAATGCATCACTCGAAACCCTTCCTAAACGCAAATAAAACACGCGAAACCATTTTGGACTGCCGAAGTAAAGGCGGCTCACACTTATTCGCGACGAGACAAACGCAAAATATGGTTAATTGAAGGGAGACCACGTGGTATGTATTATCCCTCATATTTTAATTATAAGGCGGCCAAACGAGAATTCAGAAAAAACCAACGTATAGCATCGAACAATTACATAAACAATATTTTCCGAGAACTCGAACGATGTTCTCAGCTAGACTCTCGTCTATTTTGGAATTTAATGAAACGTCATAAGAAAACACCCCGTCAACACACATCAGAAATAATATATAAAGATATTAACTATAAAGCTGAAAATGTCATTAGCGGGTTTGAAAAATACTTTACTGATATATTTGATACCCACGCGTTAAATCCCAAAAGTAAACTTGAAAAAGAAGTCGATGAAACGCTGGAAAATTATGCTGGACTAAATCCTACTACAATAACGCTCTCACAAACAGTAGAACGCGAGTTCACATGTGACGAGGTTAAAATGGCCTTAGTTGACCTTAAAGCTATAGGCCAATTTCACTGATACCGTCATTCTGCAAACTCTTTGAGAAGATATTGGTAGATAGAATGCATTCTTTATTATTATGTAATAAAACCATATTTCCATCTCCACAGCAACAAGGGTTTTAAAAAGGGCTAAGTTGTATTACAGCCGCGTTTTGTCTACAGGAAACTATTAACGAACTCGCGGATCTACATAGTAAAGCATTCGTGGCTTTCATTGACTTTAAATGTGCCTTTGATAGCGTATGGCACAATGCGCTATTTTATAAACTCCATAATCTAGGAATAGTTGGAAAAGTATGGAGGATAATAAGGGATTCCTATACAAACCTGAATTGCTTTGTCATGGCAAATGGCAATAAATCACTCCCAGTCCCGGTAAAACGCGGCGTACGCCAGGGAGGGGTCGCTTCCACATTGTATTATCTTATCTTTATAAATGACTTACTTAAAGAACTTGAAAATTCAGAGTATAGCCTACGTCTCTATTCGCCAATACATGCTAAATGTGGGAATCCTGCGTTTGCTGATGATTTATCTGTAATTGCATTAACGCCTATGTATCTGCAAAATTTGCTTGACATTGTGTACAGGTATTCCTTTAGATGGAAATTCGAAGTAAATTTCAAGAAATCCAATGTCGTTGTATTTAACAAAAACAAAAAGAAAAATGCCCCTGTCAAGTTTTTACTGGGAGAATCCTACATTCATGACATTGACAGTGTTGTACATCTCGGAATTCGACAAGATGGATCTCTAAAATTAACAAATCGCATTTCAGAACGCTGTCAGAAAGCAAAAAATGCCTTTTATGCAATGGCTGATCTTGGTATGAGACCTAATGCATTAAATCCATTAACTTCTGTTAAGCTGTATAGCACAATCATTATCCCAATAGCCTTGTATGGGTGTGAGCTATGGAGTAATATAACAAGTTGCGACGTACTCAAGCTCAACCGTTTGCAACATTTTATTGTAAAAACTATTCAGGGATTTAATATCAGAACAAGGTCTGATATGTGCGAATCAATGCTTGGAATTAAGTGAATCACATCATTGATTGATAAAAAGAAGTTAATATTCCTGCACAAAATCTTGAGCCTTGAGAATAGCTCTCTTTGCAAAAAGATTTTCATGAGAAAATTTATGCAATTCGTATATAACCCGACAAAATCAATACGTGGTTACATTCCAGATATATGTTCATTGTTGAATAAATACAACTTGAATTTTCTTATGAATATGTATGTAAATGACGGTTGCTTCCTGCCATATAAACCAGTATGGAAGCAATGTATCAATAATGCTGTTGACCAGTTGGAAACAAATGAGTGGTTAATGAGGATGCAATCGACTGATTTCGTCAGGTTCAGTCGATTGCATTCATCAATCACAGCCTGCAACCTGTATAATCTCTATGGTACAAGAATAGCTGCACATAAAATAGCCTTTGTGGCTAAATTGTGGGTGACTGTTGCTTCAGAAAAACCTTCGTCATGTGATCTGTGTGGCCGTATACATTTAGATGTTATCAAACATGGAATAACAGAATGTAGCGCAACATATGATAAGAAACGATTATTTCTTAGTGGCATATACCAGTGAAACGTTTTTGATGGTGGTTTTAGGTGCAAGCCCTACATCAGTCACCACTGATTCAGAGTATTACTTTCGCTGCGAAGCTATATTATTCGCATACAAATGTTTCAACGGCCCATTTTAGACGACACAATGACTCTGTGTATGCGTGAATACGTGTGTATATGTGTATATGTGTGTATAAATATGTATATGTATATGTATGTGTATATGTGTGTGTGTGTAAATATATGCATATATACATATATACATATTGTGACTATTTGCAATCTGAGTACTATAATGTAAAGATTGATTTTCAATTTCCATATCATTTTATGTATAGAAACTAGTCCAATTACTTGTTGTTAACAGTTGATATAATGAATGTATTCAATTAATCTCCGAACGGAGGAAATAAAGAGAATGAATGAATACTACTACTACTACCACTACCACTCTACTACTACTACTACTACTACTACTACTACTACTACTACTACTACTACTACTACTGATATTAATTTAACTACTACTACTACTATTACTACTACTACTACTACTACTACTACTACTACTACTACTACTACTACAACTACTACTACCACCACTACCACTCTACTACTATTACTACTACTACTACTACTACTACTACTACTACTACTACTACTACTACTACTACTACTACTACTACTACTACTACTACCACTACTACTACTACTACTACTACTATTAATTCAACTACTACTACTTCTACTACTACTATGTCTACTACTACTACTATTACAACTACTACTACTTCTACTACTATTACTACTACTACTACTACTACTACCACTACTACTACTACTACTACTTCTACTATTAATTCAACTGCTACTACTTCTATTACTACTACTTCTACTACTAACACTACTACTACTACTACTACTACTACTACCACCACTACCACTCTACTACTACTACTACTACTACTACTACTACCACTACTACTACTACTACTACTACTACCACTACTACTACTACTACTACTACTACTATTAATTCAATTACTACTACTTCTACTACTACTACGTCTACTACTACTACTACTAATACTACTACTATTACTACTATTACAGTACTACTATTATTACTACTACTACCACTACTACTACTACCACTATTACTACCACTATTACTACTACCACTACTACTACCACTATTACTACTACCACTACTACTACTACTACTACTACAACTACTATTAATTTAACTACTACTACTTCTACTACTACTACTACTACTACTACTACTACTACTACTACTACTACTACTACCACTACTACTACTACTACTATTAATTCAACTGCTACTACTTCTACTACTACTACTTCTACTACTAACACTACTACTACTACTACTACTATTACTACTACTACTACTACTACTTCTACTACTACTACTACTATTAATTCAACTACTACTACTTCGACTACTACAACTACTTCTTCTACTTTTCAGTGTCACTTCGCTTTCTCTTTTTCAAATGTCAATCACGGACTTAACACAAACTCTATTCTTATTCTTCTCCTACTTGAAACATACTTAAAACCAATTATTCAAATTAATAATGTCCCGGTAGATATTAGAAGTACGCAAGGTGTACTTTGAATATCACACGGAAACAACGACACTCTGTTTCCTGTTGAAACAATAGATAACGAAACCGGACAAAATAGACAAAAGTCAAGAGTTGATTTGTATGTATATGCGCTATATCCATGCTAACAAAGTACTTGTATTTCTATCTTAAAATGCCCAGCTATATGTAAAACGATGAAAAACATCATTCGGACACATAATTATTGAGTTTGCTCGTGAGTGCAACTTCATCTTGATTTGATAATTTGAGTCTAAACTCAATCTTTATCGTTTTCTGTTTCATTTCACGACGGTAATTTAACATACCTACGTGTTCCCAGACTTTCTCACACCAGTACTCCATATAACACATTCTACAAGCAAATGCCTCCCAATTCCACATACACTTTAATTTGGTATATATCTTAATCATGTATTTATTATTTCATCACATCCTGCTGCTATGTTTTATTACATTTTCATTTAATGCCTTAAAAGTCATAAAATTCGTCTAAACAGGCGTTGGTTTCTTTACATAATTAATTTTTGCCATTTATGATATTCCAATATTGTTTCTGATTTGCAATTTCAACTTTCTTAATAGTTTTATTTTATTTAAACTAAAGTTGTTATGTTCTTTACGCAATATAATTTGATACGTCTCGCAAGAAAACCAACATTGTGGACTTTGCGTAAAGTGTCGACCTGGATCAGCCTAATCATATAGGGCAGGCTAATCCGAACAGACAATTTTCACCTCCTGTGGATTTTCTGTTTCAGGAATCATTACTATATACCTCTATCCCCCGGAATGTGTCGGCCCGGATTAGCATGCGCGGACTGCGCAGGCTGATCTTGGTCGATACATTACGCAGAGTCCATAATGTTGGTTTTCTTGTGGAACGGCTGATTTCATTTTTTTGTAAAAATACGGCGTCTTATATTAATGGTATGTTTTTTTTGTTTTATGATATATATCTCTCATATAATGCCATGTTCGATTAAACCAGAGATAATTCGTCTTAAGCGTGCAGTGTTTAACCACTTTACCACTAGTCAGAGTGGCAAATGATGTTTTTAGATCAATAACTAAATAAAATCGAAATGTCTGAGACAATGTCATCTTATTCATGGTGTGTACCTGTACTGTATTCTATTATATGGTCGAGGTTTGTTTCAATTTATTAATAATTTTAATAATGTCAATATTTTCAATGAATAAGTCAGCTGTTTTGCTATCCCAAGTTTTCGTTTTTATATCACTGTCGCTTTTATTTTCATATTTTTATGTAATTATCATGTACAGAGTTTTCAATTTTTAGAATAACATATAACTGTGAGTGAACATCTGAACATAAGTTACATATTTCGTCGATTTTAAAAAGGTACAACATTTTCAAAAACTAAATTAGAAGATAAAAAATAATCTACAATCTACAGTACTACAATGTTTACATGTTATCATTGGGTAACAATACTCTCCCTTCATTATACCGTTCCACAGGAACAAGTAATTTTTACAACATGACTTAACAGTGTTTGTTATTTGAAAAATATCTGAATATTTCTTTTTGAACTTCAAAATATGGATCGACACGAGCAAATCTTGAACCAACTGGCGGGACATAAACAATTCTACATTTTAAATATTCATTTTTGTTACTATTATTATTATTGTACAAACATTTAGACAGGGTAAAACAAACTGATGAGATTACATTCAGTGTTTGTGTCTAAATGCTAAAGTGTCTAACATATAAGGCTATTCCGCCTGATAATATTATTTGATTTGTTTTTGTTCTATTGTACAAATATACTATATAACATGGAACACATATCTCATCGGTTTCATCGGTTTTTGATTCTTGTAAATCAATTACATCAAACTTACCTAAGTATGACAAAAAGTCAGGACACTTAAATTAAGATACAATACCACAAACATTCAAGGACAATATCTTTGAATCACTGTTTGCAGACGAATTTATATCAGTTTTATGACAGTAGCCGTTTCCCTGTGTCCGTTAATCATTCTCACCATTGTCACAGTTGGGCATAAGAATTGTTATTGCCTGAAAGTGTATTAGTGAAGTCGTCTGTACAATTTGTAATATGCCATCAAATTATTGTGTAAAAGATACGTAAAAAAATGCGTAAAAGATAAAAGAAATCGTCAAACGTCTTAATAAATGTTGACCGTGCTGGGGTTGGAATTCATAACCTTGATCGACGGCCTGCATCGCTTCCGACTGAGCTTCAGGGGCTCGTCTTACGCCGAACGAATAAAAATAACTGCGTTTGATTGGTCGAAAGAAACAACTGACTTAGGGGAGAAATAATTGTTCATGAACCAAGAAATATTTAGAGAGATATCTCTCTAACATAAATAACAATCTTAAATCTAAAGATATCTCTCTAACGTAGATATATATATATATATATATATCTCTCTACATTAGAGAGATATCCTTCTCAGCATGTTATATAGCTATCTGTTAGAGGGGTGTATCTCCTAGTCATGCTTCCTCACGATGCACCAAATAACATATTAAACAGCTGTGACCGGCCGAGTGAACTCTGTGTGTAACACGGACATAAGGAACAAGACTGTGTTGATTGAATATGGGCATTTTATTAAGAACAATGCCATTTATATCATATTTGTCATAAACAATATACGTATTACATATCGGTGGTGATTTTGTTTTTGTAAAATAGTTCATTTGATTGGTATATAAACATCATGGGATCTTTAACTGGTTCACCGATTGGTCAATGCTAACAACGCAACACCAAAATAGCATCACAACAACAATTTAGATAAAATCACTTCTGGTACTTAACCGATTGCAGAGTAAAACAAAGTACCTAAACCATCTCTGCAATAGGAAAGTGCAGAGTGAAGGCATACATGTTTTTATACATGTATCATATCACTTATTTATCGAGATATCTCTCAAATATGAGCAAAGTTAGAGCGATATCTTTCAAATGAAGAGAGAGATCTCTCTATCTAATAGAGATATCTATTTAGTTTAGGAAGATATCTTTAAATCGAACTAATTGTAAAACGGCTTGCAATAGTACGTCAGTTACAGCAAGGTCACCAGTTAACCTACCATTGTAAAGTGTTGACCCAACATACCTGTAAACTAACATTCATAAACGACAACTGGAAATAGTTACACACACATTTACAGTTTATTGGGAAAGAAACCTGACGTCGATCGCAATGCATGTTATCAATTGTTGGAAGGACTAAAACACAGCAAAATCGACAGCATGAAAAGTTACCAAATGCGCTATCGCAGCTCGACCAGCCGCCATTTCTAAGAAAACATTTCTCAACGCACATCATACGAATTCAGAACAATGCAATTAGAATGAGAAAAAAGTAATAGGTCAACATAACTCCTTTTGTTCTGTGTAAAACATCCACGCGTGTGTTACCCCGGTTATGTATAATATGTTTGTTATATGCCTGATTGGAGTACCCATCGTTATACTTTGTTTGTGGATCTAGAATCACGGTTACTATTTACGGTTACAATGGACTTGACATTTAACCCTTTTTCCACTGAATTCCGGCGGTAATTACCACCACCATCAATTTGAAAACGTTCCCACGCATTTACGGTGTAGTACTTGTAACCTATAAAGAAATTAGTAACGACAAATGCAAACCAAGATTAAACTGCTAGGTTGTTCAGAATGATCTTGACTAGACTGTTAGTAAAAGTATTTTCAAAAAGTCGCACGTGTTTCATTTTTGTAAGTCTGTTAACTTGTGTGCGACAAGTTCAACGTCATATGGTAAACAGTATTGTCGATTGTATAAATGCAGGGGACGGGCGCGCGATTTCATCAGAAAGCTTTTTTTCAAATCTGATTTTAATCATATTTAAACCGGTCGACCGTTTGGATGACCTAGTTCTGATAGTATCGTCATTCTATATCCTGTGAAATGTTATTAATCTTTATACTTACTGCTATAGGCAAACAATTTGCGACGTTTTACACCGTTGACGATGTAAAACAATTTAGAAATGTCCCGTTCTATCATACTCAATGGATACGCAACGGATGGGATAGCCTCAATCTTGGGGAAATGGTAAAATCGTACCAGTATTCAATGTTGATAATGCACAAAGCTATAGAGGTATAACACTTATAAACACTATATATTCTCAAGTTCTATTAAACCGCCTCAGAAAATGGTCTACGAAACACCAAAAAATAATTGGATTTCAAAAATGAAAATCTTCAGTCGATTGAATTTTCATACTACATTCAATATTAACTTAAACATTAAGCCCCCCACCCCTTAACCCCCCCCCCCCCCCCCCCAAAAAAAAAAAAAACCATACAAACAAAACCCACTTTATTGCGCATTTATTGATTTTTAGAAATGCTTTGATTGATTGGGGTTAACCGCCGTTTTCAACAATTTCTCAGTTATATCACGGCGGCCAGTTCACTTACTCATGCATTTCCTGGTTTTCTCACACCAGTACTCCACACAACAATCTTCCCAAGCAACTGACTGCTTTTCCACATAGACTTTAGAAATGCTTTGACAACATTGACCGATCTTTACTCCTCCAAAAACCCTTTCATGAAGATATTAGCTCTAAAACCATAAATGCGATAAGGAGCATGTATAGTACCATCAAGTCTTGTGTAAGGGTTAATAATTAATTATTTCTCTTTATAGATTCAAATATTGGAGTCAAACCAGGGGACACAAGTTCCAGTCTATTGTTCCTATTTAGCGTTAATGACATTCTATCTCATTCAAACAATGATATGGGGGATCTTTTTATGATAAATGATATCAAGATTTCCAAGCTACTTTTCGTCGATGATATTCGTTCACTCACCAGAGACTCTACCGTCTTTATTAAACGATCTTGAACAATATTACAATTCATGCGGTATTTAGGTTAATACTAAACGCACCAAAATTATCATATTTGAAAAAGGAAGACCTACTTTACATGAATTTATCTACAACAATATTCAATTCAATACAACATCATTCTGTATACGCTTTACACAACTAGTTTATTGCATTCAACCAGTTAAACTTAAATAAATTTAAATGTAATCTTTTTGATAGTTTAGTAGGATCCGTTCTTAACCACGGAGCAGAAATTTGGGGATAATTTGCAAGTAAAATTGTAGAATTGATACATACTAAATTTCTAAGAAAGATTCTGAATGTTAAAAAATCTACTTATCTTGATGGACAATATGGCAAGTTAGGTCGCTACCCAATGCATATCAAACGAACAATTTCAATTATGAAGTATTGGATTACAATTCCTAATCAACCAGATCATTCCTTAATAAAACAAGTCTATATAACATTTTGCAGCTAGATTCAGATAGAAATATCAATTACTTTTAACTTAATTGGGTTCATAACGTTAAAAACATAATCTCTGGATAGACCAAAATGCACCAACTATTGACTTCCGATTCAAATTTAATAGTATAATTACGGGACATTTTGGTCATGATATCTAACAAAGTTACGTTTATCATGTCACAATTTAGCAATTGAATCAGGCAGATATTTGAACATTCCTAGATCAGAGAGAATATTCACACATTGCAACATGAACGTCATTGAATTGGAATATCATGTCTTGATAGTGTGCCCCAAATTTTATGAAATACGCAAGAAATATCTAAAAAATAATTATTGTGATTCGTCAAGTTTACTTAAATTTACTGCATTAATGTCATCAAATTTTACGAAAATTATAAATAGTTTAGCTAAATACGTATTCGTTGCAATGAAACATAGAGAACAGTAGCTTGGCTAGATTAGTACACCTAATGATGTGATGGTCTAGCTTTGATAACTGTTCTAATATCAAAGTTTTATCGAAATGTACATTTTATGTTTCTAGAATAGATCAATTTTTTCATGAATTTTTACATTGTTAAATTTTTGCAAATTCTTATGAAAAAATCCATTTCTCCGTTTGTACTTTTTATCATTTCTTTATTTGCTATAAAGATACTGTTAATTGTTTTATGCAATAAAATATATTGAATTGAATTATTATGTGCCGAGTACACGGACAATAGACGACTAACAACAACTATAACTGTCCATAAACTATTCACACACCAGACACGCAATACTACGAGGGTAACGAGTGTTCCAAGTCACAGTTAACTCTTTCCCACATACATACAAGGTCTAAATAAAAGTAGAATTATTGAAAATAGTTAAAAATATTGTGAGCAATTTGTCTTTTGGTCACAATATTTTCAAAAGTCGTCTACTGCAGATGCGTTAGAAAGCCGCTGTATGTGGGAAAGGGTTAACCAGATTTAAGGATGTTTTGTAAATTGATGAACATCACTATCACATTGCATACTTATATGGTCAGTTCTTGACACAGCCTTCTTCAAAAGTTTCCATGATGGTTGTTCAACTACATAGCAAGCAAGGAAGAACCTGATCATACTGCACCTAGTATGAAGCTGGTCTGGCTCATTATTGCTTGCTAATCTAAGGTCTTAACCCTTTCCCTCATACAGCCAAACTGAAGCAGACGACTTTGAAATAATCTAGTCAAAACATGGAAAATCTCTATCAATGAAGTTATAATTACTGTAAAAAAGGTTGAAAACATTGGGGTAAAAGGTAAATTGCTGAATTTGAGCAATTTCTCATTTCGTCACAATGCTTTCACAAGCCGTCTGCTACAAAGAAAGCGCCTGTACATGTGTATGTGGCAACGGGTTAACTAGGATCAGTAGGTCTTTCATTTCATTGGAAATTGGCAATATATGATGATGTCAAAGTAATCGCATAGCAACTGTTATAGTGTTTGGGCATTTATATAAGCACATATTTTGAAAACCACTAGTATTTCCTTGCTTCGAAATTCATTTCAGTATTTTCAAAATACGATACAAATATATGCATGGTAATACATATGTTAAAGCAAAAGATCCGCATACTTTCGTAGGATTTACCCTTTCTCATATACGGTGAAATCTGCTATAAAAGAAGAGAGGACTGAAGGAGAAGGAGAGGGCAGTACCCACAAGAGAGGGAGAGTGGCAGTAAAGGGAATGAGACCTCTCCTCTTCAGCCACCAATGCACCAATAACTAAGTTGTAGAGGTAGCGTGCAAACGCAAACCTCTCCCTCACTCGTGCTGTGCAGGTGCCCGCAAGTGCTGTGGAGGTATCAACGGCATTTTCGTTAGAATGCTTGTCTTAATGATATCTAAGTCAAGTTCGAATATGGGTCATAGTAGGTCAGAAACTAGGTCTCTAGGCCAAATTGAAGGGAAATCTTGTTAACATAATGGAGGCTGCATTTTTAACTTGAGCATGTTGAAACTGTATCAGAATGTTTGTCTTGATGATATGTAGGCCAAGTTTGAATATTGGTCATGTCTGTTAAAAACCTAGTTCACCAGGCCAAATTGAAGGGAAATCTTGTCAACACTGTAGAGGCCACGTTTTTTAAAATTTGGTCAGAATGTTTATCTTTATGATATCTAGTCCATGTTCGAATAAGGGTCATATCGGGTAAACAGATAGGTCACTAGGCCAAATGAAGGGAAATCTTGATAACACACTGGATGTTGCATTTTGAATCTTTGTCTTGATTAGTTTTGCATATTTCAAACACTTTCTCCCAGTCTAGTACATGGTTTAGAGAACTATTTCAACGTGATGGAATGTGATTTAACATTGACATATTTCTCAATATAATAATGCAGAAACTTCAAAATATTCTGCCTAAACCTGCTGTCAAATTTCCCTTTGATTCTTCATATCTTAAACGTGTATACTTGTGAGCTCTTGCACTCAGGTGAGCGATATAGTGCCAACAAGGTCCTTCTGTTTTTAAATTGGCAGTTTAATAAAATTTACTATTTTTGTCATGATCTTTCAACTTCTTGACAATAAATACATAAACATAAGCTGCAATCGTTATTTCCTTTCACATTTCCCCTACGTCTCCAACCTTTCAGCAGCTCCCAGGTCGTCAGCAATGCAGTGCTTTGATTGATAATACGTATGACTACATGTTCTTTACATTTCCTTTCTATAAAGGACTTTCAGATATATAGTATTACTTAACATTACGATATCTTTATTGTTATGTGATTTGGTGGACAGCAAAACTTTTTTTCAACAACAAAAAGAGAGCATAGCCTAGCTGTCAAACAAAAAACATTCATATTGTACATTTATTCTTTAGACACAGTGGGAAAATGTTTCAGTTAACGTTTCAATTTTTTTGCTGACGAGATCTTATTCATAATTGTACGTACTTATATTGATTTTTAATATCTACCTTTTTTTTCCTTTGGATATAAAGTTTCTAGAATGAATGTTTTCGAATGGTACTGCCCATATTTGCTTATCTAACATTGTCGTTATGAGATAGAACGATACCAACACAATACGTTTTCCATATAATGTTTTTTTTTGTTTTTTTGTTTTCTTAATTATTTTTCTTTTGAAAGTGACATATAGGCCCATGGGGCCAGGTGTTATTTATTACTTTTTGAACCATTGTTTTGTTGATGTACATACACATGTCACTATAATAAAATATTTACTTACTTTACTAAATGCTACCCCCGCAATCACGAGAGCAAATGTTGTAATATAACGTTACTATTACACTTTTAAGAGTCGTTGGTTTGACCCGACTGGAATTCGAACCGTAGGCCAGGTTCCGAAACTATAAAAGTCTGAAAACGTTCTCAGTGCTCAGAAATGAACTCCATGCTCCAAATAAGGCTTCTAATTGGTCAATTTGGAGAACAATTTTTTTTCCGACCAATCAATTACTTGAGCACACATCTAAGCACGGTCTAAGGTTTTATAGTTTTGGAGCCTGCCGATCTATCGCTTACACGGAGGAAGCTATACCCACTAAATGACCGTGGCGGTCCATTAATAGTTTATAGAACAGTATGATTGAGTGTCATCTTAATTTGTATATTCTTTTCTCGTTCGTAATATGAGCTATCCCACGAGAAAAACCAACGTTGTGGTCTCTGCGTAATGTATCGACCCAGTTCAGCTTAAAAGCATGTTGTGCAGGCTTACCCTGACAGACACTTTTCGCTTTCTGTGTTTTTTTTTGTGTTTTAGGAATCATTACTCTATACCTCTATCCCATTGAGCCTGAGCATGCTAATCTGGGTCGATATATTAGCATGCCTAAGCATGCCGTGCAGGCTAACCCTGACAGACACTTTTCGCTTTCTGTGTTTTTTTCTGTTTCAGGAATCATTACTCTATACCTCTATCCCATTGAGCCTGCGCAGGCTAATCTGGGTCGATACATTACGCAGAGTCCATAATGTTGGTTTTCTCGCAGGACGGCTCATATCATATATACTTTGTTTATAACCATTGCCACATCTTATGTACATATAAACTCAAGAAATTGTTTTTTCTTTCTCTTATGTTTGTTTTAGCCCAACTGCAATGCCGACACTTGTGTTTACATTCCATACCCATATTACCCTGGTCTTACGCGTCGCCTGATCTTTGACTGCGGCATCCTCATCTCATTCGTCAATCGTTGACACGATAGTAACTTGGCTAGTTTGCAGGAAGTTATCAGGAATGATTAAAACAGTAGAATGAATGCAACAGTAGAAACATTCCAAAGATACGAGTTTACAAGTGTTTCTTATAAATTCTCATATTTTAAACAAATAACCAATCCGTCGGAGGTCAACCGTATGCAAATCATAGACTGAGCTATCCAAATGACATTCTTCTTAATCCAATTAATATTTAAAGTTAAAAGTCATGTTAGAGATAGCCTTTACATCCGTAGTAAAATTAATAAATATTCCGTTTTAGTATTAGTTAATGCTTTAAATGTATATACAAATAATGCTCATAAACTTGGTATGAAAGCAACACAATTTACGCCGACATTTGATTTGCAGAAGATTTTCAAAATAACTTAAAATACATTCAATAAAAAGAATATAAGTAAATTATAATTGTATTATCATATACATATATTATAAGCTAAACTAGTGATTTGTTACTTGGATACTTAAGAGAGAAACTTTATACAAACTATAAATGGTGAACAATTAGCAAATTACATATATAACAAAAAACATAAAATAAATTAATCCTGAGCATATTTTATAAATTAGAGCTATCTGCATCAATTATTCGATTTCCACAAAATATTAAATGACGTTACGCACGGTATTGATTCATTTTTCGCATTACTGACGTTTTTCTGATAAATATTTCGTTTTAACGATTTTAAATGTCACATCCGAACTTACAGTACCATTGATAGATGATATTCTATCAATGATGTAATTGTTTGTTTTTGATGATCTTTCACATGATGATGTCAGATAGGTTGAATCTGTTACACATGACATTTTAATGACGTCACTTCAAGACAAACAAACAAAGAGCCAGAATCAAGATTTAATACGGATACGTCAGATTTACATTTTAACGAGTAGTGCACGCTTTTTAAAGGTATAATCGATTTTACTGCAGTAAAATGTTTCATTTTTATTCGTTTAAAGCACTTAAGAAAAATCTTTATGCTTGTTTCGTTACTTCTCCCCCACTGTTATTACTTATCGAGTACTCAAATTTCGGAATGTAGTGTATTAATGGTGTGTTCCCCGAACGCCTACTCGACTTACAATGTATAAGGGGATTAGGGGGCATTATAAATGGTAAATTATAAATTTATTTTGTAGATGACTTTGTGGAAAACTTTATTTTAAACTGTTGATATTAATACAAAAACGTTTAAAACATCTTTATCATAGAAACATCTTAAATTAATTTATTTAAGTTAAAGCATATTGTTCTTACAAATTAAAAGATATGAATTAAATTCAGACGGGCATAATCTTCTGGTTTTAAGGGCAATGATGAAGATGTGGAAATCAATTCTCATGTTCGACCATATCCAAAAATAGCTGAATGTTAAATTCATTATCAACAGAAGGAGAGGCCATGGCATTAGATGGATTATTACACAGAGTATATCGTAGAGGAGAAGTCAACATTCAACAACATACAAACATGCTTTAGAAGACGGAACCATCACCACCAGCGTACCTGGTAAACGTTGTCGCCGGGCAGATTATGAACTATGTTTCTAAGCGCTGCATAGAATAAGTTTGGGTCTTACTGATTT
Organism: Serripes groenlandicus; assembly: GCA_031761405.1. Taxonomy (NCBI): domain Eukaryota; kingdom Metazoa; phylum Mollusca; class Bivalvia; order Cardiida; family Cardiidae; genus Serripes; species Serripes groenlandicus. The sequence continues at coordinate 830,379 of JASEVX010000045.1, read as the reverse complement.
GGAAATGGTAAATGTATTACCAAAGTACAGAGAAAGACTTATAAATACAGACGATACACACACTCATGCCTACCGGATAAACACCCTATAACATGTTGCCTCTTACGATAGTGTACCTCTTGAAAATGTAGTGGAGAAAGAAGCCTATGCTTTTACAATGCATTGGCCCTTTTTCATCAATATGTTTCTATCTGATTGATCAGACTTTTTTTCAATTAACTTAAATTAAGAATTGTTTAAATGCACACTTGAAGCGTAATACATATAAACATATAATAAATATAATTTGTTGTAATCAAATAGAAATGTGACCATGGACATTAACTTATCATAATTATAATAAAATTTTAAAAGACATTACAGTCTACATTCATTAAATATATCACTTATAATTGCCCCTTTAAAAGGCCCCCTTATCCCCAAATGTGACCAGGTTGAGATTAAATCCAGTAGACGTTAGGGGACCAAACCGTATTAATATACTTAATGTATGTGAATTATATCGGTAAATTCAAAGTAGTTTGTTGTAACACAAGTTTTGATTTGATTATCAGTCAAATATACGGTGTCTTTTTTCTCTGAATCTTTAAAAAAAAAAGATGTTTTTGCAACGTTCCGTTATTTATTATTCATGATGTCTGTGCGGAAATATGTTCTTAATCTTTACATCCGTACAAAGTAATATGAGCCGTCCCGCGAGAAAACCAACAGTGTGGACTCTGCGTAAAGTATCGACCGGGATCAGCATAAGCATGCCGCACAGGCTTACCTGGATAGACACTTTTCGCCTCCTGTGGATTTTCTGTTTCAGGGATCATTACTCTATACCTCATTTCCCCTGAAACGGAATGTGTCGGCCCAGATCAGTCTGCGCGGACAGCGCAGGCTGATCTGATCGATACATTTCGCAGAAGCCATAATGTTGATTTTCTCGCGGAACGGCTCATATATATTAAAACATCACCTACTGACAATGAGACGATCCTTTTGAGTACCAACAACATAGGGTTAACGAATGGCCACTAATGAAACACTTAGCAAATACAGAATAAACCGTTTTAGAGGACATGAAATTTGCTATTGAACCCATGAAATAGTAAAGAAATGACATCGCTCGATCGGTCCTTAATGTTGTTACTGCCTTATATAACGGAGAAATGTTAAAAAATAAAAGATGATGAACACTATCTGTACCATTATTTTTAAGCTCGAGAAACTTGATATTTCTGAGGAAGAGAGAGTTGGTGTTACTCTTTCGTGCGGCAGTAAGATCGGTCGGGGATCATCTCTTTCATTGAAATAAAAAAACAAGACATCACACACACAATTATTCCGGGAAAACAGACTATGGCCCCAGCAACTGTTGTTAAATATATAATCAGAATTTAGAAAAATAATAGAATAGACGTATTATGCATATATCTGAATCCTTGCATTTAGAAATATTCAAAAATGTAACCTTCTGAATATTTAGTACAGATATTGCCTTATACGACCACATTTGCCCATTTATGCATGTGTGTAATTAAAAAAATATATATGTAGCGTTATAGTGGTATTTTTTGTAATGGAAATTTACCAATTTTCCTTTGCTCGACGATAAGTTGGAGTTATGAAATTGAATTCATAAAAAACCTGTCAATATATCTGCGCACAAACTAATTAAGTAAAGAAACAGAATGTCACACTTAATGTACAGATACGCCATGCGGAATTAAAATGAATCAAATTCTAATTAACGAAACGCGAATGATTTTGACGTTTAAACAAACGAAGGGAGCAACAACGTGCGCAATGTCAATGAATGACAGAACAGAACATACATGTTGAACATACTGCAAAATTACTTTGGACACAAGTTGCAATAAATGACCTCTTTTAGGTTTTTAGCTAACATAAACTCAGTGTTTAAGATGAAAGTATGTGACCACTTTGTGGCAGTCAGCTTACACCTTACATTCTAACAAACATATCCACTTAACTGTGTGAACTAAACTTCAAAGGAATGTTCCTAGTACGAAAGTGTTTAAATAATTCGATTCGATACTGAACTCACGGTCTACATGGTATCACAAATGGAGAAAGCAAACAATATGTTTCCTCTGAAACTACTAGCTTTATTTCGTAAACATATTTTCTTTACTCAAATGTTCTTTCCATGAGTAATCAAAATATGTTGATAGGTTATAACACATGATCCTTAGGGATGGGGCCTGTTATCACTATATGCCTATAAGGCAAACGTGTGAAAGTAATGATAAGGTTTCGAAGTAGGTTTCGGGTGGTTGTGGTAACCCCCTCAGTCTTTGTTCTAGCAAGTTTGATTTTTAAAAAAGAAAACACGACCCCTAGGGGATTGGGATTGTTTCAATTAAGTACACATACTTTCAATATTTAAACCTTTTGAAACTAGGGGTCTTATTTCAAAGTAAGTTCATAAACATATCAATGCTCTTTACACGGCCCTCTAACAACGTTTTTCAAAATAGTTTGATCAGTCAAAAAGCATTACCGCTGTGGTAGAGCTTGGTTCAATGTATATGCGTATAGTGCAAACAGGCTCTTAAAACAAGTTACTCTGAAACTAGATCTACTGACTTCATTCAAATTAGTCTAAGACAAATGTACCATTAAATAAGTCTGCTGCAGATTTGTTGTTTGTGAGAATGTGATAAATATCATGGATCAGAATACTGTATTGTCCTGTAAACATGAATACTCATGTGAGCGATCCGCTACATCATAGATAAACTTCTTTTAGGGTTGGCAAACATTAGTGGCAGATTTAAATTCGATCGAAATAGTTTCAAAAATTAAGATAAGTGAACACGGATATATATATATATATATATACAATGTGTCTTTTCAAAACAAAACAATAATAACAGAATTGAATTATCTTTTAACTCAATCGCAGTATATACCGTCAAAGCCTTACAGCTAATGATGTCAACTTTATTAACAATAAATGCGAAAGGGGATAAAAAAATGTTTTGAATAACATTCTTGGAAACGGAGAGAGTGTGCATCATATAACTAATTGATTAAAATATCTCACGTACGATTGAACATGCGTATGTGCGATAAGGTACAATAATAACATAGTTGAATTATTTTTTAACTCAATCTATGCAGTATATACCGCCAAAGCCAACAGATTATGATGTCAACTGTATTAACAGTAAATGCGAAAAGGGAGAAAAAACTGTTTTGAATAACATTCTCGGAAACGGAGAGAGTGTGCATCATATAACTAATTGATTAAAATATCTCACGTACGATTGAACATGCGTATGTGCGATAAGGTACACGTTTGGTTTTGTGAAGAGTGTAGATTCAGATCAGCCAGTGCATCGGCACAGTCTGTTAAATATCTACTCTGTTCAAATATTACTTACACAAGGGTAATAGAAGTTTCTGTCAAATTGTATAGATTATGATAAGATGTAAAGGCGATCCGAACCTACACTGCTCAGATATACAAACGTGTACCTTTTCCCGTGAAAACAAGTTAAAGAAATAGTATGTGAAAGTCATTTACATAGAATACTCTTCAATAAAAGTATTTTAGACCAAGATGTTTTACAAAAACGTGAAAAGCACAGTCTGTTAGATATCTACTCTTTTCAAATATTACTTACACAAGGGTAATAGAAGTTTCTGTCAAATTGTATAGATTATGATAATATGTAAAGGCGATCCGAACCTACACTGCTCAGATATGCAAATGTGTACCTTTTCCCGTGAAAACAAGTTGAAGAAATATTATGTGAAAGACATTTACATAGAATACTCTTCAATAAAAGTATTTTAGACTAAGATGTTTTACAAAAACGTGAAAAGTGAAGTCGCAATATAAACTGAAACATTTCCTTAACAGTTTGCTGCATTTCGAATTGTATATTACAAATACATGAAACGTGAAGTCTCAAAAGTTAGCTGCCCTGCCAAATGTATATATTTACAAATACGTGAAAAGAGAAGTCGCAATATCAAATGTAACATTTCCTTAAAATGTAGCCCCTTTTCAATTGTATATATTTACAAATACGTGAACAGTGAAGTCTTAAAAGTTAGCTAACTTTCCAATTGTGTATATTTACAAATGCGTAAAAAGCGATGTCTTAATAGTTAGCTGCCTTTCAAATTGTACGTGAAAAGTGAAGTCGCGATATGTAGCATCTCTTTAACAGTTAACTGCAGAAGTCGCAAGTTCGATGCCTTTCCTAAATAGTATTCGGACAAAAGGTAACGGGATAAAATGCAACGAATGATAAGCAACATAATTTTGCCCTGATAGCAGGAAACTGGGCAAAAAGCAACAGTTGCAATATTTTTATATCTTTTTTCAGGATTCATTTTTTTTTCTTGGATTTTATGAGTTGACAACATGAAATAGACCAATTCCAATCAATAGAAGTCAAGTACACGATTGACTTCTGTCACTAAATTTGCTGTATTATTATTATTATTTATTTATTTAATGAAATATTAATAGTGATAAAAAACCTACACAAAAGACTGAAGCAGAAAAAAACAGAAAACAGGAAAATCCCACAATATATACTATGCGAAAGAAGCTTTTAACCATCAAATTATTTTCTGTCACTAAAGATAAACCAGGAAAACAATATAATATTCAAACTAAAAGTCAAAAGTTATAACTTACCGAATTCTCTAAGTTCACCAATACAATATTCTATCCTCCTTGCGCACCTCTCTTTTCCCCCAATATAATATGTTAGATACGTCAGAACTGTATTAAAGTCAAAAGCGTTATGCCGGGCCCAAACAACTATGCAGTCTTACAAGCAACAATCACGTGATACCGTAACCTACTTAGACACGATATGTGGTTATTACCTTTTTTGGTAATGAAACAATGTACAAATTGGCAGTGCTATACTTATAAGTAATCCGATACTTATAAGTAATCCGATATTGTATGTTAGGATCGTCTGCTCTGAAAACGTTTAAGTTTAATTACATCCCTTTCCACAAACTTTTTCATTAGATTTTAGACACATTTGAAACTGAAAAGTATGTTCTTTTAAACTTGAACAAACGGGAACCTTTTACCGATAAGAGTGGAAACAGGACGTTATGTAGGCGAGCCCCCGGAGCAAAGACTTTATACATTTTGTAATCAACAACAAATTAACGATGAAAGACATTTTATAGCTCAGTGTACACTTTACAATTTTATTAGAGCAGACGTTTTTAATGATCAATTTTCTAATATACAGTTTAATGAATTGAGTGATGCGGATAAACTTACATATCTTATCAGAAACGTTCCAAGAAAGTAGCTAAATACATTGTTAAATCTTATATATATGAGAAGAAGAAATGCATTATATAACTAGTCTCATTCCAATCCATATAATATTATGCAAATGTTTGACATTTATTATTTATTTATTGATGATGTTAGGAATGCCAAAATAATTTCACGTGAAATTATATTACTTACTATTAGGTCCATTGGGCCGGGTGTTTTGTTTACAATTCTATAATTGTATACCATGTTACATGTGCACATGTCACTTTAATAAAATATTTACGTACTTACTTACTTACTAACAGTTAAGGTCAGCATGAAAGTGACACTCTTATATGGTGACTTATAGGTCCATTGGGCCGGATGTTTTGTTTAAAATTCTATAATTTTATACCATGTTACATGTACACATCCCTTTCCACAAACTTTTTCATTAGATTTTAGACACATTTGAAACTGAAAAGTATGTTCTTTTAAACTTGAACAAACGGGAACCTTTTACCGATAAGAGTGGAAACAGGACGTTATGTAGGCGAGCCCCCGGAGCAAAGACTTTATACATTTTGTAATCAACAACAAATTAACGATGAAAGACATTTTATAGCTCAGTGTACACTTTACAATTTTATTAGAGCAGACGTTTTTAATGATCAATTTTCTAATATACAGTTTAATGAATTGAGTGATGCGGATAAACTTACATATCTTATCAGAAACGTTCCAAGAAAGTAGCTAAATACATTGTTAAATCTTATATATATGAGAAGAAGAAATGCATTATATAACTAGTCTCATTCCAATCCATATAATATTATGCAAATGTTTGACATTTATTATTTATTTATTGATGATGTTAGGAATGCCAAAATAATTTCACGTGAAATTATATTACTTACTATTAGGTCCATTGGGCCGGGTGTTTTGTTTACAATTCTATAATTGTATACCATGTTACATGTGCACATGTCACTTTAATAAAATATTTACGTACTTACTTACTTACTAACAGTTAAGGTCAGCATGAAAGTGACACTCTTATATGGTGACTTATAGGTCCATTGGGCCGGATGTTTTGTTTAAAATTCTATAATTTTATACCATGTTACATGTACACATGTCACTTTAATAAAATATTTACTTACTTACTTATTTAATTACCAACAGTTAAGGTCAGCATGAAAGTGACACTCTGATTGGATCGTGATTGAAAGAATCCAATCACATGAAAGCTTCGCTCACTCAATGGTTGCAACAATAGAGTTGAAAATATTGTGGCAAAAGAAAAAATTGCTCATTTTGACAAATTTCTTCATTTTTAAAATTGTTTTCAAAAGCCGTCAGAAAGCGTCTGTATGTGGAAAGGTTAAATAAGAAAGAATCTATAAATGATTTACATTCATAACATAACTAAATTTGACGTAACGGATTGAATTAAAATACTCGTGTTTGTCTGCAGTAATGCCTGACTGGTGTTTTGTCTGCAGTTTTCACGGACTGGTATTAGTCAGCAGTATTCACTGACTGGTATTTGTCTGCAGTTTTCACGGACTGGTATTAGTCAGCAATATTCACTGACTGGTATTTGTCTGCAGTTTTCACGGACTGGTATTAGTCAGCAATATTCACTGACTGGTATTAGTCAGTAGTATTCACTGACTGGTATTTGTCTGCAGTTTTCACGGACTGGTATTAGTTAGCAACATTCACGGACTGATATTAGTCAGCAGTATTTATTGACTGGTATTTGTCTGCAGTTTTCACGGACTGGTATTAGTCAGCAATAGTCACTGACTGGTATTTGTCTGCATTATTAACTGACTGGTGCTTGTGTATAGTACTCGCTGATTGGTGTTTGTCTACACTATTCACTGAATGGTATTTACTGACTAGTGCTTGGATACAGTATTCACTGACTGGTATTTGTCTGCAGCATTTACTGACTGGTGTTTGTCGGCAGTTTTCACTTACTGGTGCTTGTCTACAATATTCATTGACTGGGACTTGTCTACACTATTCACTTTCTGGTGCTTGTCTACAATATTCACTGACTGGTGCTTGTCTACACTATTCACTGACTGGTGCTTGCCTACACTATTCACTGACTGTTATTTGTCTGCAGTATTCACTGACTGATATTTGTCAGCAATTTCACTGACTGGTATTTGTCTTCAGTATTTACTGGCTGCGTCTTGTCGGCTATATTCACTTACTGGTGTCTGTCGACAGTATTCACTTACTGCAGCTTGTCTACAATATTCATTGACTGATGCTTGTCTGCAGTATTCACTGACTGGTGCATGTCTACAGTATTCACTGACTGGCGCTTATCTACAATATTCACTGACTGGTGCTGTCTACAGTATTCACTGACTGGTGCTTGTCTACAGTATTCACTGACTGATACATGTCTACAGTATTCACTGATCGGTGTATGTCTACAGTATTCACTGACCGGTGCTTGTCTACAGTATTCACTGACTGGTGATTGTCTGCAGTATTCACTGACTGGTGCATGTCTACAGTATTCGCTGACCGGTGTATGTCTGCAGTATTTTCTGACTGGCATAGTGTTGCAGTATTCCTTGACTGGTGTTTGTCTGCAGTATTTTCTGACGGGCATAGTTTTGCAGTATTCCCTGACCGGTGTATGTATGCAGTATTTTCTGACTGGTATAGTTTTGCAGTATTCCTTGACTGGTGTTTTCTGCAGTATTTTCTGACGGGCATAGTTTTGCAGTATTCATTGACTGATGTTTTCTGCAGTATTCACTAACTAATATGTGTCTACAGTACTCACAGACTATTGCTTGTCTGGAATATTCTCTGATTGGTATTTGTCAACAGTATGCACTGACTGGTGTTTACCTGAAGTATTTACCGACGGGTATGTCTCTGTAGTATTCTCTGACAGTTTTATATTTGCAGTGATCACTGACTGGTTTTATCTGCAGTATTCACTGACTGGTATTGTCTGCAGTTTGCACTCACCGATAATCTATTGCCGTTTTCACTAATTGGTGTTTGTGTGCAGTATTCACTGATGGATGTTTGTCTGCAGTATTCATTACCATGTGTTTGCCTGCAGTATTCACTGAAAGATGTTTGTCTGCAGTATTCACTAAAACATGTACTGAAGTATGGTCTATGGACCGCTCTCAAACTTTAAAATATACGCTTCCGTTGAAACAGGTAACTTTTCACACCTATAAGAGAAAATACAGATATTGCTCAAAGCGAGGTTTTGTCCCAACAATTTGTTCAACTAATCACTGAATGCATTGTATACGAGTCTTGATTTCGATGTTGCTAATTTTTTTTTTAAATGCTTCTTTTAGTTCAATGTTTTCAAATACGTCTGCTGCAGAGGCGTCAGAAAGCGTCTGTATTTGGGAAAGGGTTAACAACTTTACACCTGGATAAGAACTACGGACAATAACTGTCTTAAAAAAGTAAAGGTTGACCTGAAATTAACCCTTGCCCACATGTGGTAGCTTTCTAACGCCTGTGCAGCAGACAACCCTTGAAAACTTTTGGGAAAAAAGGAGTAATTGCTCTTTAAGAGCAATGTCTCATTTTGCCACAATGTTTTCAACTCTATTTTGCGATTGCGCGGTTCTATGAAGAATTTTTTGCGGCATGAGAAAGGGTGAAATTTGCCCATTTTTTAGAAATATTCTACTCTGAATTAGAAAATATTCCTCTCTGAATAAGCTTCTCTGATACCAAAATATAATGTGGTTTAATGTTTTCATTGGATAACTCTCTACAAATATAACTATATTTATTGGTTGTTAAACACGAAAATCAGGCGGTATAAGAAAAGGGGCACAATGAGATTTTTTTATTACTACATTCTTATGAAAATGCTTGTCTGATTTCAAGATAATTTAGCAGAACTGTTCATTTAGTGACCAACTACATGTTTTAAGTCTTATTGATTGCTTGAAAGACGTAGAAACCAGGTGGCATCTAAACAGGGGGAAATTGAACGTTTAGCTTCAAATAGCACAATCAAGGAATATTCTTTTGGCGGTCCTTTTCTTAATTATGTTCAAAGATATGTGTAAACTCTTGTTTGTGCGGAATCTGAGAAAGGGAGTAAAATGCCAAATATTAAACAATTCATGTCGATTCCAGTTATTTAGTAGAAATGTTCCTTCAAAGACTCTCTACGAAAATTGTTGAAGCCATATCAGTTGGTTGAAAAAAGAGGAGCGACGCGGCATCAGAAAACGGCAAAATGACAACATTCTAAAACTCTATTCTTATGAAAGTGCTTGTCTTATGTGTTCCCTAGGTGACCCTCTTCATAATTAGTTAAGCCACATTGACTTGTTGGAAGACATAGTTACAAGGTGGCATCATCTAAGGGGTAAATTGAACTTTTTGCTTCAAATGATATCTCGTCTTAATCCACTGAGAAATTTTAATAAAACTTCACAGAAAGTTTCTTTGGTAGTCCTCTTTCAAATTTGTTCAAAGATATCAATTATAAACACTACTTTTTTTGCTGAGGCAAAAGGAAGGGAGTAAAATGCCTAATTTGTAAACATTCTTCTTCTCGGAATCCTCTGCGTGTCAGATTCCAAGATAATTTAGTACAAATGGTCCCTGTTTGACCCTCTACAAGATTTGAATGAGCTGTATTAATTGATTGAAAAACATGGCAGCCAGATGGCATCAGAAAAGGTGCAAAATAACAGCACTTAATAGTTCCCTTTCTTTTCAAGTTTTTGTCTGATTTCAGGAAGCATTCGTTATTTGTAATTTGTTCTAGTCATATTGATTGGTTTGAAAGGAAAGCTGCCATGCTGCATTCAAATATGGACAAAATGAACATTTTGATTTAAACAAAAGTCTCCTCCCAAACCATTGGACTGATATCAACCAAACTTCACGGGAATGATCCTTTATTTACGAGTTTCATTTACAGTGCCTACTCCTAGCAGTTTCATTCACGCTCTTGATTAAATTTTCTCTAATATCAGTAGTTACACATATGCTACACATCTATCACTCAGGTGATCGATTCAGGGCCACGCTTGCCCTCAGTTTTGGAGATGCAAACATAAATAGATTATATTAATAGAGGGAATACTCTGAATGCATCAGTTGGTTCAGTACAGTCAATACATAGGAAGACAATGTACTGTCATGAATGTACCTGTTGGGATTTCCGTAGAGCTTTTGGCTATTATGATAATTAAAATAGTATTATGTAGACCGAATGATATATTCGGAGTTCGGTTCAATTAATGTTCACAATACCAACACGAATTTATGATCTTGGAAATATTTCATTCTACCCTGATGCATCATTACTTGTCTGTCATGGTGGGGCTTTGTTTTAGATCAATATTTATATATGCACTTCTGCATCTGCTCTTAACCGATCACAAATGTACTTTTAGTACTTTCAGTACTTTGATTTTTTCTGGTTTGACAAAAGTTTATTTGCCTGTTTTGTTGGTTTTTTTTACGCAATTTCAACTTTATTTCAGTTATATCACGGCCACAGTTCACTTTATTCATGATCCCTTGGTAAACCAGTACTAGACTAGGAAATGTGGCTTGTCAAAGGGTACTCCACCATGACCTAGCGTCGGGACTGCATGGGGATCGAACCTGCGTTGCACGGTTTCAAATCCCCCGACGCTAACCACTCGACCACGGTGGATTCCTTTGGTTTGACAAACGAGCACCACCGTGCAAAAAGGGACACGTATATCGTTGTGACTAGTGTAGAGACAGGTCAGCCCTGTATACTTTGATCAAAATACACATTGCTCAAATATTACTCAACATATTACAGGTCAGCCCTGTATACTCTGTATACTTTGATCAAAATACACATTGCTCAAATAGTACTCAACGTATTACAGGTCAGTCCTGTATACTCGGTATACTTTGATCAAAATACACATTGCTCAAATATTACTCAACATATTACAGGTCAGCCCTGTATACTCTGTATACTTTGATCAAAATACACATTTCTCAAATATTACTCAACATATTACAGGTCAGCCCTGTATACTCTGTATACTTTGATCAAAATACACATTGCTCAAATAGTACTCAACGTATTACAGGTCAGTCCTGTATACTCGGTATACTTTGATCAAAATACACATTGCTCAAATATTACTCAACATATTACAGGTCAGCCCTGTATACTCTGTATACTTTGATCAAAATACACATTTCTCAAATATTACTCAACATATTACAGGTCAGCCCTGTATACTCTGTATACTTTGATCAAAATACACATTGCTCAAATAGTACTCAACGTATTACAGGTCAGTCCTGTATACTCGGTATACTTTGATCAAAATACACATTGCTCAAATATTACTCAACATATTACAGGTCAGCCCTGTATACTCTGTATACTTTGATCAAAATACACATTTCTCAAATATTACTCAACATATTACAGGTCAGCCCTGTATACTCAGTATACTTTGATCAAAATACGCATTGCTCAAATATTACTCAACATATTACATGTCAGTCCTGTATACTCTGTATACTTTGATCAAAATACACATTGCTAAAATATAACTCAACATATTACAGGTCAGCCCTGTATACTCTGTATACTTTGATCAAAATACACATTGCTCAAATATTACTCACATATTACAGGTCAGCCCTGTATACACGGTATACTTTGATCAAAATACATATTGTCCAAATACTACTCAACATATTACAGGTCAGCCCTGTATACTCTGTATACTTTGATCAAAATACACATTGCTCAAATATTACTCAACATATTACTTAAATAAGCTTGTTAGAAACTCCTGTTAACCTTTTCCCACATACAACACATCTGTAGCAGATGACTTTGAAAACATATTATCAACATTATGAAAGATCTCCATTAATATCACTTTAATTATTTAAAAATATAGTTGAAAAAATTGTTGAAAATGGTGAAATTACTCATTATGAGCAATTCACCTTTGCCACAATGTTTTCAAACGTCGTCTGCTGCAGAGGCGACTGAAAGCCTCTATCTGTGGGAAAGGGTTAACTCGTGTAGATACTGATTAGACGGAGCAGATGTCCGGTGTGATCTTACTTCGGTAGTCTAGGCTGCTTCGTATATTACCATTCCCATAAGTATTATGTTAAGGAAATGGACAAATCACCCATGGCTTGCGAAGATGAGGATGATCTGGATCTACATAGTGCACACAATCAAAATTGTACATTTTCTCAGGTACAGACTCAAGTATTATTGAGGTTTATTACGGATATGAAATTATGTCTTATGTCATTAAAACGTGTTCATATGCACACGCATTTTTAAGCAATTACAGAAAAGGGCCTTTAAAAATATATGGGCAAAAATTAGAAATTGTTTAAAATAAGCAATTTATCCTATTGCCACATTCTTTTCAACTCTTTTCGTTAATTTACATATATGTTTTCCTTATTTTTGCCGAGCTGTTTTATATGTCGTCTGATACACGTGCACCCCTGATACTCGGCGAGGTCGGTATTTGTTTTACAGTAGACAAGCCTGCGAACAATACCGATCACCAACGACCTTATACGGAAATCAACGAAGAGCACTTTCGGGAGGTTAAGAACAAGTATAATTACTCTGGAGAACGTCGCAACTTCCACTTTTCCACATAGACTGTAAGCCCATTGGTGGAAGACGAATGACGCTTGTCACAGGGACTTTTGTCAAACGTCGGAAAGATCGAGCTTGGGTTCGAACTCACAACCCTAGATACACTGAGCTACCCGGGCTAGGCTCATTCCTATAAATCGAACAATACTGGGTGATATTTTCAAAAGTGTCATTTACTGGATACTACACATCTATGGTTTTAACCATTTCCCACATACAACAAATAATATATAGCGGACGACTTTTAAAACATTCAGTTTAATATAGCAGACGACTTTTAAAACATTCAGTTTAATATAGCGGACGACTTTTAAAATATTCCGTTTAATATAACGGACGACTTTTAAAACATTCAGTTTAATATAGCAGACGACTTTTAAAACATTTAGTTTAATATAGCGGACGACTTTTAAAACATTTAGTTTAATATAGCAGACGACTTTTAAAACATTCAGTTTAATATAGCAGACGACTTTTAAAACATTTAGTTTAATATAGCAGACGACATTTAAAACATTTAGTTTAATATAGCGGACGACTTTTAAAACATTTAGTTTAAATCACTACAAATGACATGTTAATTATTGAATAGAGATGAAAGGATTGAGGCAAAATGGTTATTGTTTATAAAGAGTAATTTCTCTTTTTTGTTACAATTTTTTAAAAAGTCGTCTGCTGCAGATGAGTCATAATGCGCCTGCGAACAGGAAATGTTTATGACGGTCCAGACACTTAGAAACAATATGTTTTCCACTTGAATATATTAGCCGTTCCACGAGAAAACGAACATTATGGACTCTGCGTACGGTATCGACCCAGATCAGCCTGCACATTCTGCGCAGGCTAATCCGGACCGACTCATTCCGTCTCAGGGGATAGAGATATAGAGATATAGAGTTATGATTCCTGAAAGAGAAACTCCATATGAGGCGAAAAGCGTCTGTCCGGGTTAGCCTGCGCAGCATGCTTAGGCTGATCCGGATCGATACTTTACGCAGAGTCCACTTTGTTTGTTTTCTCGTGGAACGGCTTATACTAGCCCTTGCCTCACGGATTTTGCGACAAGTGTATACATGTATCTAAACCAATCTACGAATGAACACTTGGGTATAAATGTTTTATGAATTTAGTATATATCATCGATCACTCGAATAAGTCGATACCTCGAAGTAATTTATCGATTCTTTTCGACTTATCTCGAGGTCTGCTTTCCTTTAAATTGACCGTCAAATTTAATCGACGCATTGGCACTTACAACGAATCTGCAGTAGATGGCTTTAAAACACATCAGTACAACTATGGAACCTTTATATAAATGTAAGTAATATCATTGGAAAGGGAGTGAAACAGTATGGCTAAAGGAACAAAATGACTCATTATGAATAACTTCCCCGCTTGTCACAATGTTTTCCAAAGTTGCCGGTTGCATAAGCGTCTAAATGTGTCTGCGAGTGGGAAAGTAGAAAGCCATCCTCGTACAGATTAATAACTGCCACCACATAATTACTACAAATTCTCCTTCTTTCCAAGAACTGTCTTTGGCTGGAACAACCTACCTCCCAACAGTTTTGACTGTCCTACTTTGGAGCAGTTAAATCAGGCAGTCTGTCAGATAGAACATAGGGAAATATCAAATTTCTTTTACTCTTAACATAACCTGCACCTTCTCATTTTAACTTTTGTTTCTATTAGCTATCTTTATCTCTTTTTCGCAGCGCTTACTAACATGCTTGTAGCTTGTTTAGGTCCCAACTAGGGGTTTGACATTAAAGGCAGATACATAGAAAGCCCCTCAAGTTATGAGGCGACAAAGACGTCACATGCTTTCAATTTTATACGAGATCTATAAAAGCCGACCGCATCAAATTTGCAACAAGTTTCGATCTAAGCCAATCTGGGAATGAATACTTAAGTATAGAGGAAGAATGCAGTTAACATTAAATATAAGTATATTACATGAATGCATTCAGTTTACATCAGCTTTCAATTCAACAGGTCAATACCTCGAAGAAATTTATTGATTCATTTCAGCAGTCCTGTAAATTGACCGATTTTTTTGTTTGCTATTCTCAAACACTGATGGGCGACTTTTAATTTTCCTTTCCAATGTTGGCCATTTATACTGGCGCGCATTTACCACTTACAACAGAACTGCAGCAGTGACTTAGAATTACAGATAAGTAAAATATGAAAAGTCGTGTATAAATGAAAGAGTTTTTTATAAAATACGGATGACATTGAATGCAGCTGCTACCTCATCAAATAACATCCATGTATCCCATGCTGTTTTCTTCCCCTTATCTCCAAATGATAATACTGTATCACATCCGGTAAAAGCGTTGAAGGCTGGTAATACATACGATCTTGAATAGCTTAGCTCTTAAGAAAGTTGATGTACAGATATATACCTGAAGTTCTTGCCTGAGTCAAATGCAACCCAAATTTAGTCTGCTGATGTCGTCTGCATACATGATATGGCAAGGGCAACAACGTCAGTATCGACCGTTCTTATCAGAATATCCTTATGCCCTTCTTTTACAGCATCGGCAAGGTGAACCATAATTCTTGTGTCAGCTTCTTCATGTGTACATGGCGCAAGAATGTTAGTGTCATCCCGGAAGGGATTACATAACACATTTGAACCATGTGTAGTAATCACAGTCTTTCCATCGTTAAGAATTTCCAATACCTTTTGTGACAGGAATTCAAATAATTCTGTTTAGTTTTCGTCATTTCGCAGGAACGACTACCAACTTTGCGGTATGTTGTTCTTTCCTTGAACGCGCCTCCGTATTCCCTTACCACTCTTGCTTCTTGCATTAGCTTTTAGACTGTTTGTTATATATACATCCCATACAATATCGATTCTTTGCAATAGTTGTAATTGCTTGCTGACATTCAATATGTTAACAATAGCTGCACCATCTATCACTATTGCATTTACGTTAGGGGATGCATTCGTTGACTTTGATAAAGGTTCAAGGCATTTTGAAAGCAGTTCTGACTTTGTGCATTGTCGAAAAGTCCCATTCAGCTTAAGGATCGTAGATACATATGATTTTCGTGGTTATTGTTCTCGCTATACGGTGTCGATCGCCGTTTTTTGTGTACACGTAATATCATGATGTCATTCCATGACAGTTATACTTTTAGTAGATAGAAACATGCTAATACAGTGAATTAAATTTCAGTTCCTGTAGAAGGCCGTCATAGTTAGTTTAATAGGATAACCTGAATATATCCCACCTTTTGTTGTGATTACATGGAATACATATTATCTTTGTTAAGTGGCGGGCGCTTTTTTTTTTGAACAACCAATAGGCTGGATCATTGTCAGAATTGGTATAGTTAGTTAAGTTACCCCCCGCATATTCACATACTGACCGATACTCGTCTCCATTCTATGTTAGATAATATACTTACATTAATTAAAATGTGTAATTTAGCAATGTTCACAAATACAATACTGAATCCGTTCATTTAACACATTATTTAAACACTAATGATTCTTTTACGCTCACTGAAGTAATTATGAAATCAGAGTTTAAAATATTTGTCTCGATTTAGTTTAAACTTAATTATACATCGATTCATGTTTTATTTATTTGCTCGATGTCTGGATAGCAAACATCCATTGAAAAGATTGAAACGTCGAAATATTGAAAAGTTAATACTGTTTTTGGGAAATATTGAGGTAAAAGGAGAAATAGCTTGTTTTGAGGTAATTCTTCCTAAACATTTTTTTTCCAAAAGTTAAATGTTGCATACATATGCTGTGGGAAGTGGTTTATATCAGGTAAAGAATTAACCCTCATCCTGCTGAGTGAATCATCCGTGATTTCAGATATGTTCTCGCCCTATGATATATTAATTGATTAGGGTTAAACGCCGTTTTCATTCATTTTGCGGTCATATTAAGACGGCCAGTTCAAATATTCATGCGTTTTCTGGCTTTCCCACACCATACTTTCCAAGCAACTGGCTGGTTTTCCACATATACTATAAGCCCATTGGTGGAAAACGTATGACGCGAGTCACAGTGACATTTGTCAAACGTCGGAAAGAATTTAGGATTAGCTGGAGTTCTAACTCGCAACCCCTATATTGACAGCGCGCGTCGCTACCGATTGAGCAGCTGGGGCTGGGCTCTCGTCCGCTGATCTTCTCATTGGATATTAAGCGAAACAGAGCAAACAATGATTGGAAGTTAATGTATAGACATCTCTTTATCTTCCCTGTTGGTAAATATGGTCTCAAATCGAACGTTTCGGGGAACGAACAATCACAGGAAATGAACAATCACAGAATACAATACGTATCTTGAAGGATGCACTTAGATCACGGATGCACGGTTAATTCCGATGATAAACTTGTTGATATTAAGTAGGCCTATGGTAGGAAGACTATCCATATTATTTCAGACCTTAATCTTTTGAGAAAGCACACCAAATGGTTCGGAGTTCTGATACTGATTTAAGAACATGAAGTATGCCCCTCATCTAGTGCTCTGATAGCGTGCAAGTGCTACTAGATCTGATACTGCCATGTTTCACGTGTAATTTCTTGTATGTTTAGTGTGTGTATTTGTGTAACTTGTAACTTGTTGCCACATGGTTCGTTGAATAAATAAATAAAACTATATATATAAAAGATGTACATGCATGTTGGCTTACTTTCAGACGTAAATCTTTGTATCAAACCTGTCACTAACGGCTGCAGTTAAATAACAATTTCAACATGTATATCTATCTGTCACATATAACTCTTTCTATGAAACAGATGACGTTTACAACTGTTTTGAGGGAAATGATACATTGCCCAAACCAGTATTTCAGTCATTTTACGGCGTTTTCTGTGTAAATGATCAGTGCTGATTTGAAGATTATCCTTACGCCAGTTCATCCGTCCGCAACACTTAGCACCATGGAGAGGAATAACTACTGCCACTTTCAAGCCTTTGGTATGACCCGACCGTGTATTAAACACAGGTCGCCCGCTCTCGAGGCGGACATCATAACCATTACACCACCGAGGCTGATACTCTTTCTTCATTCTTCATAGCCCTTACCGCTCAAAGCCTTTAATTTTTATTGCATATTTGATCTTTTTTATTTTTTCTATTTTTCTGACGAAGTGTACGCATTGCCGTACGTGCGTATGCCTGGATACGCACCTGGTGTTCTATAGCTAATCAACACAATGGTATTTAGCCTGCACAGCAGTCGAGTAACAAAGAGAGTGCAGAATAAATGTCTCTTGATAGACGGTACTGAGATTGTCAATCACCAAATTCAATTGACCTGGCATGGGTATGTTTGCTAGCATAAAACTATCTAGTCAATTGATATTTTTAGTCCATCCAAATGGAAGAGTGCTTACAATGAGCAAAATATTGTTAAGAAAATGTATGTAAAATATATATGCGAGGAATAAGCGATGTTTTATTGGAAAAAAGACACCGGAAATATAATTAATAACAGCGGAAATCTTTCATTTTGATCTGTAGACATGCATTAGGTAGTTTGTAGATACACAATGTGTCTAAAACTGTATTTAGAGCAAAAAAGTAAAATAAATTGGTTTGTAGACTGTTGCTATTTGGTAACGTAGGAAAATGGCGGCCATATTGAAATAAAACCGGAAGTTGGCAAAATCCAGCTTGCCTCTATAGCTTAAATTGGTTGTATAGTCAATCAGAATCTTTGTACCAAATGTCATGCTTTTACCACAAATAGCACAATTTTCATAAAAGTTGCTATTAATCTGCTGATCTGCTGCTAAACAGTCTTTCCAAGCAACTGGCTGATTTTCCACATGGAGTTTGCCCATTGTTGAAAGATGAATGACGTTAAAAAAAATGTTGACAGTGCTGGGATTCGAAATCACAACCCCTGGATTGACAGCGCACGTCACTACCGACTGAGATAACGGGCCTCGGCTCCAAACAAGGGGATATGGACACCATTACCGAAAAAGAATACCAAAGATTCTTTGAAAGGCGTTTAAAATCGCATAAACCGTCTTGTTGTGACGAGGCTTTGCCGTTTTCATATTAAAGGTTTAGTAAACACAGGGACGAACATGTCCATAAAAGGGATAAGTAGCCAGATTGTGTTCTAAAATATCAACCCTTCCCAGCATGTGTAGAAAGTTAAACTAAAAAGTTAAACTAAACGTATCGAACATATGGCAATAGCAAGGATATTTTCTGGAAAGTTGATTTAGCTACAAAATGTAGAATTTGAATTATTTTGTTTCTCCACGTGATATTTTAATCAAATAACTGGTAACTGGTGTACACGGGGAGCTGATAAAAACCATAGAAAATAGCATACAGTAAAACCCTTAACCTCACACAGACGCTTTCTGACGCATCTGCAACAGACGACTTTTAAAAACAATGCGACCAAAGGATAAATTGCTCATATTGATAAATTTTTCCATTTGCCACAATGTTTTTAAGTATATATTATAATTATGGTATCGTTTAAAAAGATTTTCCACATTTTTTTTTTATATTTTCAAAGTCGTCTGCACATTTATTGTAAGTGGTAAACGTGTTAAAGCTGGTGAAACGGATGCTAGTCGTTATAATATTTGAGCAGTGTCAGCCGATTTCGTGTCTTAACCCTTTCCCACCTGCATACGCATGTTGACGCAATAGCAGCTGACGACTTTTGAAAACATTGTGGCCATAGGTGAAATTGCTTATGATGAGCAATTTCTCCTTTGGCCACAATGTTTTCAACTTGATTTAACAATTAAGCTATCTTTTATCGAGATTTTTTAGGTTTTCGCCAATGTTTTCAAAGTCGTCGGCTGAAGATTTTTTGTATGTGGGAAAGGGTTAATGCATCTAAGTACAGTCAAGAGTCAGGCGAGCTTGAGCATCCACCATTTTTAAATAATACTTCATGTGCTACTTGATTTTAATGCGCGCTAAACGACCTTAGCTGTCGATGCGCCATAAAACACTATACACCATTTTAAATAATACTTCATGTGCTACTTGATTTTAATGCGCGCTAAACGACCTTAGCTGTCGATGCGCCATAAAACACTATACATTCATTTGAGCATCCACACAGTCCGTCCCAAACAACATTAATAGTTAGTCTCATATGCATCTTTCGACAAAAGACTTAAATTGTAGTCCCAAAAGTTGTTTGTAATTATATTTGAAAGTGATGTCAAAGACAAAACAAGTACCTGCTCATTGATTTGTAAATGTGAAGTGTTTGCAAACATTGTTGCAAAAGGAGAAATTGATCATCATGAGTAATTTCTCCCTTTGCGCAATGTTTTCAACACTCATCTAAAACTAAACTTTTATATAAAGAAATTTTCTATAGTTTTCGCAAGATGATATTAAATCGTCTACGGTATATTTGTTGCATGTTGGAAGGATAAATGACACTATGTCCGTTGTGTCATCAGAGTTATGACACTTGCAAAACCGATCTTTAATGGCAATAACTATTTAAAAATGCAAACGTGAGATGCATCCTAGGGGAAATACCCTTTAGCAAGGCACTTTAAAAACAATCATGAATGTCTATAGGATGATACAATAGCGTTATTTTGAAGATCAGAAGGTGATAAAGCATAGGCTGGTCTGTATCTCGCCTGTTACGAACACCTAAATGAATCTTCATTGTGACCTTCCGCGCTAATCAAAGGAAAGTCTTTTAAGGGCTTTCGAGTATATCTTGTTGGTTTTTATGAAAACATCTGCTTGTTTTTAATTAAACACAAAGATGTTCTTATCGCTGAACAAGCGTCTTCCTTTTCGGCTTGAATATTTGTAAGATGTTTTCTCAAGGCTTTCCAAGAAGAGATACAACTTGTAGTTTGAAATGAAACTTACCCTACAACAGAACCGATTAAAAGTTATAAAACATAATCATTAAGGATTAAAGGAAAAGTCAGCTAAACTAACCGATGGTGAAGCAGATTGTATACTCTCTGTCTCTGTCTCTCTCTGTCTCTCTGTCTCTCTCTGTCTCTGTCTGTCTGTCTGTCTGTCTGTCTGTCTGTCTGTCTGTCTATCTGTCTGTCTGGCTGTCTGTCTGTCTGTCTGTCTGTATGTCTGTCTGTCTGTCTGTCTGTCTGTCTGTCTCTCTCTCTCTCTCTCTGTTTGTTTGTCTGTCTGTCTGTCTGTCTGTCTGTCTCTCTCTCTCTGTCTCTGTCTCTGTCTCTGTCTCTCGCTTTCTCTCCCTCCCTCTCTCTCTCTCTCTCTCTCTCTCTCTCTCTATCTATCTCTCTATATATATATATATATATGTGTGTGTTTCTTTCTCTCTCTGTCTGTCTCTCTCTCTCTGTCGCTTTCTCTCTCTTGGTCTGTCTGTCTCTCTCTGTCTCTGTCTCTCACTGTCTCTGTCTATGTCTCTCCCCCCTCTCTCTCTCTCTCTCTCCTTCTCTCTCTCTCTCTCTCTCTATCTCCTCTCTCTCTCTCTCTCTATCTCTCTCTCTCTCTCTCACAAATATAAAACATATCATAATGTGTTCGTAAGCTTCCGTTTATACAATATTTAAAAGTCAGATTTGTTTTTTTTCTTCCACGTTGGAACATATAGTTGCAATTTAACTTCACACTTGGCTGTGCAGAAAAGGTGTTAATAAAGAATGAAAAATAATTCAAATATGTGTTAAATCTCAGATTTCTTTCTGAGCTTTCATAACGTTTTCCAGGAAATACTTGCTATGCTTCATATAACCTCCATATTCGTTTGTGTTCCTTTCTTCCTATTTGTAAAACGCCATCCTTTATACAGATGTATAATCATCGCAAAATCGTTGTATAGCTTGCAATGTATTTTATGTATTGCGATTTAAATCTGCTGTGCCTGATATAACCGACTTTTAAGATTGTTTGGAGAATCCTGTAAATGGGGGAAATTGTTTTGTAATTCGTCAAACACAATTATGAGCTTAATATAATACATTAATCATAGTAATTGGCTTGGCAGTTCCTGACCGTAAGGCCTTCTACTAACCAGTAAGTCCTCAACATAGAAGCCGACTCCCTGACCAAAGTAATCAGTCCTATTTATACTTAGAAACTTGCATGTTATAGAACAGAACACGCATGTATTGCTTGGCAGTTTACTCAGTTTAATTCGCAAAATCAAAATAATATTTATTGATAAATAATTGGAATTAGTTTAAAAGCAATAGCTCAAGCATGTAGTCCCAATATTTGAAAATCAACTCCCGATGTTTTTATGTATATTGATACTCGCCAGAATAATGCAAACTGTATGGCAATATACATCGTGTTAATATGATAATCCATGAAATGTATTGGCGTTATGCATTAGGGGGGATAGCCTTACGACTGATGTGCTTGTGTCAAGATAAGCTTACCAGCAGTACTGGTAATTTGCTCAGAAAAGCCGCAATACAATGGTTATGACTGGTAAACTGGTAGATTTACTTAAAGCACCATACAAACAGACACACATATCGTGAAATGTATCGTAAACCTAAAGACAGTCCCTACCCATTGTAGCATACCAGTGTAGGTTAATGCATCAACAGAACATACTATAAAGAATAACTATATTCGATAAGTACATAGTACATCGTCAAGAATTTAACAATAATATTCTTTTTTTATACAATTTACAAGTTTCTATCAACATACATAATCCCCGTTCCCTAATGAGTTTGGTGCCACAATTAGTAAAGTATAATAGCTTTTATTTCATTTAAAATGTATTGTTGCAATAACATCCCATTACTGTCCGATTCCAAAGAAAAGGAAATAAATAGGATGATTGTAACAATCTACTTTGAACAGTGTGGAAAAAGAAAATTTAACAGATTGGTGATTATACTAAGTACATGAATATAATCAATTAAATATTATGGCAAGCACAAGCTTTATAGAATAAGCTTAATTTGTTATAGTGCTTTTGTTATTTCAACATAACAACAGAAAGGGGAGTAACTATTACCACACACTGGAAAGTGACGTTACGGATTAGGCGGGTTGTCACCCATGACATGTATCGTGACGATGTATTAACCATGGACTCTCGACGTAATCATTCGGACCACTGCACTCGAAAAGTTATCTACACATTTTAACTTTTTCAGCGCCGAATTTCCTAAATTAGACTCTTCCATCTTCAGATTCGGGCCACACCATTCTTCATGTTATACGAGTTAAGGAATGATTAACTAAGATATAAACAATACTAATTGCAGGCGATACAGCTCGTTACGAACTGACTCCCCTGAAGCTGGTATGTTTGCAAACAACGAGGGTCATCCAGTAGGTTCAAACGACGGTTAGGTCGTTCATTCTTTCGGAGTCATTGTCTTTTACTAATGCCGAGCACCAGTATATATCAGTCGGTAGCGACGCGAGCTGTCAATCGAGAGGTTGTGAGTTCGAATCCCAGCTCGGCCAACATTCTTTCCGCCGTTTGACAAAAGTCACTGCGACAAACGTCATTCGTCTTTTACCAATGGGCTAACAGTCTATGTGGAAAAGTAGCCTATTGCTTGGAACGTATGTTATGTGGAGTACTGGTGGGATAAAGCCAGGAAACACGTGAGAAGGTGACGTGATATGAACGAAAAAGTGTTAAAAAGTCGTAAAACACCCATCAATCGATCAAGCTACCACCAATAGTATGTAAAAAGAAGGTAGGCAGTTGTCTAGGTATAATTTTGTGTGAGAGAAAGCCAGGAAAAACATGTTAGGTGAACTGATTACCATGACATACCGTTAAAACGGTGTTAATCTCAATTTATTAATATATAAATAATTGGCAATATTTTCTATTTAGTTACTTTCTACATTCCGCCGTGATATGAACGAAAAAGTGTTAAAAAGTCGTAAAACACCCATCAATCGATCAATCTATCACCAATAGTATGTAAGAATAAAGGTAGGCAGTTGTCTAGGTATAATTTTGTGTGAGAGAAAGCCAGGAAAAACATGTTAGGTGAACTGATTACCATGACATACCGTTAAATACGGTGTTAATCTCAATTTATTAATATATAAATAATTGGCAATATTTTCTATTTAGTTACTTTCTACATTTCAACTTATTTGTCAATGCCATGTTTAATTTTGGGGACTTACACTGCTAAAAATTTTGTTCTGGATTTTGAACGACCCAGAATACCCGTAAAACCCATTTATTTTATACTAATGTTGTTAACGGCGTTAAACTAGAAATATATACAGCACACGCCGAGTCTTACTATAACCTTCGATTTTGGTCTGTTTATACTGAATCACTAGATGAAACTTCTGATGAAATACAGGAAGTGTAGTCACAACAGACTTAACAGACAAGTAACAGGACCAATGTATGTATAAGTCAAGAGTTGCTGCAAGATGCAGCAACTCGATGTTAGAGCGGGAATCAGTATGTTTTGGTTTAAGAAATACTGTTTGATTTGAAAAAAAACGAAGCCCGCTTTTAAATATATAATATAAATATATGATAACAATTTACCTTTTCCCAACGTGTTGACCTCGATCTCCCAAAACTATTGTAAACATTTGTCTGCGCATGCACGTCCTTTTCCCCTTAATATATTCTTAAAATCGCAAAATTTAGCAAAATAACTATTTATGAAAATATTCCCATTTTCCTGTTATTACAACCCCGGTGGTCCCCAATGATGTTACATAGACTCCACTCTACTCTCTAGACTACTGCTTGTGTTCAGTTGTGTGACTTCGGGTCGAAGTCAAGAGAAAAGAGGGAGAAATGTAACGGGATCTGGGTATAGGTATAACTATCACTTCTACAGCCTTGCTATGGAAG
This sequence comes from Serripes groenlandicus, assembly GCA_031761405.1. NCBI lineage: Eukaryota > Metazoa > Mollusca > Bivalvia > Cardiida > Cardiidae > Serripes > Serripes groenlandicus. Next base: position 805,646 of record JASEVX010000045.1, on the reverse strand, counting down.
CCGACTTTTATAGCGACGTTGGTAGAGTGTAGAGCGATGGCTTATAATGCCGGTACACGTTACACTATGGTTTTAATTTACATTTTAGTTATAAACAAAAATGCTCGCATATACATAGAATGGTTTACTAATTTTAATATTATATTGCAAACTCGAACGAGAACCAGTCTACGAACTGCTACGGAAATATCCGAGAGCTGACGGTAAAATACGGCGCATGCGCAATCAAGACGATTAACACGGCTCATGCGCAAGCCCATTGCCCAATGCACCAGTGGAAGTTCTAAACACTACCAATATAGGTGACACATAACACTTGCTTTCGGGATATTCGGAATTTGGCCAGCGTCAAAAATAGAATTAATGACAGATAGTAAGTTTTGGGTACATTTTTGGGTAAATGGTTGATTTTGATGTTTATAAATGTGAAAAGTAAGCTCTAAGCATGGGATTTAGTTATTCAGTTAATAACACTTCTCCTTCCGGTATGACAACACTGGTTGCAGAGCTAGACTTGAATTTAGAGGTATATTTGAATACCAGCTTTCGCGTCGAAAATTGCTTGAAAAGGAGCTGAAACGAGGTATTTCTGACTGCATCCACAGATTGCCTAATGTTTTGAGAGAATTAGCAGCTCTTCAATTTTACAATAAACCCCTGCGCTTTAGTTGAGTGATTTGTGTGGCGATTGGTTTGACAATCGCCACAATGCTAACAGAAACAACAACAACGAAAAATATTTACATAGTCGGTTTTGAAAAGCCCGTTGATATTTATTTTCCTTACTGCAAACTAATTTACTCACATCCGTTATAGTTCCATCATTGATGCAGAGACGCGATTAATAATAATTATGTCAATGCTACTTTGGTACCGGATTGTTACTAATATTTGAGTTTTATCGAGACATTATCTACATTCTGCCTTGCAAATAACTCTGATGATACTCAAATCTGGAAATTCAAAAAGGTTCTATAAATAGCTCGCGAGACTGGTGTTCTTAAATCTCAATATTATAAACGCTTTATTTTGTAGTTGTTTAAATATTTGAAAGCGTCTAGATGATAAGACTGGTTTACAAAGGTTTAAAGGACACACGATGTCAGTGTGTACACACGTTATGTATACACGTCTGCACGTTCTAGAGTCAATTAGCAATCAATGCTGAAAGTGTAGCCTAATTTAGTTTGGAGATCGAGCATTATAATATATGCCTATATTTTTATAAATTGAACAATTTGGCAAATAGTGAAATTGTGCTTTTTGTGCATGTTTTGTGTTTGTTATTGCACTCAAATTTTTCGAAGCAGTTTAACAACCTCACAATCTCATTAAAACCATCTCCTATTAACGCTACGCATAGGATCTGAGGACAACCAATAGAGGGTCACGTTCAGACGACCTTTCCGCCAGCCAATCAGAACCTTACTTTCATGTTTCTGAAAGTGAAAGTAAAAGTCTATATTTACCAAAAAAATCTATATTTAGCATGGGATCCCAATTTTCGCATAGTGATTTACACGCATGTATAGTTCTTATGACGACTGCAACATGGCTACAAATGTGGAAATGAGGCAAATCACCGATACAGTCTTTCCCTGACCATATAGCATCGAAAAGTGTTCTTTGCTCTGGTTTTAAGTGGTCTATTTTAAATTTGCTCAACTTCGTCAATTGACGCCATTTTGAAGGTTAAGCCATACGTTTGTTGAAACGAGTCCTCTGATTGGTTCAAATAAAAATAGCTTGGTAAATCTAAAAATAGCGATATTGGAAATCCGATAAAACAAGAAGATGAATTCGAATGGATTGCCATCAGATCTTACATTTGGTCAGATCGTGTACTTTAGTCAGATTAAACAACCTCAGAGACATATAAATACACTGTGTTTATATGTCTCTGACAACCCTCAATCATGCAATGTGAAGGGACAAAATTGAACAGACCTGTTTGATATCGGACATCATTGAAACAAACACCAAACTAATTAATACTGTTTTCTCTCCTTTCTTGATACTTTTGTCAGTAAAGTATACACAATATTGTATCTTAATATGGCTTAGCGACCTGGTGATGAACATGTGATTACCCGAACAATTTAGATTGCAAATAGCCATTCTAATGAGCTGAAACGGTAGTTTATCGAGTACATACTAGACTTTTCTTAAATTTGGAATGGCCTAATTTTGAACACATCATGACCAGTTTCAGAACGTAACTAAAAATCACCAAGACAACATTCTGGCAAACTAACATAATTCTACTGTCAAAAGATGCAGGGTTGATACATTCTCAAATTTACCCGCACCAGAGTGCACTATTATTGAAAATCGCAAGCCCTACACCGATATACTGCTTGTTACTTTGCAGGATTTTCCATACGATCGGCACTACAGTGCCATTGGCGCTTTGATTATCTCTCGAATGCAGTTGAATAAAACATGCACTAAAGCTTTGCCTGGTTTTTTATTCACTTTCTTCGATGTCACAACGACTCAATCTTGATACGAGGTCAACATTTCGAAAGAATGCTAAAACACCTAATATTACATACTTAAATGATTAAATATATGTAACATTAAATGTTTATTTGGCTTGAAACAAATTTAGAAAAGAACAAACTCTGATTAACAATAATTTTAGAAAAAAAGAAAATCTGGTCTTTCGCACCCAATTAATTACATACTTGCCATCTTTTAAATAGTAATGGGACTCGCAACTGGCATTTCTCTTGCGCCATACATATATTGTATGCATCAATGATTTAAATAAACAATTTAGCTGATATGTTGTTTCAAGTGTGATCTACTTTTTAAACATATGAGGATAGAATTTAACATCTGTGAAATACTTATTATAATTATCATTAAAAAGAAGGAAGTTCATGTTTTCAGAAATGTAACCGTTTTTTCAATGTTTTAAATGTTTAAAGGTTTTCGTTGTTGCTTCAGACATGGAAAGGGTTTAATAGCTTTTTATTGCATATAGATTTAAATCCCAAACTGTATTTGTCGTGGTTTTATTGACAAATACAAAAAAATCCAAATCCTGACCAAAAGAAATCATAAAATTTGTATGTGGAATTTCAAAAATCCTTGAATTAGTCCGTAATGAAAACATTATGTGTAAGTTTAGACTAATGAAAGTCAAGAATACATGTGTGTTAAAAAATAAATAAATGCAGTTTGCATCAACTTTCTCTTGCTGTAGACTGGTTTCCAAAGGAACCGAGACCATTGAAAGATCGATATTTATTGTAGACTGGTTGCCAAAGGAATCGAGACCATTGAATGAACGATATTTATTGTAGACTGGTTTCCAAATGAACCGAGACCATTGAAAGATCGATATTTATTGTAGACTGGTTCCAAAATGAACCGAGACCATTGAATGAACGACGCGCTGTGCTAGACTACGGATGCCGTTTTCAATGGAATAATTTTTCTTGCCAAGACACGCTGTGGCCAATCTGCAAGAAGAGGTAAACTTTAACTATTCCGATATTTTACCTTTTCTACATGCTGATGTTTTTAGACGCATTCGCAGAACACTACTTTCATTTGAAGACATAGTGGCTAAATCGGAAATCGGACATACTGCTAAATTTCTCATTTTTGTCATTATGTTTTTAGAATAGTTATATTATACTGTTATCTATGTAGTCAGGCTGTGTCTCGAATATGAAAACAACTCGTTGATAAACATGGATGATGATACTGGTTGAAACTATTTAGTGGGATAAGGGTTGCCTATGTTGAAAGATATTTGAATTGATTGATTAATTAAGTTAGTGAGTGATTTGGGATTAACCCCGTTTTCAAAAAGAAATCAGTTATATCACGGCAGCCAATTCAATTTCCCATGTGTTTCGTTGCTTCCTCACACCTGCTCCAAAAAATTAGTTTTTCAAGCAACTGGTTGCTTTTTAAACAAAGACTGTACGACAATCGGCCGTAGACGAATAACTAATAACAAATTGACCTTTGCCATACGTCGGAAAGAATGTTGGCCGAGCTTGGTTCGAATTAAAAACCGCTGGATTTACAGTCCGCGTTGCTTCCGACTGACCTAACGGGGTTCAACATAGACTTTTGGAAGCTGATATAACAGGAAGGCAGAAATGTTAACCGAACTCTGTCAACAGTAATTCTAAAACGAGGTCCTTGGTTCATATCTTGTCCGGATCATAATAATATTTCTGAACAAAGAAAGTTATCACGCGTGGGTTCTCTTCGCCCAGGTGTATCAAATGATATATATGAGGGAAATAAACCAATATTCCTACTGAGCAATTTTTCTTTTGGCCTCAATGTTTTCAACTTTTTTCAATTACGAAGCTTTCCCTTATAGTGATGTTAAAGCGTTTAATGGAAAGTCGATCAGGTAATAAACAATCCTTCCGGAAGTTAAAACTGAATAACATATTGAAGGGAAATAACTCTGATATGACTGTCATCTTGTCCACCTGCTTAGTCTCATCAGATTCTACATAAGTTGACATACTCTTGTAACGAGCTTGTGTAGGTTACACGTGAACGATGTAGAACTTGATCAGACAATGCGGTTGGACATGCGGATCTAGATCAATACTGCTCACATATATGTTGTTTAGTTTGTAGCAGAGCACTGTTCCTATGTATATATTTTATTGGTTTGTGGCAGGGCACCGCTCCTATGTAGATATGCTATTAGTTTGTGGCAGAGCACTGCTCCTATGTTGATATGTTATATGTTATTATTTTGTGGCAGAGCACTGTTCCTATGTATATATTTTATTGGTTTGTGGCAGGGCACCGCTCCTATGTAGATATGCTATTAGTTTGTGGCAGAGCACTGCTCCTATGTAGATATTTTATTGGTTTGTGGCAGAACACTGCTCCTATGTAGATATTTTATTGGTTTGTGGCAGAGCACCGCTCCTATGTTGATATGTTATTAGTGTGTGGCAGAGTACTGCTCCTATGTAGATATGTTATTGGTTTGTGGCAGAGCACTGCTCCTATGTCGATATTTTATTGGTTTGTGGCAGAGCACCGCTCCTATGTATATATTTTATTGGTTTGTGGCAGAGCACCGCTCCTATGTAGATATTTTATTGGTTTGTGGCAGGGCAGTGATCCTATGTTGATATGTTATTAGTGTGTGGCAGAGCACTGCTCCTATGTATATATTTTATTGGTTTGTGGCAGAAAACTGCTCCTATGTAAATATTTTATTGGTTTGTGGCAGGGCACTGCTCCTATGTTGATATGTTATTAGTTTGTGGCAGAGCACTGCTCCTATGTAGATATTGTATTGGTTTGTGCTATGTTGATATTTTATTGGTTTGTGGCAGGGCACCGCTCCTATGTAGATATGCTATTAGTTTGTGGCAGAGCACTGCTCCTATGTTGATATGTTATATGTTATTATTTTGTGGCAGAGCACTGTTCCTATGTATATATTTTATTGGTTTGTGGCAGGGCACCGCTCCTATGTAGATATGCTATTAGTTTGTGGCAGAGCACTGCTCCTATGTAGATATTTTATTGGTTTGTGGCAGAACACTGCTCCTATGTAGATATTTTATTGGTTTGTGGCAGAGCACCGCTCCTATGTTGATATGTTATTAGTGTGTGGCAGAGTACTGCTCCTATGTAGATATGTTATTGGTTTGTGGCAGAGCACTGCTCCTATGTCGATATTTTATTGGTTTGTGGCAGAGCACCGCTCCTATGTATATATTTTATTGGTTTGTGGCAGAGCACCGCTCCTATGTAGATATTTTATTGGTTTGTGGCAGGGCAGTGATCCTATGTTGATATGTTATTAGTGTGTGGCAGAGCACTGCTCCTATGTATATATTTTATTGGTTTGTGGCAGAAAACTGCTCCTATGTAACTATTTTATTGGTTTGTGGCAGGGCACTGCTCCTATGTTGATATGTTATTAGTTTGTGGCAGAGCACTGCTCCTATGTAGATATTGTATTGGTTTGTGCTATGTTGATATTTTATTGGTTTGTGGCAGGGCACCGCTCCTATGTAGATATGCTATTAGTTTGTGGCAGAGCACTGCTCCTATGTTGATATGTTATATGTTATTATTTTGTGGCAGAGCACTGTTCCTATGTATATATTTTATTGGTTTGTGGCAGGGCACCGCTCCTATGTAGATATGCTATTAGTTTGTGGCAGAGCACTGCTCCTATGTAGATATTTTATTGGTTTGTGGCAGAACACTGCTCCTATGTAGATATTTTATTGGTTTGTGGCAGAGCACCGCTCCTATGTTGATATGTTATTAGTGTGTGGCAGAGTACTGCTCCTATGTAGATATGTTATTGGTTTGTGGCAGAGCACTGCTCCTATGTCGATATTTTATTGGTTTGTGGCAGAGCACCGCTCCTATGTATATATTTTATTGGTTTGTGGCAGAGCACCGCTCCTATGTAGATATTTTATTGGTTTGTGGCAGGGCAGTGATCCTATGTTGATATGTTATTAGTGTGTGGCAGAGCACTACTCCTATGTATATATTTTATTGGTTTGTGGCAGAAAACTGCTCCTATGTAAATATTTTATTGGTTTGTGGCAGGGCACTGCTCCTATGTTGATATGTTATTAGTTTGTGGCAGAGCACTGCTCCTATGTAGATATTGTATTGGTTTGTGCTATGTTGATATTTTATTGGTTTGTGGCAGGGCACCGCTCCTATGTTGATATGTTATTAGTTTGTGGCAGAGCACTGCTCCTATGTATATATTCTATTGGTTTGTGGCAGAGCACTGCTCCTATGTTGATATTTTATTAGTTTGTGGCAGAGCACTGCTCCTATGTAGATATTTTATTGGTTTGTGGCAGAACATTGCTCCTATGTAGATATTTTATTGGTTTGTGGCAGAGCACCGCTCCTATGTTGATATTTTATTAGTGTGTGGCAGAGCACTGCTCCTATGTAGATATTTTATTGGTTTATGGCAGAACAATGCTCCTATGTAGATATTTTATTGGTTTGTTGCAGAGCACCGCTCCTATGTTGATATGTTATTAGTGTGTGGCAGAGTACTGCTCCTATGTAGATATGTTATTGGTTTGTGGCAGAGCACTGCTCCTAGGTCGATATTGTATTGGTTTGTGGCAGAGCACCGCTCCTATTCATATATTTTATTGGTTTGTGGCAGAGCACCGCTCCTATGTAGATATTTTATTGGTTTGTGGCAGGGCACTGATCCTATGTTGATATGTTATTAGTGTGTGGCAGAGCACTGCTCCTATGTATATATTTTATTGGTTTGTGGCAGAAAACTGCTCCTATGTAGATATTTTATTGGTTTGTGGCAGGGCACTGCTCCTATGTTGATATGTTATTAGTTTGTGGCAGAGCACTGATCCTATGTAGATATTTTATTAGTTTGTGGCAGAGCACTGCTCCTATGTATATATGTTATTAGTTTGTGGCAGAGCACTGCTCCTATGTTGATATGTTATTGGTTTGTGGCAGAACACTGCTCCTATGTAGACATTTTATTGGTTTGTGGCAGAGCACCGCTCCTATGTTGATATGTTATTAGTGTGTGTCAGAGCACTGCTCCTATGTTGATATGTTATTAGTGTGTGGCAGAGCACCGCTCCTATGTTGATATGTTATTAGTGTGTGGCAGAGCACCGCTCCTATGTTGATATGTTGTTAGTGTGTGGCAGAGCACCGCTCCTATGTTGATATGTTATTAGTGTGTGGCAGAGCACTGCTCCTATATAGATATGTTATTGGTTTGTGGAAGAGCACCGCTCCTATGTAGATATTTTATTGGTTTGTGGCAGAGCACCGCTCCTATGTAGATATTTTATTGGTTTGTGGCAGGGCACCGCTCCTATGTTGATATGTTATTAGTTTGTGGCAGAGCACCGCTCTTATATTGATATTTTATTTTTCAGAGAAGGACAATCCACTGGTACTGTTGTTGGATAGCTGGTGCCGATTTACAATGTCAACAAGACGAGATTTCATCGTAACATTTCCTAGAAAACATTTCTGAGTTTTGATTTATAGATATTAGGATCTCGAATAAAAATGCATTAAATAAACGTTTTTTTCGATGATACAAAGCAAACAAAATATATTATTGAATGCATAATTGTATTTGTTGTGCGTTTAATGGTGTATTCATTCGTCTATCGCCAATAGGTTAGAAAGTTTATATGTTGAAAGGCGAGCCTGGGAAGAATGGTGTGCAAATTATTGGTACGAGAAAGGCAGGAAAGTTTTTGGTAGTTGAACAGGCCGCCGTTGTATAACTGTAATACCGTTAACATTTGCGTTTACGCATTAATCAATTAATTATATATAAATGTATGGTTCAATTATGAGCATTGTCTCCTTGTGTCTTGATGCTTTAAAGCGACTGAACTCCAGATACCCAACTGTCGAAAAAAAATAAAATTTCCAATTTTAAGAAAATAAGTGTTATTTTTGTTTTGTTTGTTTGGAGTTTAACGCCGCTTTCAACAGCTTTGGTCATATCACCGCACTGTGCACCTACCCATGTTTTCCTGGCTTTCCCACACCAGTACTTACACAACATTCTGTCGAAGCCACTGACTGCTTTCTCACATAGATCAGAGGTGAGAGGCAATGGAAAACATCGCCCGAAAGAATGTCGCCGCAACCGGGTATCGGTGTTATTTTTGTATTTGGGTATTAAAATATGATAACTGACATGTTACATACCCCTATAATCGGTGAGATTTTCTTGTTTTCGATACTTTTTCGTCATCGCAAATTCTACCCTGTCAGTAACGGGGTAAGTATTTTTAAATAGGAAACATTTTCTACCTTGGTTTTACTTGGATAACATAAAGAATAACATTTAGGGCGAATTCGAGGTGGGTTTTTTTCCGTTCCATCTGGATTTCAGTCGCTTTAAAGAGTTGTATGCTGCGTAATTTTGTCAAATGTCGGCTGCATATTAGAAACGGATTCACTCATATTAATCCCTCGTGTTCCTCATGCGCATTAAGAAACAAGGTCATGTTACATAGAACTACAGTGTAATTGACCTCTTCGTTTGGTGAAAGTGACAGCTCAATGTGCAGGCGGATTACCTCCCTTTGAAAAGGGAGACACGACAGCATCGGTGGTGTTTTGGTAGAGTGTTCGCCTCGGGTGCGGGAGGTCGCAGGTTCGATCCCCGGACGGGTAATTAAATGTGGTTGTATATGGCTTTCGTTCATTGGCGCTCTGGATTTTGGGGTAAGCATAAAACAAACACATTGAAAAGGAATACTTGTTTTATATAGAAATAGATCTTTCTCGAACAAACTCACCGTGAATATAGTGTTTGGAACTCGGCCAAGTTATAACCATGCACGAAACTAAGCAACATTTGTGATCAATGCAGATATTAGTCTACATAATTATTTTTTTCATTTATTGCACATTTGATTACCTCCTCCATTGATATACAAGAACCGGACAAAAAGCTTTCAAATGCTTAACCCTTTCCCACCTGCAGACGCATTTTGACCCAATAGCAGCATACGTATTGTGAAAACATTGCGGCCGAAGGTGAACTCGCCCATGATGAGAGTATGTTAGATAAATAATTCACCAACCATCCTGAACATCAAACGTTTTCTATGCCGTTTACATTTGAGCCTGTACAGTGAAGACTTATAGTTTTTACCGTCCTCATATATGTACATTGTATAACATTGTCACGCGAGAAAACCAACAGTATGGCCTCTGCGTAATGTATCGACCTAGACCAGCCTGCGCAGTCCGCGCATACTGATCCGGACCGACACATTCCGTCTTAGGGGGATAGATGTATGGAGTAGTGATTCCTGATACAGAAAATCGACAGGAGGCGAAAATTGTCTGTCCGGATAAGCCTGTGCGGCATGCTTAGACTGATCCGGGTCGATACTTTACGTAGAGTCCACAATATTGGTTTTCTAGCGGGACGGCATTATTCATAGTTGACACACACCTGGAAGCGTAGTCCCTCTAGTTGTTTGCCAATGCATCGACGGCAGAGCGGGTTATTTTTATGATAAATAAGTTAATCCCTTTTCAACATTGATTGATTAGAATTTCAATTAACGATAGTTTAGTTATATTACGACGGCTAGTTCAACTTGACTTAAAACATATTTTATTGTCCACAAAATATACATACAGAATAAACTTTATAGATTTACAAATATTCATGTTAGAGGCAAACGGGTCTGGCCACAAGTTCTCACAACTTCGATACGGCCATCCCCTTTAATAATTACAAACATTTTTATTTTGTCTCTAAATACGACTTTGATTTTTATAAATGTTTATATCTAAAGAGAAAGTTGGAGACAACACATAGTCCGGTTAGGCAACTTTCCCGAGATTAGAGTGTCACACGAGCACAACCATATCCAAAGCAGGATAAGGCTATATAAGATGTCTCGCAACAGTATTAGCCATGCAATTTGCTATTTTACTAAATACACTACTTAGCCCATTGATGGAAGACGATTTGTTTGTTTTATTGGGGTTATTACGCCCTTTCAACACTATTTCAGTTATATCACGGCGACAGTTCACTTATTCATGAGATCCCTGGGTAAACAAACCAGTACTAGACTAGAAAATGTGCCTTACCACCCCACCATGCTGTCGTGTCGCGACTTGGAATCGAACCCGGGACACCTGGTTTCAAATCCCCGACGCTAACATATCCATATGTTTCCTGACTTCCAGACACCAGTACTCTACATAAATGCCTATCCAAGCCCATTGGTGACTGTTTGGTGGTTGCGCAAGTTGGTCTGGATGTACGCATGTCGCAAAAACTAAGGATTGGGGGTTGTATATGATACTATCAGCACAAAAAACATAAATTTGGGTTGTTTATGATGCTATCAGCGCAAAAACCATGGATTGGGGTTGTTTATATTACTATCAACACAAAAAACATGGATTGGGGTTATTTATGATACCATCAGCGTACAAACCATGGATTGGGGTTGTTTATATTACTATCAGCACAAAAAACATGGATTGGGGTTGTTTATGATATTATCAGCGCAGAAAAACATGGATTGGGGTTGTTTATATTACTATCAGCACAAAAACCATGGATTGTGGTTGTTTATGATACTATCAGTGCAAAAAACATGGATTAGGGGTTGTTTATGATAATATCAGCGCAAAAACCCATGGATTGGGGGTTGTATATGATACTATCAGCACAAAAACCATGGATTGACGTTGTTTATGATATTATCAGCGCAAAAAAACATGGATTGGGGTTGTTTATATTACTATCAGTACAAAACCATGGATTGTGGTTGTTTATGATAAATATCAGCACAAAAACCATGGATTCGGGTTGTTTATGATACTATCAGCGCAAAAACCATGAATCGGGGTTGTTTATGATACTATCAGCGTACAAACCATGGATTGGGGTTGTTTATGAAACTATCAGCGTACAAACCATGGATTAGGGTTGTTTATGATACTATTAGTGCAAAAACCATGAATTGGGGTTGTTTATGATACTATCAGCGCAAAAACTATGGATTGGGGTTGTTTATGATAATATCAGTGCAAAGACCATGGATTGGGGGTTGTTTATGATACTATTAGTGCAAAAACCATGGATTGGGGTTGTTTATGATACTATTAGCACAACAAAACATGGATTCGGGTTGTTTATGATACTATCAGCGTACAAACCATGGATTGGGGTTATTTATTATACTATTAGTGCAAAAACCATGGATTGGGGTTGTTCATGATACTATCAGCGCTAAAAACATGGGTTGTGGTTGTTTATATTACTATCAGCACAAAAAACATGGATTGGGGTTGTTTATGATACTATCAGCGCTAAAAACATGGGTTGTGGTTGTTTATATTACTATCAGCGCAAACACTATGGATTGGGGTTGTTTATGATACTATCAGCGCTAAAAACACGGGTTTGGGTTGTTTATGATAATATTAGTGCAAAGACCATGGATTGGGGGTTGTTTATGATACTTTTAGTGCAAAAAACATGGATTGGGGTTGTTTATGATACTATTAGCACAAAAAAAACATGGATTCGGGTTGTTTATGATACTATCAGCGTACAAACCATGGATTCGGGTTGTTTATGATACTATTAGTGCAAAAACCATGGATTGGGTTTTTTATGATACTATCAGCGCAAAAACCATGGATTGTGGTTGTTTATGATACTATTAGTGCAAAAAACATGGATTGGGGTTGTTTATGATACTATCAGCACAAAAAAACATGGATTCGGGTTGTTTATGATACTATCAGCGCTAAAAACATGGGTTGTGGTTGTTTATATTACTATCAGCGCAAAAACTATGGATTGGGGTTGTTTATGATACTATCAGCGCTAAAAACACGGGTTTGGGTTGTTTATGATAATATCAGTGCAAAGACCATGGATTGGGGGTTGTTTATGATACTATTAGTGCAAAAACCATGGATTGGGGTTGTTTATGATACTATTAGCACACAAAAACATGGATTCGGGTTGTTTATGATACTATCAGCGTACAAACCATGGATTCGGGTTGTTTATGATACTATTAGTGCAAAAACCATAGATTGGGGTTGTTTATGATACTATTAGTGCAAACACCATGGATTGGGGTTGTTTATGATACTATCAGCACAAAAAAACATGGATTAGGGTTGTTTATGATACTATTAGTGCAAAAACCATGAATTGGGGGGTTGTTTATGATACTATCAGCACAAAAACCATGGATTTGGGTTGTTTATGATACTATCAGCGCAAAAACCATGGATTGAGTTGTTTATGATACTATCAGCGCAAAAAACATGGGTTGTGGTTGTTTATATTACTATCAGCACAAAAACTATGGATTGGGGTTGTTTACGGCTATCAGCGTAAAAACCATGGATTTGGGTTGTTTATTAAACTATCAGCGCAAAAAAAACATGGGTTGGGGTTGTTTATATTACTATCAGCACAAAAACTATGGATTGAGGTTGTTTACGGCTATCAGCGTAAAAACCATGGATTGGGTTGTTGTTTATGATACTATCAATGCAAACTACATGGGTTGGCGTTATTTATGATACTATCAGCGCAAAAAACATGGGTTGGGGTTGTTTATGATACTATCAGTGCAAAAAACATGGGTTGGGGTTGTTTATGATACTATCAGCGCAAAAAACATGGGTTGGGGTTGTTTATGATACTATAACCGTAAAAACCATTGATTGTGGTTGTTTATGATGGTTTCAGATTTGTATTTAAGATGTAGCGTTAACCTGTTACTCTTTCGTTCCCAAATTCAATTAAAAGCTTTTGCAGATTCAGGTAAAACAGCTCGTAATGAGCTGTCTCTTCTGAAATCTGCATTGTTTGCCACTTAGACATTAAATTTTAATTTTACTACATTTCTTTCCTGTGTCCAATTTTCAACATGGTAAGGGTTAAAGGGATATAATGTATGTTAGTTCATCCGTGCCGAAGTCCAAGTGTTTTGTATACTAACTACTTGAAGATGGACTTCGAATATTCACGTTCGTCATTAAAAGTGCATTGTCAATCATATCGCATCATAATTCTCCCACGCTGCTTACTCAAAAAACCCATTTATAATGTAACCCGATCTGACTTATAAGTTAAACCCTTTCTTACATACAACAAATCTGCAACAGACAACTTTGAAAACATTTAGTCAAAAACTATGACAACACACTCTCTATAATTGAAAGAACACTCGATCCCACGAGTCGCGACGGTCATGGTGGGTGCCGTGGAGTGCCATTGGGCATCATGGCACTTTTCCTGGCATTGTACTGGTTCGTTTACCCTAGAGATCATGTATAATTAAACTGTCACGTGATATAATTTAAGCAAACCATTGTACTTGAATGCTCTACCTTAATTAACCCTTTCCCTCATATAGACACTTTCTGACGCCTCTGCAAGCAGACGGATTTTTGAAAACATAGTGACAAAAGAAGAAATTGCTCAAAACGAGCAATTTCTCATTTTGCCACAATGTTTTCGACTTTTAATCATAGGTTATCCATTCAAATATAGAGATTTTCTATTTTTTGACAAAATATGTTCAAAGTCGTCTGCTGTAGATTTGTTGTATGTGGGAAAGGGTTAAAAGAATAATGTAATCACTGGCACATTGACATGAATAAGTTTGATGCTTTAATGCCTGTGAGTAAGAAATAATGTGTGATTCGATTTGATGGACTTGGTGGTCATCGTAAAACAGAATTAAACAAATTAAAACCCCACACCAAAGTTAGTAACTATTACAGTATATTTAAATTACCCTTTTTGACAAAATATGTTCAAAGTCTTTTGCTGTATAATTGTCGTATGAGGGTTAAAGGGTTAATTAAGGCGGAAGAATATTTGACTTACATTTATATTAAAACAATGGGGGCAAGTAAATTCTTCCTGACCTTTGTTAAAGAAAAAGTACAAGTAAATATTGACCTTTGTGACTCTCCCGGATTCGAAAGCTTATACCTTCCCACGCCCAGTAGATATGTACCAGACGACATCGAAAACATCTAAGCAAAAAACCCAAAAAAGCATGGAAACTCTTTATATTTTAAAGTACAATTATCGAATACAATTGAAAACATTGTAACTCGGGTAAGAGAGTGTGCGTGTATGCACCGGCTAGCATGAGTCGCAATGTACTTTAAACCTTTCCCATATACAACAAATCTGCAGCAGACGACTTTGAAAACATCTAGGCAAAAAAACCAAAAAACATTGAAACTCTTTATATTTTAAAGTACAATTATCGAATACAATTGAAAACATTGTAACTCGGGTAAGAGAGTGTGCGTGTATTCACCGGCTAATATGAGTCGTCAATGTACTTTAACCCTTTCCCATATACAACAAATCTGCAGCACTTTGACAACTTTGAAAACATATTAGCCAAAACGTCAAAAAAAAACTCCATTAATGAGAGTTTAATTATTAAATAGAATTCAAAGCATTTTGGCAAAAGGATAAATTGCTCATTATGAGCAATTTCTCCTTTTGCCAAAATGTTTTTCTACAAGTCGTCTGCTGCAGATGCGTCAGAATGCGTTTATATGTGGGGAAAGGGGTAATTTAGATCCCAAATCGCTAGATAAATTACCGTACCCTTGGTGTAATGGTTAGAGCGTTCGCACTGGGAGCGGGAGACCAGGGTAATGGTTAGAGCGTTCGCACTGGGAGCGGGAGACTAGGGTAATGGTTAGAGCGTTCGCACTGGGAGCGGGAGACCAGGGTAATGGTTAGAGCGTTCGCACTGGGAGCGGGAGACCAGGGTAATGGTTAGAGCGTTCGCACTGGGAGCGGGAGACCAGGGTAATGGTTAGAGCGTTCGCACTGGGAGCGGGAGACAAGGGTAATGGTTAGAGCGTTTGCACTGGGAGCGGGAGACCAGGGTAATGGTTAGAGCGTTCGCACTGGGAGCGGGAGACCAGGGTTCGATCCCTGGACGAGTCATTTAAAGAAAATGCTAGTAATGGCTTCCCTCCCTGGCGCTCAGGGTTGCGGGGTTGCACTGGGACTGATGCATCGGTGTCTGGATTTATAATAACGGTAGTCCTGGTGAAATTATCCAGTAAACGCCGTGATATATATTATTTTTTTTCTATTATGCAAAATTGATTGATTGATTGATTGGGGTTTAACGCCGTTTTTAACAATTTCTCAGTTATAGTTATATCACGGCGGCCAGTTCACCTACTCATGCATTTCCTGGTTTTCTCACACCAGTACTCCACACAACAATTTTCCCAAGCAACTGGCTGCTTTTCCACATAGACTTAGCCCATTGGTGGAAGAGGAATGACGCATGTCGCATTGACTTTTGTCAATCCTCGGAAAGAAAGTTTGCCGAGCCGGGATTCGAAATCACATATTATGCAAAAAAAAAGATGTTCAATCCATCAGCATACATGTATGAATGCATTTGACAATTTAACAATTTCCGGCCGAATAAAAGAATAAACCAGAGAGAATGGCCATCCATAACCCTCACACTGCTGCCTCCTGTAAAAGGTGTTTTTTGAAAACAGTATTAATTTAGATGGGACCGCTCGTGACGAGCTGTCGTATCTGAGCTTGCATCGCCTTACACTCCACTAGTGTACATGGAAAAACCCTAACCGATACGGTACTTGGAATATCCCAACGTGAATATCATGAGGGTCCATTTTTAAGGCTCGGCTGTGTAAAGGTTATAACCCGATCAGCCGCTCCCTTCGATATACAATATACAGCATGTGTATATAGATATAGTATGATTATTACTTATATTACCTATCGTAATAGATATTTTCTCTTCTTATGAAGCTGTGGTATATGAATTTTGCAAGATTATTGACGATTTTTTTTTTTTTTTCTGACATGAATAATTCTATAAATTTAAGCATATCTGGTCTTTTCCAGTAATATTAAGATGTAACTGTTAAAAACAGCCTGTTGCACCACAACAAACAAAACCTCTATAATTAAAACCCCCTTACAAAAACGTGTTTCCGCCTACTAGCCCGACACGTAGGCAGGAAGCTTATACTCATTGATAAAATCAACATTTAACCCTTCCCCACTACAAGACCCATTTTGACACACACACAAAATGCTCATTATGAGCAATAACTCCATTTGTCAACTTGAATTCAACATGATTCGATTTTGTATTAATTTATAGAAATGTTTCCCGTTTTTACCTGAATGTTTCAAAGGTCGAAGGCTGCATGTTTGGTCTATTTGGCAAGGGTTGAATTATTACGTATTGTTTACTCTTTCACTACCGAATAGCAAACAGTCGGGTACCCTTTCATGTTGAAGATGTGACCACTACATTATTTGACCAATTGGAAATTTGGTAAAATGTTATGTCTAAGTGGCAAACAATGCAGATTTCAGGTGAGACAGCTCGTCACGAGCTGTCTCACATGAATCTGTTTTGTTTGCAAAAGCCTGTAAGTGCCTTTGAGTGGCAGCGAAAGGGTTAAATGACGTTTTCAAAACGAAGTCCAAGTTCGTAATGACCTTTGAAACTGTACATAGTCATACAGTTAGTTACATGGATTACATAAATGGTCACCATTGTTTAAACCTTGATAGTGACGACCTTTGTATATCTAACCATAGCAAGAAATACGTCCGGGCCGAATTTGATTATTAATTATTATGTTAACTTGTGAAACTGAAAAACATCTTCACGTTGTTCTGTAACCATTTAGATCAAATATTTTAATATTTATGATTATCCTATATATGGCCGAGTGGTAAGCGTCGGGGATTTGGCTTCCCGGGTTAATAATAACAATAATAATAATAATAATAATATCTTTATTTAATGAAGGTTACATATTAAGATGTATTTTGATAATATTATCTAGCATATGGCCTTCAACTTATATATACATCTACACTCATTCATACACACACTCACACGCATACACACACACACACACACACTCATACTGGTATAACCAACACACTGAGGTATATAATTCCACACAAACACACCGAGGTCTATGCTCATTCGACATGTTTCAAATATAAGACAAATGTAATGGCATAAATAATTGGTCCTGAATGTCATTTATCATAAGCAAATTGGGGTAGTATAATTTTTTGGAAACCAGTACAAGGTAAACACACCGAGGTAACAACCTCAGTATGGGACACCCTCAACCTCG
Source organism: Serripes groenlandicus (assembly GCA_031761405.1). Lineage (NCBI taxonomy): Eukaryota > Metazoa > Mollusca > Bivalvia > Cardiida > Cardiidae > Serripes > Serripes groenlandicus. The sequence continues at coordinate 787,940 of JASEVX010000045.1, read as the reverse complement.
GTATGGGACACACAGCAACATCGGTATGGGACACACAGCAACATCGGTGGAAACACCGCAACATCGGTATGGGACACACAGTAAACACATTGTTGACAAACGGAGACAAAGACATCAGCTTTGTGTATCTCATGTGTTTAATAAGGTTTCTAGATAAATTACTTAACCCGTTTGTTGCCCAGAGCTCTAGAAACGAGGAGAAAACTTGTCATTATCCTTCAATATCACAACTGAGTCCTATGTTGCATTTAAAACTGTGGAAAATGATTGACATCTTTATTTATATACATTCAAGTAGCGCATTCGAAACGTCTTCAAACCATAGCTTTATACCTTTGGCAAGAATTGTATTTCATTCGTGTATGCAAAGAAGCGAAGCTGTTCAAACTCATAAACATATTTTACATCAACAATTGCTACACATCCATGTGTTTCTATGATCAAAATCACAATAAAAGTACATACCTCATGAAGTGGGGACCCTGCCACTTGTTGTGTGCATTTTCTGATATACTGCGCATGCGCACGCCTGAGTTTAAGTAGAATATCGGGACGAGGTGTGTGGGGTCACACACAGCACCCTTACACGCCCAAAATTGACACACCGAGGTATCGTACAGTTTTAAAGATATAAGCATAGACGAGCATTCTGCGTTACTTTAGAGGTAAACACACCGAGGTAATGGAAAAAGTACCTCGGTAGTTTTTGGTACCTCGGTCAGTGGTTGTGTACTTCTATGATCTACCTCGGTGAGTAGGGTATACCAACGCACACACACACACACACACACACACACACACACACACACACACATGCAAAATACACATACATACATACATGTATACAAATACATACCCATATGCTTACATGCACATACATATCCTCATACATACATACATATATAACTATATGCAGACACGCATACATAACATTTAACTTGTTATCAACTTCGCGACAGACACTCAGCAGCTTAAATTCCAATTAGCGGCGTGCATGATGGAGTGCCCTCGGGCAAGACGCATTTCCTAAACAAGTATTAGTTTGCATTCTCGGGGATCATGAAGATATACCTTGGTTCTTGGTTACCTTGGTTTAGAGACCAATGTAGGCTTCCGCCTCTCGGGTCCATTTTGTCTTTGGGATTCTTTTCCCGCTTCCGGTCCTTCGTTATGTAGCACCGCTTCAGGTCCTTCGTTATGTAGCACCACTTCCGGTCCTTCGATACGTAGCACAAATTTAAATGACGAATTGTTCCAGCATTTGTTTAGAAGAGATTTGAAACAATTTACACTTTTTATAAAATATATAAATTACAAAAGAGCGGATATGAATACCAACTCAAATACGCCCCACATAAACAACAGGACAATGCTAGTAAGAGAAAACGTAGCAGAAACATAACGTGGTTCAATCCCCCCTACAGTGACAATGTCTCTTCTAACATAGGAAAACAATTCTTCATTCTTTTGGACAAATGCTTACCACATGGCCACCAACTTCATAAACTACTGAACAGAAACACCTTAAAACTCAGATACGGGTGTATGCCCAAGATTAAAAGGATCATAACTACCCACAACAAATCGGCACTATCAAAACTCGAGCGGCTAGTAGATAACTACGACAACTGTAACTGCAGATCTAACCGAAAGTGCCACCTGGAAGGTACATGTCTCACCACTAGTGTGATATACCAGGCCACGGTTACCCGTCACGATGACATGGACCTGGATACGTATATAGGCTTTACATGCAATAGTTTCAAATCACGCTACTCTGGTCATAGCTACAGCTTCATGAACAAAGAAAAGAGGAACATCACAACATGAAGTGAGCATATGTGGGGCCAAAAGGAGAACAATGTGATGTACTCAAGAAAGTAGAAAATTCTAAGCAGAACTAAGCCTTATTCACTGTCTAACAAAATATGCAACCTTTGTCTAGAAAAAAAATACTTCATCATCCACAGACCAGACATGTCTTCTTTGAACAAAAAGAACGAACTCACAAGTGCATGTCGCCATAAGAAAAAACACTTATTGTGCAATTTTAAACTTGATAAATAAGAAGTTATAATCTCTGAGTGACATTTTGTGAGCAATTATCATTATATAAACTGCCAGGTAATCCTTTTTGTATACAATAAATCATGCGTACACAATTATCACAATGGTGCGTATAGTAATTGAAGTGTCACTATGTACTTAGTTTCTGATGTCCTTACGAAACAAATTTGTAAAACTATGTAAAATAATCAATTTCAAATTTCTTATTGTATAGATATATATACATGTATATAGTTTCAGAAGCCGGCGTCGAAAGTCGTTTAACGGAAAGTTTCAAACCATCGTTATATGATAGAAGATAAATGTTTGTCTCAATGTATTATTGAAATTTCGTTCATCAGGCGAAATGAAAAGGGTTATATTTTGAAGATTGAATAGGTCCTCCTTCATAGTTATAGCAAAACACGAGATTTAAAATTAGGTTTATCCAAACTTAGCGTTGGACATGTCTTTGGTTACTCTCGTTGTGCACCGTCTGTCAACAATGGATAAGTAACTAAATTATATACTAAAATATCACCCGTGCCGACATTTGTAGCAAGTAAAACTCAAAAACTATTCAAGATATGAAAATAAAAACAATATTTTCTGGAAGTTGAAACATTCTTCTATTGCAATAGATAAACATATTTTAATATTTTACAGGTTTTGATAATATGTTATCCGTATGAAAAATGTCAGTCTATTAATCTTTGGATAAAAATAATATAATTCAGAAATCCCAATATCTGTGTCTTTTAAAGCAGTCATTGTTCAAAAATACAAAGAAATTCCAGTTATTCATTGTATCTATAACCTTAGTTGAAATGTTAAGCTTTCAGAATATGTATGTTTTGTTTATGTGCCAATTGTGACTTCAATGTTTTATTTGCTACAAAATGTGAAAATTTGGACAATTTTATTTCTATGTGTGATATTTTAACCAGATAACAGGTGTACAGGTGGAGTTGCCTATCCCTCTTATCTACGTCCCTGACCAGTGGGCCAATTTTAACCAAACTTCACATAACAGTTCATTATGAGCTGCACTTTCAGAATTGCTAAATTAACAGAATTCCATGAAAAACTCTGGTTACCATGGCAACGGAAATGATTATCATTTTACTTTAAAAATGACACCCTTCCTACTCCAATGGGTCTTTCTTGACTGAACTTCCCTATTTGTTATAGTTTTTTTTAGAATAAGTAAAATTATTAAATCACATGGAAAACTCTACTTGTAAAAAAGAAACAGTTATTAAATGACAAAAACGTGACCACAAGGGGCGGGGCAAGTTTTCCTTATATGTATAGAGTAAGGATATGGAAAACTATCTTAACCTTTTCCCACATAAAGACGCTTTCAGACGCCTCTGCAGCAGACGACTTTTGAAAACATTGTGGCAAGGTTGAAATTGCTCATGATGAGCAATTTCACCATTTGCCACAAAGTTTTCAACTCTATTTAATATTTAAACTGTCATTAATGGATATTTTTCAGATTTTTTTTTTCTATATATTTTCAAAGAAGTCTGCTGCAGATCTGTTGTATGTGATAAAGATTAAAGTACGCGTTACATGCGTGAAGATAAATATGTTATAATATAGCTTGTCCATAGTATGTACACTCTTACCTGTGTTGTTTCCCTTGACAGTCTGTTTAAAAGCGTGGTAGTCTTTCAGCTTTGTTGATTGATTGATTGATTGATTGGGGTTTAACGCCGTTTTCAACAATTTCTCAATAATATCACGGCGGCCAGTTCACCTACTCATGCATTTCCTGGTTTTCTCACACCAGTACTCCACACAACAATCTTCCCATCAACTGGCTGCTTTTCCATATAGACTGAGCCCATTGGTGGAAGACGAATGACGCATGTCTCATTGACTTTTGTCAATCGTCGGAAAGAAAGTTGGCCGAGCCGGGATTCGAACTCACAACCCCTGGATTGACAGCCCGCGTCGCTACCGACTGAGCTACCGGGGCTCGGCTTTCAGTTTTGTACTTTCTTTTGAACATAGCCAAGAATTCCGTTCTCGAATACGATTATATGTGTTTTTATTGTTCGCATCCGGGTAGGTAGATCTAGCATGTATTGGCTGTGAGCTCAACTATTGAATTAAATGGACCAATACTTCGCCTGCATTATCACAAAGTGTATTAAAAGCACGAACAGAAGGCAGGAATCTAAATGTCAATGGACATGTGACGGTTGTAAACAAAATTTCCCAAGTATGACAACAAACTTATAACAGAGGTAAAAATCTAAATAAAATGAAAAATAAAACCGGACTAAAAATGTGATAGAACAAATGTTAGAAATTGATAAACAAATTAATTTTAAATTTGACTCTCATTTTCCATGAAACAAAAACTAAACGGTTGTAAATTAAAAGATGTTGTGACTCGTCTACTTACTTTTAAAATCTAATTTGGTATTTGAAATCAGGACCAGAGTTTTCAAAAAGATATATGCTTGTAGACTATAGGCAAGGAGTTTATGTTTGAAAAACTATCAAGTTCCCTTAAAAACAACAGTCACAGTTTAATGGGACGAATTGGAGCTGAGAGTGCACATTTCAATGTCCGAATCTTGAGCTGAGATTGTACATTTCAATGACCCAATCTTGAGCTGAGAGTGCATATTTCAATGACGGAATCTTGAGCTGAGAGTGCACATTTCAATGTACGAATCTTGAGCTGAGAGTGCATATTTCAATGAGGGAATCTTGAGCTGAGAGTGCACATTTCAATGAGGGAATCTTGAGCTGAGAGTGCACATTTCAATGTCCGAATCTTGAGCTGAGAGTGCACATTTCAATGACCCAATCTTGAGCTGAGAGTGCACATTTCAATGTCCGAATCTTGAGCTGAGAGTGCACATTTCAATGACCCAATCTTGAGCTAAGAGTGCACATTTCAATGACGGAATCTTGAGCTGAGAGTGCACATTTCAATGACGGAATCTTGAGCTGAGAGTGCACATTTTAATGACGTAATCTTGAGATGAGAGTGCACATTTCAATGTTCGAATCTTGAGCTGAGAGTGCACATTTCAATGAGCCAATTTTGAGCTGAGAGTGCACATTTCAATGTCCGAATCTTGAGCTGAGAGTGCACATTTCAATGACGGAATCTTGAGCTGAGAGTGCACATTTCAATGACGGAATCTTGAGCTGAGAGTGTATTTTTCAATGACGGAATCTTGAGCTGAGAGTGCACATTTCAATGTCCGAATCTTGAGCTGAGAGTGCATATTTCAATGACGGAATCTTGAGCTGAGAGTGCACATGTCAATGACGGAATCTTGAGCTGAGAGTGCACATTGCAATGTCCGAATCTTGAGCTGAGAGTGCACATTTCAATGACCAAATCTTGAGCTGAGAGTGCACATTTCAATGTCCGAATCTTGAGCTGAGAGTGCACATTTCAATGTCCGAATCTTGAGCTGAGAGTGCACATTTCAATGTCCCAATCTTAAGCTGAGAGTGCACATTTAAATGACCCAATATTGAGCTGTGAGTGCACATTTTAATGACCCAATCTTGAGCTGAGAGTGCACATTTCAATGACCCAATCTTGAGTTGAGAGTGCACATTTCAATGACCCACTATTGAGCTGAGAGTGCACATTTTAATAAACCATTTTTGAGCTGAAAGTGCACATTTCAATGACCCAATCTTAAGCTGAGAGTGCACATTTCAATGACTCAATTTTGAGCTGAGAGTGCACATTTCAATGACCTAATTTTGAGCTGAGAGTGCACATTTCAATGCCCCAATCTTGAACTGAGAGTGCACATTTCAATGACGGAATCTTGATCTGAGAGTGCACATTTCAATGACAGAATCTTGAGCTGAGAGTGCACATTTCAATGACGGAATCTTGAGCTGAGAGTGCACATTTCAATGACGGAATCTTGAGCTGAGAGTGCACATTTCAATGTCCGAATCTTGAGCTGAGAGTGCACATTTCAATGACCCAATTTTGAGCTGAGAGTGCACATTTCAATGTCCGAATCTTGAGCTGAGAGTGCACATTTCAATGTCCAAATCTTAAGCTGAGAGTGCACATTTCAATGTCCGAATCTTGAGCTGAGAGTGCATATTTCAATGACCCAATCTTAAGCTGAGAGTGCACATTTCAATGACGGAATCTTGAGCTGAGAGTGCACATTTCAATGACCCAATTTTGAGCTGAGAGTGCACATTTCAATGTCCGAATCTTGAGCTGAGAGTGCACATTTCAATGTCCGAATCTTGAGCTGAGAGTGCACATTTCAATGTCCGAATCTTGAGCTGAGAGTGCACATTTCAATGTTCCAATCTTGAGCTGAGAGTGCATATTTCAATGTCCGAATCTTGAGCTGAGAGTGCACATTTCAATGTCCCAATCTTAAGCTGAGAGTGCACATTTCAATGACCCAATCTTGAGCTGAGAGTGCACATTTCAATGTCCCAATCTTAAGCTGAGAGTGCACATTTAAATGACCCAATATTGAGCTGTGAGTGCACATTTTAATGACCCAATCTTGAGCTGAGAGTGCACATTTCAATGACCCAATCTTGAGTTGAGGGTGCACATTTCAATGACCCAATATTGAGCTGAGAGTGCACATATAATTAACCATTTTTGAGCTGAAAGTGCACATTTCAATGACCCAATCTTAAGCTGAGAGTGCACATTTCAATGACTCAATTTTGAGCTGAGAGTGCACATTTCAATGACCTAATTTTGAGCTGAGAGTGCACATTTCAATGCCCCAATCTTGAACTGAGAGTGCACATTTCAATGACGGAATCTTGATCTGAGAGTGCACATTTCAATGACAGAATCTTGAGCTGAGAGTGCACATTTCAATGACGGAATCTTGAGCTGAGAGTGCACATTTCAATGACGGAATCTTGAGCTGAGAGTGCACATTTCAATGTCCGAATCTTGAGCTGAGAGTGCACATTTCAATGACCCAATTTTGAGCTGAGAGTGCACATTTCAATGTCCGAATCTTGAGCTGAGAGTGCACATTTCAATGTCCAAATCTTAAGCTGAGAGTGCACATTTCAATGTCCGAATCTTGAGCTGAGAGTGCATATTTCAATGACCCAATCTTAAGCTGAGAGTGCACATTTCAATGACGGAATCTTGAGCTGAGAGTGCACATTTCAATGACCCAATTTTGAGCTGAGAGTGCACATTTCAATGTCCGAATCTTGAGCGGAGAGTGCACATTTCAATGTCCGAATCTTGAGCTGAGAGTGCACATTTCAATGTCCGAATCTTGAGCTGAGAGTGCACATTTCAATGTTCCAATCTTGAGCTGAGAGTGCATATTTCAATGTCCGAATCTTGAGCTGAGAGTGCACATTTCAATGTCCCAATCTTAAGCTGAGAGTGCACATTTCAATGACCCAATCTTGAGCTGAGAGTACACATTTTAATGACCCAATCTTGAGCTGAGAGTGCACATTTCAATGACCCAATCTTGAGCTGAGAGTGCACATTTCAATGTCCGAATCTGGAGTACATGCTGCCGTGTTTTATAAATTGGTAAAACGCGAAAAATAAAGATTAAACAACGAAATGCTTGTAAGTGGGCGCCTTATGTACATACTAACATCCACAGAATTAGAAAATCCAGCTAAGAAGAAATCATCCATTACAATATATCAGAGAAAAAAAATCCCCGTTGGTTTTAATGCATCAGCCTTATTTCCTGATACTTAATGAATGGAACACAGAATGTCGTCCTCTCTTTGCCAGAAAGCCTCGCTGGTGTAGTGGTAGAACGTCCGCCTCGGTTGTGGGAGGTCGCGTGTTCGATGGTAGTAATGTTAAGGAAGTTAAAAGTTAGAAGTGAATGTAGTTAGAAGTAATGAAGTTAGAAGTTAGAAGTGATGAAGTAATAAGTAATGAAGTTAAAAGTTTGGAAGTTAGAAGTAATGAAGTAAGGAAGTTAGAAGTGAATTTAGTTAGAAGTAATGAAGTTAGAAGTTAGAAGTGATGAAGTTAGAAGGGATGAAGTTAGAAGGGATGAAGTTAGAAGTATGGAAGTCAGAAGTATTGAAGTTAGAAGTCCCTCCAGGGCTTCCATACCTTATTTGCATACTAACATCCACAGAATTAGGAAATGTAATGGCATCGGCGCTCGGGTTATAGAGAATAATAGGTTGGTGCCGTGGATTGAGAAAGTTTATCTGGCAAGGCGGAGTAATTTATCGGGTGAGCCGAAGGCGAATCCGATAAATTACGGTGCCGAGCCAGATAAACTTTCTCAATCCACGGCACCAACCTATTATTCTATTTATCCTGTCGCATTTTTTTTTTTTTTTTATGGCAGCTTTAAAAATATGTAACTTACTGAATTGCATCCCTTTCATTGTGACGTCATGTTTTATAAATAAACAGCAGCCATTCGTGATTGATGCGCGGAAAGAAATAGTTCTCAAAATTCTAACAAAATACAACACAAAAAACAGCTATCTTCATGAATGTTGTATTCACAAATGAGAAATTTATCGACGATATTTGCTGTTTTTATCGATTGAAGTTGGAATTTACTGCGACGCTTGCTAAAAAAAAGTAGTCCCGGCTAGCAGGTGCCCGCCAGCTTATCACGTGACCAACTGACGTATATCAAAATAAATATACGGCACCCTGTTATCGGGTCGAAATTGCTACACGTGACAGGATAAATACTGTTTTGTGGTGTACCGATACGAGAAAGCAAGGACATACACGTCAAGTCAATTGGCCGCCGTGATATAACCGAAATAACGTTGAAAACTGCCTAAAATATATATAAATCAATCAATCAATCAGTACAATGTTTCTTAACACAGTTTGGGATAAAATATCATGACCTTGCTAAATCCTTTTTTTTCTACAAAATTCATACAGGTGTTACGAAAATAATATAAACAAGTTATCTAATTTAACTACAATGTTGTGTTATCTAATATCCGGGAAAATTGGTAAAACTAAATAATTATATTAATGACGCAACGCAGAATGATTGTAACCACTTCAGACATTACCTGCAGTTTATTATCAGACAGTTACATTCGTTTCGCGCCGAGCTATTGACATGATAATTTGCAGTGTATGCATCAACTATAATCACTATCCCTTTTGTTGTAATGGTATACATACTTTGTTTAAGTTTAACGCGTACATTAACATGTGTCTTTGTTTGACATATTTCGCGGTATTAAAAAAGAGCACTATATAGGGCCAATCATTTGGACAGGTCAATCGAAAACCAGCCTCCAGGACTTTTTGACAGGTGAAAATCTAAATCAGCTTGTATATCCACACAGTTTGATCAGGATCTTCACTGATTGAATGTACTCGTGTAAAGACTTGAAAGCTACTGGAGACAGTAGGTAGGACCAAAAGTCGACTTTGTAGCATGTATTTGGTATAACTTCATTGGGGAGATCGAACCAGGGTCTTCTGATCTCGAGGCGGACGCTCTAACCACAACACCATCGAGGCGGTCATATATTAATACACATGATAGCATGATTTTTAATTATTTTATTAAGGATCCAAAACTTTTTCATCTTTCATGTTGAGGTTAGGGAACGATTAGAACGATTAGAACGATGAGAAATTCGCACTCGAACGAGAAATCGTACAAAATGCGCTTGTTAACCCTTTCCAACATATAGACGCTTTCTGCAGAATTCGTATTTTGACAACATTGCGGCAAAAGGAGGAATGGCTAATATTGAGCATTTTTTCCTTCTGTCACATGTTTTCAACTTCATCCAATGATTGTCCCTTTTCTGTTACACATACTTTCCTTGTTTTGACTAAATGTTTACAAAGGATTCTACTGCAGATATGTTGCATGTTGGAGAGGGTTAACTGTAAAGAATCTGTAATCCATTGCATGTTACATTTGCGTGTAAAACTAACATGCGTTGACAGATACCATATGCATATTGTATAACAACAGTTTATTTGATTTAACAGTAAATGAAGAAAACAAGCGTAGTCACCGCTTGCAATAATTGTAAAACAAAAATATTGTCAAATATATAGTCAATTTAGAAACTACATAATTACCGTTTATAGTTATTCACAATAGTAAAAGAAAGTTTTGACATTTGTCAGTTGGACAAATTCAGGCTAGACCGAAATATTTGAAAGGAGTCCACAGTCAATGTTGTGAGTAGTTCCGGTGACCGCGGAGGAATATTCACTCAAATAATACAAAATAGGTCCTACTATTTCACTCGGTTCCGGTAAGCGACCCGTCGGTGTTCTCCTCAGGAATTTTCACCAAGTTTTGTTTCTTTAGCGATCTGCTGTTTGACGTGTTCGGTCATCACCAAGGTCGGGTTTACAGAATTGACCCTTATACCATGTGGTCCTAGTTCAAGTGCAAACTGCTTGGATACCATGTCCAACCCTGCCTTGGTAACACTGTACGGTAGGATCCCGCCAAGAGCCTGCTTCGAGCAAACACTGGACACATTCACGATGGATCCTTTAATGCCATTATCAACCATTTTCTTCGCAAATATCTGTATGATATTAATTGCCGCCAATAGATTGGTATTGACAAATTTATCAATCTCGTCCTTAGCTACAGTAAGGGCAGACGTGGATGTGCACGGTTCACCAGCGTTATTAGCAATGCCGTCCATAGCGGCCAAGGTCTCCAAGGTTTTTCGTGTCTCGTTCCAGTTAGATATGTCCAACACGATAGGCGTGATGGACGGACAATCCTCTTTTAGCTCGGTGAGCATTGATTCTGAACGACTAACAGCGAAAACGTGGCATCCTGCCTTCGATAAGGTCAATGTCAATGCTTTTCCAATACCGCGACCAGCTCCTGTAACCAATACCTTTTTTCCTGTGAAATTAAACGCCATATCTGTAAACGAAACAAGAAATACAACTGATTAGTATACGCGCTAAGCTATTACACATTCGCATATGTACAATGTTTCGGAATGGAAATTACTTAGTGTTGGTTTAGAGCAGCCTATACCGAGTGAATGTCTAACAAAATATTAGTTTATTTGTTTACGTCGTGTTTAACGCCGCTTTCAACAATTGTCAGGTATATCACGGCGTTTCCTAGTTTTTTACCAGTACTTCTGCTCCTTTTATCATGACACCAGCGGGTCAGTCGAAATGCCAGCCTACCATTTGGGGAGAGCCATTTGTACCACCTTTGAAAATAAGTTTAAAGTCTATATAAGGCATGCACAAATTTATGATGGCCATGTATTTGTACCCATGTAAAATATATTTATCGAAGGTTGTATCTATCTAAGTGAAGTCTGGTGCCTGCAAGGATATTGTTCCTCACTCTTACTGGTATTCGAATTTACCAACATTTACTATTTCTCATAATGAGCAATCTGTAATTTTGCCACGATGTTATCACTTTAATTCAATAACAATGTTTCTATTCATAGAGATTTTCTATATTTTTCAATGCCTGGATGTTTTTAAAGTCGTATGCCGTAATATTTGTTGAAGCGGGAAAGTTTTAACGTCATTAGTAAACGTGTGAAAAAACAACAACAACTGCCGTAGCATCAATGCTACAGGATCCAAATAATATTGCCAAGTGGATTAGGATTAGTTTTGTAAACCTTCTTTGACTAATTAGCGAGCAGTATAGAGCGGGATCATATGCCCTGATTGATCTGGACATTCAATGAACGACAATGCCTAACAGTTCGTTTTCGCGGAGCGCCAATCATTTATATGATATAATATTTTTAAAATAAATTGAACACAAAACACGGAAGTCCTTCGGCCATTTAGTTGGTCATTGAACTGTATTTTCAGATATATCTTAAAATGATGGTAACACCGATCCCAGCGTCTTAGTTCTCAGACACATTGAATATGTAGGCATACACCCCACCCGCTAATATTGGAAACCTTTCCATAGCAAATTGTCCTTGAACTTAGAAATTGCTGTTTTATACAGGCGCAAAGTAGAAGGTTTCAAATGTGGTTTGCTGCAGAGATTAATCATTGTAAAAATGTACCTGTATCAAATAGACCATATAAACCAAACTCATAAAGGACATAACACAATGAAACAGCTCTATAAATGAAAGTACACGAGAAAGTTGATGCAACGCATCAATGTCGACGGAAATCCGTACTGCAGTTATGTATAACACTTACATTATAGTAGTTGAAAAAGACAATAATCAACTGCGGGGCATATTGGACCAGCAGGGGTGGGGTGAAGTGAAATATGTATCATAACTTGCATTTTTTGTCGTCAAAGAAGTGAATGTCCTTCATTGAAATACAATTGAAGCATTTCATTGTTTATGAACATCTCCATTCTAAGGTAGGTTGACCATACACACAGTCAACTAATCATTGATCATAAACAGTAATGGAAATAAATAATCTTGCCAATCATTAGTCTTGGTATATATACAGTGCTTTCATTAAGGAATAAGTATAAGATTTGTGAATTCCACATACACTTTTCAAGATGTTTGTCAAAATATTTGAATTTTACTATTTGTCAATAAAATCACAAAACAGACAATCTAGGTTTTGCATGCAATAGCACTACATTTTTCCCCTGTCAAAGACAACATTGCACACATTTGCAGCAATCTACTTTTTAAACAATGAGAAAAGGATTAAATTCCTGAAGACATGAGTTTTCTCTTTTTGCAAAATGATATTAACTTGGCATCCTAATTATATCATACTTTCACAAATGTTAAAATGTATTCCAATATATTTACAAAGTAGACTACCCTCATAACATCAGCTAAACAGTTAAATTTCATTGAAATTGTTGTATAATTTCAAACTTAATTTCGAACATAAACTGAACCCTACAACATGTTAATTTATTGTCATTCTTTCCTTCCCTTTTTATAATGAAAAAAATAACTACTCATGTTTTAAAAGGATATTATGATGAGCGCCATTGTGTCAATGATGCATAACAATATGCAGAACGCAAGCAAATTGCCTGTAGGGAATCTAATGACACATTTAAAAGTGTCAAGGACGAAATTATGTTGTACGAAAGACCCGATTCGTGAACCATTCTTCTTCGCAGAGTTGTCGTTCATTCCACTCTCTTTATATGTAGAGAGTGTTAATTCAAAGTCATATTTCTATTAAAACCAGCGTTATCTCAGTTTGTTCTTTTCTTCATTTGTTTCGAACCAAATAAAGATCTTAAATCACCTATTATTACATATTTATATTTATAGTTATATACCCCTTTAGGTACCCCCTAATCCCGGATTAGTGATTGGTGTTAATCTGTACGAGTCGACGAACACACCGTTTTTACAACGTAGACTATGTCAAACCTTAAGTATCAATTATAAAATCGATAATTGTCACGCGTACGTTTACCCGAGTTTTGATCGTGTATATATAATCAGACATTAACTTAACGACCGGTTTGTTCGATATTTTTTAATCAACACACATGTATAAAGTGTAGAAACGGTGACAGTCTGCATATCATTACGATCATAACCAAAACATAGTCGACGTTTACATCATAGACAGCTATTACAACACTTAAAAAAAAAATCATATTTAACATTGCATTACGCCTCAAAAGTATGCAGCTTTCCACTTTGTTACCTCTTTAAAATCAAATTCACATCAGCAAACAAATTGAATCGTCCGCAATTTCTTCTAACACGCCGGTAGATTGACTAGAAGAAATCGGTAAAAAAAAGTAAACGAAATATCACCCAATTCCCTATGCTTTCTGTATGAATGAGATATATAATTATTTCTTTAATTATTTGATTCGGTTAAATATCAAGTTCGGTAAACAAGCGACACCTGAATAAATATACTGCTCAGAAAATGTTGCGATTAGGTTTATCGTTTTGAGGGGATTTTCTTTCTTGATTTACATCAACTTGAAATTCAAATATATCTGTTGAAAAAGAAAGAGAGTGTAAGTACAGCTGAAAACATGCAATATATACGTAAACAATAGCTTATACTTTCACTTGGAAAATCGCCATTATTTGAAAAAGGAAATGGAAAAGTACCAGTAGTCGGATAAACCTGAAATCGGATACCAATTTTTGATTCGAAAAACGAATATTCGAATATCGTTTTCCCATCCTTAATAATTATACATTCAAATGGTGAAATAAGTATTACAAATCCAAATATAAGTTATAAATCTTACCATTTCAAATTGATTTCATTTCTTTAAAATAAAAATATAATATATAAGATGGCATTAGTCTGTCGGCTATATAACTGATCTAAAATGCAGCAGAAAACCCTCTACAGTTGCTTCCAGAAGACGGTCAGAAATTAATTGGTGGCATGCATGCTTTCAAATGGCCATGCAGACCCCTTATTGAGTTCATGGTAATTTGGAGATTTAAGATAATAGCTCTGCTAATTATTGTGAGGGATTTTCTGGGCAGGTGGAGCTAAGCTAAAGACTTTGTATACATATAATATTATCAATACATTTAGGTGCTTTATGTGACAATTTTGTATGTCTGAATTGTTCTGGTTTAATCGTTTTCATCCTTACCCCCCTTAGACTTTAGTTTTTATTGCTTTTTTCGCATTTATTTCATTTTTATTTTTTGGAACTCTCAAACTATTTCTTACGCACGTGCGTACGTGCGTAAGCCTAGATACGCGCCTGCTTGCAATCACACTGACGCCTTTTACAAAAAACGAGGTATATGCGATATAGTAGCAATTGTGTCTACAACCTGGTGTATAAGTGAATCAATTTTATTCAAAGTGCCTTTTGAACGAATTATATTACACTGTTTTCTATTTTTATTATAACGGTTTTCGAGCGTTGAATTAATCAACACAAATATATATCCCAACTGAATCAAATATATTATTTAAAGTCAATTTAGTTCTAAATTGATAACCCCTTTTCGATCTTTGATATATTTCTTTTTACGAAGACAAGTGTAGTTTTGAAGCTGATATACCACTTGGTAGAAGTACGCAGTCTTTGAATTGTAAACACTTCAATATTGTGCCATTTATAGGTATATATATTCAACGTCAGTCGTTTCGTACAAACAAGGCTTAACGTATGTATTACTAATGTAGATAAAGATACCTGTTCAACGTCAGTCGTTTTGTACAAACCAGGCTTATCGTATGTATTACCAGTGTAGATAAAGGTACCCGTTAAACGTCAGTGGTATCGTACAAACCAGGCTTAACGTATGTATTACTAGTGTAGATAAACGTACCTGTTCAACGTCAGTCGTATCGTACAAACCAGGCTTAACGTATGTATTACTAATGTAGATAAAGGTACCTGTTCAACGTCAGTCGTTTCGTACAAACCAGGCTTAACGTATGTATTACTAGTGTATATAAAGGTACCTGTTCAACGTCAGTCGTTTCGTACAAACCAGGCTTAACGTATGTATTACTAGTGTAGATAAGGTACCTGTTCAACGTCAGTCGTATCGTATTAACCAGGCTTAACGTATGTATTACTTGTGTAGATAAAAGTACCTGTTCAACGTCAGTCGTATCGTTCAAACCAGGCTTAACGTATGTACTACTAGTGTATATGAAGATACACGTTTAACGTCAGTCGTATCGTACAAACCAGGCTTAACGTATGTATTACTAGTGTATATAAAGATACCTGTTCAACCTCAGTCGTTTCGTACAAACCAGGCTTAACGTATGTATTACTAGTGTAGATAAAGATACCTGTTCAACGTCAGTCGTTTCGTACAAACCAGGCTTAACGTATATATTACTAGTGTAGATAAAGATACCTGTTCAACGTCAGTCGTATCATACAAACCAGGCTTAACATATGTATTACTAGTGTAGACAAGAGAAAGTTGATGCAATGCATCAATGTCGCCGGAAATCCATAGTGCAGTTATGCATAACACTAACATTATAGTAGTTGAATAAACAGTTATCAACTGAGGGGCATATTGGAACATCAGGGGTGGAGTCAAGTGAAAATGTATCATAACTTGCATTGTTTTGTCAACGAAGTGAATGATAATTGAAGCCTTTCATTGTTTATGATCAATCTCCATTCCAAAGTAGGTTAACTAGACACACAACCAACTAATTATTGATCATAAACAGTAATGGAAATGAGAAATCTTGCCAATCATTAGTCTTAGTATGTATACAGTGCTTTCATTAAGGAATAATTATAAGATTTGTGAATTTCACATACACTTTTCAAGATGTTTGTCAGAATATTTGAATTTTATTATCTTTCAATAAAACCACAAAACAGACAATTTAGGATTTGCATGCAATAGCACATCATGTTACCTTTCCTCTATTAAAGTCAACAGTGGACACCTTTGCAGCAATATACTTTTAAAACAATGAGTTAAGGGTTAAATCGCTGAGTTTTCTCTTTTTCTCAAAATGATATTAGCTTGGCATCCTAATTATATCATACTTTAACAAATGTTGAAATGTAGTCCAATATTTATAAATTAGACCACATTCGAAATATAATATCAACTAAACAGTTAAATCTCATTGAAATTGTTGTATAATTTAAACTTAATTTCGAACATAAACTGAGCCCTAAAACATGTTAATTTATTTTAATTCTTTCCTTCCTTTTTTATAATGAAAATAACAAAACTACTCATGTTTTAAAATTATATTATGATGAGCGCCCTTGTGTCAATGATCCATAACAATATGCAGATCGGAAGCAATATGCCTTTAAGGAATTAAATGACACATTTTAAATTGTCAAGGACGAAATAATTTTGTACGAAAGACCCGATTCTTTCTTATTCGCAGAGGTGTCGTTCTTGAAACTCTCTTTATAGGCAAAGAGAGTGTTCGTTCAAAGTAATTTTTCTATTAAAACTAGTTTTTATCTCGGTTTGTTCTTTTCTTCATTTGTTTCGAACCAAATAAACATTTTAAATCACCTACGATTTACTATTTGTAAGTGAGTGTAAAGAGACGGCTCTCTGCAAAGGAGATTGATCTACGCAGTTGGTATTCGCGAGTCACGCTTCAAGCAGGTGCGCGTATGTAAACAAATTAGACTGCGACGTAAAGGTTTGTAGTTATCGCCTTTTGAGTACATGTAGTATATAGTGTAAACATAAAGTATACCAGTCTAGCTAATAGGGACTGTTTTGTCTTCGTAAATAAAACAACAAAACATAAATGCGAGTCAAAATAAAGAAACTGAAAATACCTAAAACATCGGAATATTTATTTCATTTTAGATGTGTCATTACTTAGTGTTTTTAAACAAACACAATTGTAATATGTTCAAGACATCTAATTGTGTTTCTTTCTAATAATAATCCCCCCTCCCATGTGATTTCCGAAAACCTATTAAAAATAGAAGTCGCGGGCTTCTGCCCGGCGACTAATAAAGGCTCCTGTTTAACGTCAGTCGTTTCGTACAAACCAAGCTTAATGTATTTATGACTAGTGTAGATGAAGATACCTGTTCAACGTCAGTCGTTGCGTACAAACCAGGCTTAACGTATGTATTACTAGTGTAGATAAAGGCTCCTGTTTAACGTCATTCGTTTCGTACAAACCACGCTTACTGTTTGTATTACTAGTGTACATAAAGGTACTTGTTTAACGTCAGTCGTTTCGTACAAACCAAGCTTAACTTATGTATTACTAGTGTAGAGGAAGGTACCTGTTTAACGTCAGTCGTTTCGTACGAACCAGAGTTAACTTATGTATTACTAGTGTTGATAAAGGTCCCTGTTTAACGACAGTCGTTTAGTACAAACCACGCTTAACGTTTGTATTACTAGTGTACATAAAGGTACTTGTTTAACGTCAGTCGTTTCGTACAAACCAGCTTAACGTATGTATTACTAGTGTAGATGAAGGTACCTGTTCAACGTCATTCGTTTCGTACAAACCAAGCTTAACGTATGTATTATTAGTGTAGATAAAGGTACCTACTCAAGGTCAGTCGTTTCGTACAAACCAGGTTTAACGTATTTATGACTAGTGTAGATGAAGATACATGTTCAACTTCATTTGTTTCGTACATGACGTGTTCAATAATAAACCAGTTTTAATGTATAAGTGACAAGGGTAGACAAAGGTCTGTCTTCACATCTTTCTTGCCGCATGTTTAAGTGTCAGACGTTTCTCCCCTTTCGTGCTTCATATTTAACCAACGTTAGTGTTTTTATGACTAATGTAATGTTCAACGTCCTCAATATTTGTCTAAATTGTCTCTAATGGTGACATTTTACTGCCGTAAGATAACCAGTTACTGTGTCTTACAATATTACCAGGTTATCTAGTTAGGATTTGCGCATTTCACTTAATAAGACATATAGAAACTGGTTAACTAGATAAGATTCGTGTTACCAGTTATTTGTTGTTTTCGAAACGTAATACTTAAAATCAGGCATGAAAGTGCCCAGATCTGCCACCCGTTACCTTTGCATGATGTAAACATTAACAGATTATCTAGTTATAGTTTTCGAATTTCACTTAATAAGAAACATACTATCTGGTTAACTAGATACCATTAGTGTTGCCAGTTATAAATAAATAGATGTATACGCCAATTAACTTAAAACTGAAATCCTATCTAGTTAATTACTTATTATTCCACATAATAACTGGTTAGCTAGATAAGATTCGTGTTGCCAGTTATGAAATAAATAGATGTATACGACCATTGACGTACAACTGAAATCCTATCTAGTTAACTACTAATTATGTCACATACTAACTTGTTAACCAGATAAGATTCGTGTTACCATTTAATGAGCATCAGTGGCGGATCCATGAATTGGAGGGGGGGGGGGGGGAGTCCTGATTTGTTTACAATCTTATTGAAATTACACGTTTTAGGAGGTTGATCCATTGTAACCCTTTGTTCAAGAGTACTTTTCTTCATCTGATATATTGAACACAGTTAAAATGAAAACTATTCGCATCTGTATCTACATTTTCTAGTTATTTAAATCAAAATAGGACATCAGTTTCATGCCTTGTTTAAAACAAATTAAACAATGATCTTAAAATATACAAATTCGTTTTATTATTAGACGAATTTTAATAGTTTGCTGCTGTGTTAAACCTATACTAGAACACACGTGAAATGCTTTGTTGCTGAGATTATTCTACAGTAAGCTAATTCAATAGAAACTAATATGAAATGCAAATCTTAGGGGTCTGTCTAGCATGGTTTAATCAATAATTACAGCTGTCTAAAAAACAACTGAAAATGTTGTTTTTTTTAAATAGGTTTTCAGAAACCATAGGTGAAAGAAATGCAGTCGTTTTTATATGCTTAATTTCACAATCCTTTTGTTTGTATCAGCTCGTTGCATAGGTTGCAGAAGGCGTTTACATTGATCATATGATACAAACTCATACTACAAATTAATGATGAACGAATTATATTACACTATTTTTGTGTGTCCTGATGTTTGTAAAGCGACGCTCCACAGCCCAAACCGACGGGCCGATTCCGATGAAACCTGGTGAATAGGATTTCAGGGTGAACGCGTTTGATTTTCGTTGCTAAGGACCCACTCGTTGCTATGCAGCTAACATAAAACCGCGTTTTTAGAACCAAAACCATTTTTCTATCTTCTCCTACAGTTTTGAAGATTGAGAGATGAATCTTCGGTTAAAGATACTTCGAGATATTTAGAAAAAAACGTATCCGTAACGATTTTTGATTTAGGCCTTTGTTTTCAAATGGTAGCCTTTCAAAGATAGGGTATCCTTTTATAGTCGTTTTTGAGTTAAATCGCCCCTAGCGCTGCAATTTAGCAATAGGAAGCTTGATCACAGTCTTATTATCTGTGAAGATCAAAGATCAGTATGTGACTCTATGTAGCTTGATCACAGTCTTATTATCTGTGAAGATCAAAGATCAGAATGTGACTCTATGTAGCTTGATCACAGTCTCATTATCTGTGAAGATCAAAGATCAGTTTGTGACTCTATGTAGCTTGATCACAGTCTCATTATCTGTGAAGATCAAAGATCAGTTTGTGACTCTATGTAGCTTGATCACAGTCTCATTATCTGTGAAGATCAAAGATCAGTATGTTACTCTATGTAGCTTGATCACAGTCTTATTATATGTGAAGATCAAAGATGAGTATGTGACTCTATGTAGCTTGATCACAGTCTTATTATCTGTGAAGATCAAAGATCAGTATGTGACTCTATGTAGCTTAATCAGAGTCTTATTATCTATGAAGACCAAAGATCAGTATGTGACTATATGAAGCTTGATCACAGTCTTATTATCTGTGAAGATCAAAGATCAGTATGTGACTCTAGGAAGCTTGATCACAGTCTTAATATCTGTGAAGATCAAAGATCAGTATGTGACTCTATGAAAACCGACCTTTTGTATTTGCAACCATCGAAGGTTAAGATCTAGTGTGGTAAATATACTTATTTTAGTCGCAGCTCATGTATAAGGAATCCATACTATAGGGGTTTATCCTGGATATGACCCAGATAAATACCTTGATATAAGTGAATACCAGTGAAGATTTGAAAAGTAACACAAACTCAACAAACCCCGAAAAGGTCCAAATTATCAGGTAATTATTAGCTTAAAAAACATTACGATTAGTTATATAAAATCGAGGGGAAATAAAAGCAAGACGTACTGATCTGACATATGCAATACATAATGTCTTACCTTAAACTAACTTCCGGGTGTTTAAACAAAATTATCACTATCTGCTTATGTAATCATTAATCGAGTGTGTACTCCAATTTCGTCAATACGAGATCAATTTGCTGGTCTTTTACTCGATTGGAAATTAAAATCAAACATGTCCTCTTTAGTACTGCGTACTACGTAACACAAGTTGGAAATACCATGTCGTCATTTTCTATTTTAGGCAACAATGTTGCTTGGATCTTATTGGCTAAGTTCATGACGAACTCAAGGAGGGTAGGGTCAGGGGGCACTTGTATCGATGGCGCATGCGCAGACACTTGGTTCTCGTGAACGCACATCTCCACTCTGGAGTCAAAATTCAAAATGGAAGCCTCCGTGTTGTATCGACTTATTTCATTATCGACACCAGAAAGCTCGTTTTCTTGTTGTCTAAATTACGGATCGCAATTATTTGCAAGGCCCAATTAAACAAATCCTTATTTATCTGCCTTACAAATAAAAACATCACTGATTACTGCACTCAGAGGTTCGTATTTTAGGATTATTTATACACCAGCATCAAAACTTGCCACCCTCCGCCATTTTGGAGCTCTTCTAACTCTCGCTTGAAGCAGGGTTGCAAATAGTCGGGGATATTTGTTTTTAATTGTTATCTTAGTTAGCATAAAGCCACCATAAAGCCACCATAAAGCCACCATAAAGCCACCGGCCACCATAAAGTCACCATAAAGCCACCATAAAGCCACCATAAAGCCACCATAAAGCCACCATAAAGTCACCATAAAGTCACCATAAAGCCACCATAAAGCCACCATAAAGTCACCATAAAGTCACCATAAAGCCACCATAAAGCCACCATAAAGCCACCATAAAGCCACCATAAAGCCACCATAAAGTCACCATAAAGTCACCATAAAGCCACCATAAAGCCACCATAAAGTCACCATAAAGTCACCATAAAGCCACCATAAAGCCACCATAAAGCCACCATAAAGCCACCATAAAGCCACCATAAAGTCACCATAAAGCCACCATAAAGCCACCATAAAGCCACCATAAAGCCACCATAAAGCCACCTGCGTCTGTATATGTATTGACTACGCAGACGCAGGTTGGCCTTCCACCGAATGCAGGATGAGGCCCAGTACTTTTCACATACTACACTTTCCAATATTTAGATACCAGATCCTGAGATTCGAAACATCCAGAGAAATAAAAACTTAAGACTGATCTCTGAATCCTACCTGTTTTCAAGCTTTGACAATTTACATTATTAACAACAACAAAACCCAAATACAGTAACACAGGCCGAAAGGGAAATACTAATACTAGAAAAAAGCCTTGCAGCCAAACAATGTAGCTCCCCTTGTATGAAACAAAGCGCGACAGAACACGTTGGTATGTATCTTTATAGTATTTCTTCGGTATTCTAAGCCCATACATACTATGATTTTAAAATGTGTAAAAATAACTTCTTTGTGTAAACAAGAACTTGTCACTCTTTTTCTTCACAGTTTATTTCAAAGGCACGACTTAAATTGAAACCACATTGACAATGTCATGTTTAACAGCTCCAGTTTTTTAAAACGTTGCCTATAAATAAACGAGTAAACTTATGGTGGAAATTTTGTGTCGTCATTTTCTATTTGCTGTTAATGAATAGACACTCCCTCATACGAGTATAATGGGTTTTTTGTTTTTTTATTAAGTACACGTATGTTTTCTAAGTCATCAACTTGCTACACGATTATAACTTGGACGATCTATACTAAAATATTGATAACTGAAGACAAGCTAAGATATACGCACGTTTATGTCTTTTTCAAACTACTCTGATGACCGGATTGTTTAATGAGGTATATAAACCTGTACTTTGAGGATTGATTTCAACTCGTATAATATCATACTCATACTTCGATCATAAATGTTCTCAATAAGCTTTCTAGAGGATTCTACGACTAGTTGTCGAACATAGAAGATTCTTATTAGACTACCTGAGGGTGTATGCTGACTCCCTCGCGTCGGAATGTCCCATCCGTCGGTTCTTTGTGACGGATCCATCCGGTTGTCATACTTATATAAGTATGTTATAACCCTAATAATATCCCTTGATATCATCATAAGCAATTACACCTTTGGTCACAGTGTTCTCAACTCTTTTTAATCAGAACACTTTCATTTTTTGAGGTTTTTAGAATGTTTGCCAATACGTTTTTTTTTAAATCCTCTGCTGCAGTTTTGTTTTATGTGGGTAAGGGTTAAATGTTGGTGTTGCGTTTGATTCAAAGGGGTCTTATTGTATCTCCGTATCAGGATAACATGCACGGGTATGATAGGGGTAACCTTTCTAGGCTCCCTCCAAAAGGTACATTTGTGCATCTTTTAACCCTTTCCAGCATAAAATAAATCTGGGGAAACATTTCTAGGTTCCCGCCAAAAGGTACATTTGTGCATCTTTTAACCCATTCCAGTATACAACAAATCTGCAGTATATGACTTTGAGATCTCGTCAACGAAAATAGAGATTTTTTCATAAAAGTTTATTATTGAAAACAATATGAAGGAACAGAGAAATGACTTATCATGAGCTATTTTTTTCTTTACCATACTGCTTTAACAAGTTCTCTCCTGTATGGGCGTCAGAAGGCGCATATATGTTGAGAAGGGTTAAAGTAAGGCGAACAGGGAAATTCTGGATAGAATGGTGGACATATTCAGTTTAACCAAAGTCTTTAATATTTAAAAATGCAGTAAGACCCACATATCGTCTGACTTTGTTCATTGTATTAATCAAGGAAAACAGAAGTAAGGCCCTGATCCATAATCCTACCTGTATATTGTTTCTTTAGTCTTAATGAACCAGAAAATAAGAATAGCGAAGTCAAATGAATTAAGCCAACCCTCGGGACTTTGTGACCTGTAAATATCAAATATCAGTATACATATGTCTCTACACAACCTGATAACATTAATCAAGGAAAACACAAGAAAGACCCAGATCCATAACACTGCCTTTATAATGTTTCTTTAGTCTTAATGACCAGGAAATAATAATAGTTAAGTTACACGAATTAAGCCAACCATTCGGGACTTTGTGACCTGTAAATATAAAATATCAGTATACAGTATACATGTGTCTCTACGCAGCCTGATAACGTTAATCAAGGAAAACACAAGAAATGCCCTGATCCATAAACCTACCTGTATATGTTCCTTTAGTTGATAATGAATCAGAGAACTAGAATTGTGAAGTCATTTGAATGAAACTGATCATCGGGACTTTGCGATCTGCGATGATCATAGATCAATATGTGTCTCAGACAAGACACGCACATATAATATATAAGGCGTATAACACCCGACTGAACGCATTAACTTTTTACTGTTATTATTCATAAATGTCAATGATCGTGTGATGTTTTTTACAATAAATTAAGAAATTCATCAAGTTTTTATAGATATGTGTTAACACTTTGAGAAAAGGAGAAATTGTTCAGTATGATCAATGTTTCTCCCTTCAACAATGTTTCCGAAAGTCATATTGAACAATTTGAAACTTGAATACAGACGAATGAAAATGTTCGTCTCATTGACGTCTTTTCAAAGCACAGTTATGAAGAGAAAGTTCTCTTATTGAGCGAAGTCTTCCTTGCGTAATATCAATATTTTTCAAACACTATTCCGAAAAAGAAAATTCTAAAAAGATACTCATCACAAAAGGTCAGATCTGATGAACAATTCGTATTTATTTGTCTGTTTGAATTAAAACTGTTAATAGAACGATTAAATTCTAGCACGTGCCATTTAGCAGCATTGTGAATCGGTCTGATTCTCCAGGATGTTAGAAAATACCCCCTGGCTCGTTGTATTTTATTTTCTTGATTGAATATCCATCCCAACAGGTGGTAGGCCAGTTATTTTATGTCAAAGAATTGTGTCTGTGTGTATAAGGTGAAATAAGATGTCAACAGCATCTTGTTTATAGACGGACTTGTTTGTCTTTGAATATAGGATATGCTTCATGAGTACAGGTAAACTGTTAAAATCCACAACAATCCAGTCAAACCAGAAGTTCCTCGAATCTTTTCTAGAATCGGGTGGTGTATGTACCGAACGATACATCTCGTAACGTAAAGCTGAAGGTACAATATTTACCTGCGGAGGTAGAAAGACTAAACATCCAGTTTGTACATGTCCTCGCGAACTCCGTGTGTGACATGTATTGTGAATCAAACATTCTCAGAAGTTCATTCACAACCACATTGCGATATGATTGAATTTTGCAATGCAGCCCCACACTGATATAACATGTGATTTCAAAGACCTTTCACATTGAAGAAGAATGTTCTCACATATATCGTCCCGGTCACTTTGCAAACAGTAGGAAGCGATAATAAAATACGCGGAGATGCTATCACAGTTTTTACTTTCTTCTATGTAATACTTAAAGCAATCAAACACCATCCTTAACCGATGCGTGGCTATGGTAGATAGCATGGTACTAGCTATATTCCGGTTCCGGTCCAGGTCCAGGGTGGACGTGAACAAATTGTCGCTCGTCCCTTTTCGCAGCTTTTAAAAGTACAATGAATAACAGTGAAATTGGTTTAAAATGGATACAAATGACAATGTCGTCGATGTCGTCGATGTCGTCGATGGGATAATGGAATCTGAAAACTCGAGTTCTGAAGAAAGTGAGATAAGTTTCATAGATGAGTTCATGGTAAGAACAAAGAACCGTTTTGAAATTGGCGCCAACCATGACCAAGACACAGACCCAGATATATGTACACAGCAATGGAGTACCGTTAAACAGAAGACAAAACGCAAACGCACGAGCACGGGAAGTGTAAGCGATGAACATTTTGCAAGGCTATCGACGACTGATAAGTTAGTGACAATGTTTGCTACAATAAACAAAAACACTGAGTTGTTAGGATCTGTGTTTAAACAACAAAACAAAAGTACAGAGGATATAAAACGGATTTCAGAAAACCTTAACCAGGCAAGTAGAAGATTATCTTCCGTTGAAACTCAAACAAATAAAAACAGTAGACATTTGACATTATAAACATACAAATTCATGGATATCGAGGCCAGAAGTAGAAGAAATAACCTTATATTTTATGGACTAAGTAAAAGAAACCAACGGGATTGTAAAGATCTATTATATAGCTTTTTTGAATATGAAATGCACATGGACACGAGTAACATTGTCATCGAGAGGGCACACCGTTTAGGCAGAGCAAGAAGTAGAAATAGTCCCGAGTTTGACCCTAAAAGACCTGTGATAGCAAAATTCAGAGATTACACTCACACAGAAAATGTGTTCGAGAACATCTACAAACTTGCTGGAACAAGATTTGGGGTAGACAGAGATTACCCGTCAGAAATTTCAAAGTCCAGAAAAGAGTTATATCAATGTAGAGAAGCACAAGAAGCTCGTAGAAATAATATAAAGATTCAGATCAGATACCCGGCTAAGCTCTACATAAGGGGTCGTATAGTGAGGGATGCCTTCCCAGATTGGTTTAATGTGTTAAGTCAGAGCAGGATGGACTATATAAAACAACAACGTAAAAACGAAACCTCAAACAGCGCTAGAATGTATTCCACAGATACAGATAATGACGAAGATAGCCATCAACTTCAGCCAAATAAACAGACATCATCGATCCGAATTTCAAAGCAGAAGGGTAATACAATGAATGAAAGTGTTTATATTTATCAGTGTGGGTCAAGGGTTCGTGAGAACTGTGACCAACAAACTAAAGATAATCAAACTTGTGCTATAAATAACATTAAAAAATCCAAATTGCCTATAATTAGAAGAAATACCAACAAAAGTGTCGTTAATCTGAGCGGATCTCAACCGCCACCATCCCGTGATTATCAAAAGGTAAACAGGAGTGGGGCGGGCCAGACACCGCTGCATGTAAAAAACACTCAACAAACACCAATTGAGGATCGTCACTCTTTACAAGACAGACGATTCTCACGGGACGAAAATACCAGTTTTCGATCAAAAGATCGCGGGGCATCCTCGGGTCACGTGCGCTCAGCATCAATGGATGCGCGCATTGATCTGGGTCTGTCACCGGGATCAAATGCAAGAAATCTAGTCAACATTTTTCCTCGCCTTACATGCAGCCAAACATAGGAAATCACGGAGAAAAGCGATATTAAGTTTTGTTTACTAAATATACATGGGTTAAAGGGTAAAACGTATAATAAACTTGAATGCGAGGAAGTTGGTATTCTTTTAAAAAAAAAAAGATATTTTATTACTTACAGAAACTTGGTTAAATGATGATATAGACTTTAGTGTTAAAGGTTTCAAACATTATGTTTTACATAGAAAAAACAAACATAACAGAGCAAAACGAGACAGTGGTGGCATAATAGTGTATGTATCAGAACAAATAGCATCTTCTGTCTCCTTTTTGAAAATAACTGCAGATAATAATATTTGGTTAAAACTAGACAAAATTTTGTTTAACTCTGTTAATGATATATTATTATGTCTCACATACATAATCCCTACAGGACGATAGCCAGTGCAAAATAGAACAGTTGATTAACGGATTAAATGACGTATCGACAGAATTAAACTTAGATAATAATTTGAACGCATTTTATTCATTTATAGATAGCGTTTGCGACCCATTGTGTAAAAAGCATATAGGCAAAACACCGAATTATAACCCCAAAAACAATTTGAGGAAAAAGAGAAAACTTTGGTTCGATAACGAGTGTCGCCTGTCAAGGTCTGAATTCTATAAAGATTTAAAATCCTTCAGACGATCTGATTCGTCGCAGAATAGAGAACATTTAATTGAAACCAGGAAAAAACATAAAGAAACCATTAAAAAGAAAAGAAGAGAATATGGGTTATCTCAAACAAAAAAACTTGAAATGCTCAGGTATAAAAATGCAAAAAAGTACTGGAACTTAATAAAATCGGCATATACAGGCGGTAAACCTCAACCGAAAAGTCAAATAAATATATCAAATTTCGAGCAGTACTTTAAAGCTGTAAATAATCCCGACTCAGTATTTTACCAACCTGATGATGACGTATTATTATTTAACTCGAGAAATTTAGACACAGAACTACAGGTAATGTTCGATGAGCTGAACTTACCTATCTCTTCAGTAGAAATCATCAAGGCGTGTTAAGACTTAAAGAATAATCGGTCGGGAGGCCCAGATAATGTTTTAAATGAATTCTTTAAATACGGTATTGATTATTTAGAACCATATATAAAACCGCTATTTAATAAGATGTTTGATATTGGTTACTTCCCCTCAAAATGGACTGAGGGCTATATTGTACCTTTATTCAAAAAAGGAGACGCAAATAAACCAGAACATTACAGGGGAATTACCCTACTCAGTACTTTCGGAAAGTTATTTACACGAATCCTTAATAACAGACTAAGTAAATGGGTGGAGGATTATCACATATACATTGAAGCTCAAGCAGGTTTTCGCAAGAATATGGGTACAAACGATAACATTTTCGTCCTCCACGGGTTAATTAACAAATTTATTAATGAAAATAAGAAATTATATGTATGTTTTATCGATTTTACAAAAGCCTTTGATTTACTTGTTAAAGAGAATATATTCTATAAACTAATCAAATATTGTGTAACAGGCAAAATACTACAACTTATAAAATCATTTTATTTCAACATTAAATCACGAATTAAATTCGACAAAGAACTAAGCGACAGCTTCAGTTGTTTCCTAGGGGCGCCGCAAGGCGATTGTATGTCACCATTTATTTTTGCGATGTACGTAAACGATTAGGAGGAATACATGTCTGTAAATGATTTTCAAGGTGTCAATCTAGAAATGTTACAATTATTTGTACTGTTATACGCAGACGATATTGTTTTATTTTCAGAAAGTAATACTAGTTTACAAAATGGACTTGATATAATGCTAGACTATTGTAATAAATGGAGATTAACAATCAATGTAGAAAAAACGAAAGCCATGGTCTTTAGAAAAGGTGGGCGCATATCCAATAAAGTTGAATTTAAATATGACGGGAATCTTTTAGAAATAGTAAACAAATTCTCATATCTAGGTATTACTTTTTCAACGGGTGGTTCTTTTAAATATACTTTTGAGACATTAGAAGTTCAAGCCATGAAAGCTATTTTTGTCTTAAAGCAATATCTTACACATTTTCCGGATATTTCCATAAAACAAACATTCGATTTATTCGATAAGTTAATTTTTCCGATTCTTAATTACGGTGCTCCGGTGTAGGGTTTCGCTGAGTGTGAACGACTCGAAAGAATACACACAAGATTTTGAAAACAAATACTAAATGTTAAAATACAAACACCAAACAATTTTATATATGGTGAACTTGGAAGACTCCCTCTGAAATTACAGCGCTTATCATGCATCATAAAGTATTGGATTAAAATAACAAGAATAGATATATCATAAATATATAAAATTAATGTATAAACAAATGTTAAATGATATAAACGCAAATGATGAAATTACAAATTGGACATCTAAAGTTAAATACCTATTGAACAGTATGGGTTTTGACTATGTATGGTAAAATCAGGGTGTAGAAAATGAAAACATGTTTATGAATATTTTCAAAGAAAGGATTCGAGACGTTTTTATTCAAAATTGGGAAAATGACCTCAGCAATATGTCAAGAGCAACTACATACAATCTCTTTAAATCTTTTGAATTTCAGGAATATCTTAACAAAATATCTATAAAGAAATACAGAACCTCATTTACTAAACTTAGAGTTTCTAGTCATAAACTTGAAATTGAATCAGGAAGATGGACAAAACCAGTAAAAACTCCAAGAACTGAGAGAGTATGTAAGCTCTGTCATACTTTAGAAGATGAATTTCATTTCGTAATCGAATGCCCTATATATAAAGAATTTCGAAAAATATATATAAGTAAGTATTATTGGTCAAGGCCTAATATCCCCAAATTTGTAGAACTATTAACGACTACGACCCCTAAAACTATTAACAAATAAGGTATATACATCCAAAAAAGCTTTCAAAAAAGAATAAATACTCTTTACACATGATATTATAAAAATTAATCTTAAACTTTATCTCCAGTACAAGATAATGCTGATAGTTATGTTCTGTTTTTTTTTTTCTTTTAAAATGTGTATTACATGTACGTTGATTTGTATGTGTACTGTGTATATTTTTGCATATAAAGTGATGATTGCTTTTCACTTTACAATGTTAATTGTTTAGTATTTCATTCGATTAATTAATCGATCAGTTGATTAACTAATATTTGAACTACTCAATAACGTATTCATCCAAACACACATATTCATACGTACGCACTTACGCACACACACACACACACATTCTGAATGTTATGTATATAAACAAAATGAATGCATAGATATACATCTTTAAAATAAAATAAAACGGAAAAGTGCATTATCTATATATTTATATGTTTTCTTAAATGACTGACGAATAATATGAATTAAAAGATATTATGTACTCTCATTTATATGCATAATGGAGTCACTTCCTAAAGGCACGTAAATGAAATATCCTTTAATCGTTTTTCTCCATATATTTAATACACAACAGTTTGACCAGGCAACCGGAAAGATTTATATCTATAGCATATTTATGTATATATGTTACTTGTTTAGTTTGTATTTGCATGATGGACAGTTCTGTCTTTTGTTTGTTAATAAACTTTGAAACTAAACTTTGAAACTATACATTGTGCTATTTGAAGGCGGAGATGTGGAATAAAGTATGGTATTGCTTGTCTGGTCTCTTTTTCAGTATAATCTCTTACACAGTCAGTAAGTGACATACGTGTTTCCATTGAGTGCAATTTAACACTCTAATTACTAGCTGCTGTACTATAGCTCTGCCACAATGTATAAAACAGAAGTAATTTAATAAGGTCTACATACAATAATATTTCTTTTTGATAAATAGTATTATGCTTTATCCTCATTATACTAGGTCCGCACATTTGACATCACATTGCCGATGTCATCACATGTTAGTGACCAGATAAATCTGCACCAATGTTTTACCTCTAGGACATACTGTACCTGTCGCAGAGTTCTATGCTCAATTCTGTCGAACACGTTCTCCGGAATAAAGTAATTTGGACATAACTACTCTTTTACCCATTAAAACAGTAGTTTGATACACAGGAGCGTGCATTCTAGAAGGTTTCTACGGATCCAGAATTCACAGGGAGTTCTTTCAATTGTATATAACAAAAATGTTTTACAGTGATACGACGATATAGATTCGGGTATACGTCGGTGTATGATGTCATTCTTCATCATTTTATGTAAGATGTAGCATTTGTGCGGTGTCGAGTTAAGGCTAGACATTGGCTCACGTTCCTTAAGTAAAAATGAAAGCCTCCATCGATCGGACCATTTTAACTTGAAGGATGATTTTTCTCGACAAAGAAACACCCGAATTCTGTCAAAATATTTATTTGTCTTTGATTAAGCCGATTGCAGCTGGTAACCGTAGTTGTTTTACAAAATAATAACATAGATTAAATACATGTATGCAACGTGTCCTTAAAAGGCTCTCATCAAGTGCGGATTTAAATTCATTATGACATCTTTGGGATAACATTATTGATAGATGCCCATTCATGACATGAAGATTGGAATGATATCCCTCAATTCCATACCAACAATGCAACGTCTTTTTTTGCTAGCGAATATACATTTATGTGTTTCTTCGAACACCATTGTTGTAATCAAACATTGCAGGCCTCGTTTGATGACATGAAAAAAACATATGATGCCAAGGATAAAGAACTTATGAATCTTTAGGTTATAGTCGAAAGAAATCAGCAGTTATTTTGTCTTTTCTATTTAAGAATTTAACCCCTACCTAGGTTAAAATCAAATAAAACAATGACATTGACAATTTTCAACGATTCGGTGTTTTTAATGAATTGATAAATCACTCTAAAATCAAACGAAATATTCACGTTCAACGTATGCGAAAGACTCTTTTTTGATTCCGTATACATAGTAAATCGTCATTAGGAGCAAATTCTTGCAGCTCTGCTGATGTTATCAAAAGAAACGTTCTGTTGAGGACCTCGAATGAGTGTATCGGGGAATTTGTAACATTTATAATATGAGTAACAAATAAAACAGACATTCAGGATGTTCACACCACATTTCCTACATACAGACGTTTTTTGTCGCCTTTGCAGGAGACATCGTTGACAAAAAGAGAAATTGCCTATAACGAAAAAGTTCCTGTTGCTGAGATATTTCAACTGTTTTTGATAATTATTCACTAAGTTATGGACATTTTCGTCTGCTACAGATTTATTATATGTGAGAAAGTGTTGAGCTAGTTTCAAACTTAGTCGTGTCTAACACTGAATAATCTGTTCGACATCGTACTGGATGTCACAGAATCAAAGAAGGATTTAACTGGAATGGATCAGTGTTTCACCAGTTTTGTATCGACTGAGTTGGCAGGAAGACACTTTAGAGACTAGGGTCCAATTCCACCAACAATACTTGTCGCTCACTTATATTTAAATACTTAAAAGCAGATTTCATCATTTTTTGTTTTCTTAATATTTGGTAAAACATGAGAGGAGGAATGTATTTAAGTATTACTTAGCACTAAGTGAGGTAAGTGGAATTGGACCCAGTTCTCCGCCGACGTCTTTTTTTGCTTGCAAAGATAATTTATGTGTTTTTTTCGAACACCATTGTTGTAATTAAACATTGCAGATCTCGTTGGATAACATGAACAGAAAATATGATGCTAAGGACGATGAACTTCAGAAGCTAAAGGTAATAGCCGATAGTTATCAGCAGTTAATCTGTCTTTTCTATTTAATAATTTAACTTTTTTGTATGTTCAAACCGTTTTCGATATCTCAAATGTTCAATAAATTTAAAAGCGTTTTTAGTGTAAGAGCAATATCTTCAGAAACGAATAATATAAGCACACAGCTCAGTGCTGGGTTTGAATAACTTTATAACGACGGGTTACTTGTCTACGAAAGGTAACCTGTCTTTGCAAGATCGGGATCGTACTGACTATATCTTTTATCAGTTCCTAAATATTACTTACATTGCAGATCTCGGTGAATTTACTGAAAAGAAATGATACAGACAATTTTAACTTAAAGGTAATGAAATCCTGATTCTAGATATTATCTTTTTAAAATAGAATTACCTTTCTATGTAAAACGATTTAGCGAGAGGACAGGGTTCAATATCCTCTCAGTTCATACCAATGACCTGAAGTAATTGATCTGTATCTGGCGATTATGGGTCAAGATTAAGGTGGGTTCTCACTAGAGTTTTCACTGCCTGTTTACATCTTATTTAGTGAAAGATGTTTTTAAATAAGAGCCGTTTCCCGAGAAAACCAACATTGTGGACTCTGCGTAAAGTATCGATCCGGGTCAGCATAAGCATACCGCGCAGGCTAACCCTGTCAGACATTTTTCGCCACCGGTCGATTTTATGTTTCAGGAATCCTTACTCAATACCTCTATCCCCCTCGGACGGAATATGTCCGCCCGGATAAGCTGATCTGGGGGTGATACATTACGCAGAGTCTATAATGATGGTTTTCTCGTGGATGGGCTTATATGGAAATATAGTCTCGTTAGCTGTCGCTAATGTACCTTTATCTCAGGATCGAGAGCCGATGTAGATATTACTATATCATCGAAATTGGACTACTGAAGGAGTTCCTTCCTTATTTCAATGTAAAACAACAGCTGTCAGAATTTCTTTAACTATCAGAAAGTCTTAACATGATAACACTTTAGGGGTTTGGTTATCCTTTTGGATAAACCTTATCAGCAGACGTCGTTGACAAAAGAGAAATTGCTTATAACGAAGAATTTCCTGTTGCCGAAATATGTTAACTGTATCTGATAAGTATACACTAAGTTATAAATTTCGTCTGCTGCTGATTTATTATATGTGATAAAGGGTTGAGCTAGTTTCAAACCTCGTCGTGTTTAACATTAATTAATCTGTTCGACATCGTACGGGATGTAACGGGATGAAATACACATTTCTTCGAACACCATTGTTGTAATTAACCATTGCAGGCCTCGTTTGATGAAATGAAATGAACATATGATGACAAGGATAAAGCACTTATATATCTAAAGGTAATAGTCGATAGAAATCAGCAGTTATTCTGTCTTTTTCTATTTAATAATTTAACCCCTACCTAGGTTAAAATCAAATAAAACAATGAAGAAAATTTTCAACGATTCAGTGTAAACCATATTTTCACGAATCGCTATGAATCCATTTCTCCCACCCCTCCTCCAACAGAACAATTTCGATGCACTGAGATGGAGACATACGTCCACCGTTTTCAATGAGACCGTTTGGCTGTAATTTTACCATACATTGTTTAACCATATACCCTGTCCAACTCATGACAAATCTGCAACAGACGACTTTGAAGATATCTAGGCAAAATGTAAAACAATCTCTTTTATTGAAAGTATAAGTATTGAAAAGAGTTGCAAACATTGTGGCAACAAATGAAATTGCTCATTGTAGGTCATTTCTCATTTTGCGACAATGTTTTCAAAAGTTGTCTTCTGCGTTCGAAAGCGTCTGCATTGGGGGAAGGATTTATCGGTTATACCTGATAGCCACGGCAATTATCAACCAAGGTCTTTATTTCGAAACCCTGCTTTGCCAATCCTTCTTTCCAGTGATTGATAAAAGACATAGCAATACTGACATGGGATAATATCCGAAGCAGCTCGCATGCATGAGATCAACTCATATTCACGGAAGATTCGAGTCGGAACTAGCTATATCTAAAGATGGCACGTATAACTTAATAATTCACGGGATCTATTTTCGGAAATGGCCGAGAGGGCCTAGATGGCGGATCTAACGTATATACCATTTACATATCCATTGCAGGCCGAAATGCAACACTTGAAGAATGAGTTTTCACAACAGACTAAATTGACAGAAGCTAAGATTGACTGGGTGGGAAACAGATCTGGAAGAAGTAACTGCTGTATCATATTGTAAACTGTGTTACACTAAACATCACCAATATGTCATGGCATCGGGGTACCTTGGCATTTTGAATTCGTTTAGACATTAATCGGACATTTTTGTTCTGTAGGTATATATAACCAAGATATAGGTATAAGAGGACACTCATACATGCTGCTTTACTAAAGTGCTAGCTTGTGTAGCGATGTGGTAGATCGTTCGCCTTCGAACCAAGAGGTCTAAGGTTCGATTATTTGTCAGGTTGGATCATTCAGGACTGTTACATTGTCGCCAAGTGTGGGACTACACCCGAAAAGCCTCTTTTCACAACTTTCTTAGAATCCGGAAATTCTAGGACGAATTTAAAATTAGGAGGTTTATATGTAACCTATCGTCGGACACCCACAAGTATTGACTGTGCTGTGCTCCAACCTCGACATTTGGATTTTTCTCTGTCGTTTCGCCGTTTTGACAGATAGTTTAGAAACTACATAAACAATTTAAAAAAACAACGATTAGGCTAACCTCACCGATATTTTTCATATTTTAATGTTTATATATTTGTTTATCTTTCATCCATTAAAACTTTGCTTCTTGTGTAAATATATGTTAAATTGTGAATTATGACTATGAGCTGTTTTAGCTTATTTCTTTTAAACTTTGTCTTGTCTTGCCTTGTTAAAACGGGGAAAAGACAGTGAAAATTCCCACGGGTGATGTTGGAGCATAGCGGCGTCAACAACCGTGGGTATCCGACGATATATGTAGCCTACATATATGTGTATAATTGGACATTTGTACTGCCTTGCCAGATATTTAGCTTTTGTAGAGATGTTGTAAAGCGTTCCTCTTCTTACCAAGAGGTCTTAATGTATGAGTCTTGGTCAGGTCAGATCTTTTATGAATGTTTATATATACATATCGTTAGGTTTGAAATCAGTAACAAATATGTATAATCAAAGTGCTGACGGCATTGGGGCTGCAGGTCAACCCCGACATTAGGATTTTTTCTCTGTCGTTTCGCCGTTTTGACAGATAGTTTAGAAACTACATAAACAATTTAAAAAAACAACGATTAGGCTAACCTCACCGATATTTTTCATATTTTAATGTTTATATATTTGTTTATCTTTCATCCATTAAAACTTTGCTTCTTGTGTAAATATATGTTAAATTGTGAATTATGACTATGAGCTGTTTTAGCTTATTTCTTTAAAACTTTGTCTTGTCTTGTCTTGTTAAAACGGCGAAAAGACAGTGAAAATTCCCACGGGTGATGTTGGAGCATAGCGGCGTCAATAACCGTGGGTATCCGACGATATATGTAACCTAAATATATGTGTACTGCCTTGCTAGATATTTAGCTTTTGTAGAGATGTTGTAGAGCGTTCCTCTTCTTACCAAGAGGTCTTAATGTATGAGTCTTGGTCAGGTCAGATCTGTTATGACTGTTTATATATACATATCGTTATGTTTGAAATAAGTAACAAATATGTATAATCAAAGCACTGAAAGTGCTGACGGCATTGGAGCTGCAGGAAGGTTGGAGAAGTAGGGAAAACGTGAAAGGAAATAACAATTGCAGCTTATGTTTATGTATTTATTGTTAAGAGGTTGAAAACCATATCAAAAATAGTAAATATTATGAAACTACCAATTTGAAAACAGAAGGACCTTATTGGCACTATATCGCTCACCTGATGGGCAAGATCTCACAAGTATACACATTTAAGACATGAAGAATCAAAGGAAAATTTGACAGCAGGTTTAGGCAGAATATTTTGAAGTTTCTGCCTTATCATATTGAGAAATATGTCAATGTTAAATCAACTTCCATCAAGTAGAAATAATTATCATGTAAGTATTTGATCAATGCAAAACTCATCAAAACAATTATTATGACAAAGATTAAAAATGCAGCCTCCAGAGTGTTATCAAGATTTTCCTTCATTTAGCCTAGTGACCTATTTTTCTTTTACCTGATATGACCCATATTTGAAAATGGACTAGATATTATCAATACAAACATTCTGACAAAGTTTCAAGCGGCCTCCAGAGTATTAACAATATTCTCCTTCAATTTGGCCTATTAACCTAGTTTTTAACCCGGTATGACCCATATTCGAACTTGGCCTAGATATCATTAAGATAACCATTCTGACCAAATTTTAAAAAAAATGTGGCTTCTACAGTGTTGACAAGATTTTCCTTCAATTTGGCATAGTGATCTAGTTTTTGAACAGACATGACCAATATTCAAACTCGGCCTACATATCATCAACACAAACATTCTGAAACAGTTTCAACATGCTCAAGTTTAAAATGCAGCATCCAGAGTGTCAACAAGATTACCCTTCAATATGGCGTAGCGACCTAGTTTCTGACCCAATATGACACATATTCGAACTTGACTTAGATATAATTAAGACAAACATTCTTACGAGAATAGCGTTGATACCTCCACAGCGCTTGCAGGCACATGCACAGTGCGATCGGGTCGACCGGTTGAGGGAGAGGTTAGCACGCTACTCCTACAAACTAGTTTTTGTTGCATTGTTGGCTGAAGAGAAGAGGTCTCATTCACTTCACTGCCACTCTCCCCCTCTTGTTGGTTATGCACTCTCCTTCAGTCCTCCAATCTTTTCTATGGCATCTTTTACAAACATGAAGATCAAGAGATCCCTCTGAACCTGAACTGGATGGACCTTGATGTTCAGTAGTGGGGAGCTACTATAGACAGAGAGATTCACCATACCTTGGTATAAAGTCAAGTGTCCCCACTTAGTCAAATCACATAACACATCCTCTTTCTAAAGTTGCTGTAGTCGAACGTGAAAGCTTGCAGATGTATAGTTTGTACATATGACTTCAAAGTTTTATTTTCAACAACGTGTGGAATTTAGACAATTCCGTTTCTTCGCGTTATTATTTCATAATCAGATCACAGGTTTACACGGAATGTTGCATACATTACACTACAGATTTACACGCAGTGTTTCATACATCGCATCTCAGGTTTACACGGAATGTTGCATATTTTACATTACAGGTTTGCACAGAATGTTGCATACATTACATCACAGGTTTACACGGAATGTTGCATATTTTACATTACAGGGTTGCACGGAATGTTGCATACATTACATTACAGGTTTACACGGAATGTTGCAAACATTACATTTCAGGTTTACACGGAATGTTGCAAACATTACATTTCAGGTTTACACGGAATGTTGCATACATTACATTACAGGTTTACACGGAATGTTGCAAACATTACATTACAGGTTTACACGGAATGTTGCATATATTACATCACAGGTTTACACGGAATGTTGCAAACATTACATTTCAGGTTTACACGGAATGTTGCATACATTACATTACAGGTTTACACGGAATGTTGCATACATTACATTACAGGTTTACACGGAATGTTGCATACATTACATCACAGGTTTACTTGGAATGTTGCATACATTACATCACAGGTTTACACGGAATGTTGCATACATTACATTACAGGTTTACACGGAATGTTGCATACATTACATCACAGGTTTACACGGAATGTTGCATACATTACATCACAGGTTTACACGGAATGTTGCATACATTACATTACAGGTTTACACGGAATGTTGCATACATTACATTACAGGTTTACACAGAATGTTGCATACATTACATTACATGATTACACGGAATGTTGAATACATTACATTACATATTTACACGGAATGTTTGCTTATCCCTAAGAGACGATCGACAGAAACGATGACAATAACAACTATGTATTGAAAGTAATTAGGCCACCGGTCCATATAAGAAAGTAATCTTTAGGTTTTAACAAAATGTTATACAGATGAACAATATGTCATAAAACCTTTCCCACATAAAAAAAATATTCAGCAGACGATTTTGAAAACTTCCAGGCACAATAAGGATATATCACTATAAATAAAAGTATATTTACTGATACAAAAGTTGATAGTTTCCGTATTACATCCGTACTATTGTTGTACAACTTATATAAGTCAGAGATGTTGGTGCTCTCAGCCTCTCTGTATACCAAATAGTTCTTAATTCATCCAATACCGTTAGGACAGTCGACATATTGTTCCAGCCATCCTGAACGTCAAAGCTAAAAAAGTTTTTATAAGGACATTTATCCGTAATCAAAGGTTGGAAATGTATTTTGAAAAAAGTTTAACTCAAATGTTTTTAATGCTGACAATATATACAACCTTTTGTTTTTTCCCCTTTACGTCCACTAAGTTCTCTTGAATTGCAAAACTTTGCCTGTGGAGACCCGATAGTTCAGTCGATAACTAAATATCGCTCACTACAAAGTAGAACAAGACGAATTTTTATGCAAAGCATCAAAGACGCCGCGCATGATTTTGAATCATGACTTTAAGGAAGCAAATGCAGTTCAGTATATTTAAATAACCTGTGCAAACAGACAGGATCTAAATATTTTGAACAAGAAGGCCAAATGTCCCTTCGGCTCAGGTAGTTAAAAAAGCTATTCGAAAAGCTAAACATGAGCCCCAGCTAAAGCTGATCGAACAAATTAATAGTAAAGATTGCTCAATAAAAGCGTGGTTTGAAATAGCCAAAGAAATTTCGAAACCAACATCATCAACAATTCTTTCACATGATCACAACAGTATCGAATCTGACACTGACAAAGGCAAGGCTGAAACACTGAAGTATTTCTTCTAATAACAGTCAAGTATTATTTGCTTGATTAATAGTTACTTTCTGGCTTTGTTAAGAGTGATTTTAACGGTAACCATCTTGTGTACGTTTATAATGACATTTGTAAGCCTCTTTTACGAGGGCAAGGAGGTATACCAGCCGTGTTCTGTGATATTTCAAAAAACTTTTGACAGGGTTTGGCATAGATGACTCCTTTTTAAACTCTCATCTCTGGGCATTCGTGGATCCCTTCTCAAATGGTTTTCTGCTTGTCTTTCGTCAAGGCCTCTGAGATTTGTGAATGAAAAATCATCTTCCGCCTTGAAACACGTTACTGCAGGGGTACGACAGTGATACATTATTGGGCTTACAATATTTCTGATAAATAAACCAACTTGATTGGCGTTTTTCTTCAAAGCCAGACAAAGGAAGGCAGACAGACAGTATTCTTATTTTTTAATACACTTAAATATGATATTTACACGTATATGCGTCTCGAAATAATATGCGATTGTGCTTGTTTGGAAGAGAATCGACGAGATAAACCCTTGATCAGCTCTGATTAAGAGAGACAGAGGGACAGACAGACAGACAGACGGACAGACAGACAGACAGACAGACATACAGACAGACAGAAAGACAGACAGACAGACAGTATTTTTATACTTTAATACACTTAAATATGATATTTACGCATTCAGAGTCTTGTAATTTAATTTGGTTATCTAGAATAAGTGCATTTTGTTTTCCCTTTTTTACTTTTGCTTATGTTTGCATTCTTTATTCAGACAAGAATTGTTTGCACTATTTTTTTTCGGCGTATTGAATTGTGTAGAAATGGTGTGTTCTCAGTCATTTAAATCACGTGATTTCAAAACTTTAACTGAAACTATGGTAGCTTACTTTCGCAATTCTACCAAAAATAATGGACTAGACGATGATAATGATCTATTCGTGTTTTATTTTACATGACCACGAGCAAGGGGTTGTGAGTTCGAACCCCAGCTCGGCCAACATTCTTTCCAACGTTTGACAAAAGTCACCGTGACAAGCGTTATTCGTCTTCCACCAATGGGCTGACAGTCTATGTGGAAAAACAACCAGTTGCTTGGAAAGAATTGTGTGTGGAGTACTGGAGTAAGAAAGCCAGGAAACACATGAGTAGGTGAACTGGTTACCGTGATATGACTGAATTTATTTTGAAAACGGCGTTTAACCCCAATCAATCAATCATTTTCTTAGAATTATTTGAGAGCGTAGAATTAATTCTTTTCATAAATATACGGTGTTCTTCCTGTAAAACGCATAGAAATGGTGACAATTGAGGATTGAAATTGGTTGATTTACATGGAAACAAATACGGTATTTTATTGGTGTAATGTAACCTAAAGGGATAGGGGTGTATTATGCAATACAGAATTTATTCATAATTCTCCAAACATAGTTACCGTCATTTTGAACAATCAGACTAGGCCTAAACCGGTTTTTCACATACTCTACTTTAACTTTCACACAAGGTTAAAATACCAAACATGATATAGTCCATCGGTTACAGTGAATCTTATTGACGCGGCGTCAGTATGGGATAGGTTTCAATTTTGTACCATGGGGTGATGTAATCGAAAAGGGAGCAACCAACATTATTGTTACGAAAAACTCTGTTATATGTTTGGAAAAAAAACCAAACGTTTATGAATAAATAAATTGTATAAAATGATTTAAGAAACAGCAAGATACAAAATACGTATGTCTTCTACCGTTATTACAAACTTTAGACTTTAGACACAGTTAATGGGTATTTAATCACTTTTCCCCCAACTTCCTAGGCTATGCTTTTTTTAATAGTTTGGTTTACGACCCGATTCATCAAAGCTCAAAAAAAAGTTTCTGGCGATGTTTTTGCCCATTTACAATATTGAGATTTTTTAAATAAATGGGTAATCTTTAAAAATCAATGATGATTCATTTTAATTACTACATATTACAGTATAATTCTAGAAACTGTAAAAACAACGTTAACCCAACTATGCAATAGGCAGGGCCGTAACGTGACCCATTCTATTATTTGTAAATGCAGCATGTCATCGCTTGGCGATTTTGGTCATTCTTATTTAATAGACAAGATTTCATCGGTTCCCATAGAGTAATTAAGTTGTTTCTGCTTCCTTCCGTTATGAATACTGCGCTGTTTTCACGATTTCATCCGTTTTCTAAAATTCATTTGATTCGTACCCGGTTGTTCATGTTTCGTTCGAGATGAACGATTCGTACCAACTGGTTTTTGCTCTTTTCTCTTTGGGAACTGACTTGACTTTGGTTTATTTTTCAGTTTTCTACTGGCATGTTCAAAACGATTAAAATGACATTACAAACAAACAAAACAGACTTAAAAATTCTTGCTATATGTTGACTATACATGTGAACTTTCATAATGCTCAATCTTGATCATAAATATCTTCTTTTTTTTTTTTTAAATTACTTCGTATTTTTTGTTTATATACTCCCGTATTTGCTATCATACTTCTGCTAAACTGATGGAGA
This sequence comes from Serripes groenlandicus, assembly GCA_031761405.1. Taxonomy (NCBI): domain Eukaryota; kingdom Metazoa; phylum Mollusca; class Bivalvia; order Cardiida; family Cardiidae; genus Serripes; species Serripes groenlandicus. The sequence goes on along the minus strand of JASEVX010000045.1, from coordinate 745,964 downwards.
ACAGACTTCCTCCTCTCCTTCCAAAGCTTGTGTCACACTTAACTTATAACTAGAGGCAATAAACCTAATATATGTTAATATTTAAGCACCTATGGTTTTTTTTTATCTAATTTATCTAGTTAGAGGATTTTAAACAGTTTATTGTTAAAAAAAACCTTGAGAAACTTCAGCTTGTATGACACATTATAGTTGCAGTGAATGTTAAGTAAACCGTAAACCAAATGGTTTCAGGACTAAACTTGTCATTTCACGACTAAACTTGACATGCTGAATAATACATAGATCGTAGCATATACAACGTTTAATCAGTACGTCAATATTGACCCTTTCTGCTCTTGGTAACTTTTTTATATAAGCTATGGTAGCCAGGTGAGCAATATAGGCACATCTTGCCCTTCTGGTTTAAAATAAAGGGATATTCGTTCGAAATATTTACATCCTGTCTGTTTGCACAGGTTATTTAAATGTTATGAACTGCATCTGCTTCCTTTAAGTCATGCTTCAAAATCATGCGCGGTGTCTTTGATGCTTTGCATCAAAATTCGTCTTCGTCATATTTATAATGAGTTTAATTTTTAAACTCATTGTCATATATCAAATGAGTTCTGGTGAAGGCATCCACTCATATCTACGCAAACAAATGTCGTTTTGTAAGAACTATTTGTCATGGCCGCGTATATAATTGGAGTAATTTGACCCTAAAATCAGTATGACATCATTAGGTTGTTGTTGTAGTCTATAAGAGTGGTGAATAGACCATGACCTGAGTTCGAATCCAGGCTCGGCCATTCATTCCTTTTGGTGATTGACAAAAGTCCTTTTGACAAACGTCATTCGTCTCCCACCAATTGGCTTAATAGGAAGGTATACAGTTACCCGGATATAATGTTTTGTGGTGTACCGATACGGGAAAGCAAGGAAATACAAGTCATGTCAATTGGCCGTCGTGATATAACCGATCGAAAACTGCCTAAAATATATATAAATCAATCAATAAATCAATCAATCAATCAGTATCATGTTTATTAACACAGTTTGGGATAAAATACATAACCTTGCTGAATCCCTTTTTTTTTAAACAAAATTCATACAGGTGTTACGAAAATAATATAAACAAGTTATCTAATTTAACTGCAATGTTGTGTTATCTAATAGCCGGGCAAATGGGTAAAACTAAATAATTATATTAATGACGCAACGCAGAATGATTGTAATCACTTCAGACCTTACATGCAGTTTATTATCAGACAGTTACATCCGTTTCGCGCTGAACTATTGATATGGGATTTTGCAATTTATGCATCAACTATAACTACTATGCCTTTGGTTGTAATGGTACATCATTTGTTTAAGTTTAACGCTTACATAAACATGTGTTTTTGTTTGACATATTTCGCGGTATTAAAAAGGAGCACTATATAGGGCCAATCATTTGGACCAGGTCAATCGAAAACCAGCCTCCAGGACATTTTGACAGGTGAAAATCTAGATCAGCTTGTATATCTACACAGTTTGATCAGGATCAATTGTGGGGATTGGTTTGACAATCGCCACAATGCTAACAGAACACAAGTTATACACGTTCGATCGCAAACCTCTTTACGTTCTAGAGTCAATAAGCAATCAATGCTGAAAGTGTAGCCTAATTTAGTTAAAGATCGAGCATTATCATATATATGCCTATATTTGTGTCAATTGAACAGTTTGGCAAATAGAGAAATTGTGCTTTATGAGCATTATTTGTGTTTGTTTTTGCAAAGCAGTTTAACTTTTCTAGGGAGAAAACCCTCAATATGAAGGAACTAAATTGAACAGACCTGTTCAATGTCGGACATCATTGAAACAAACACCAAACTAATGGATACTGTTTTCTCTCCTTTCTATGATAATTTAGTCATTTCTAAAGTGTACAAAATATTTTATTTTAATATGGCCTAGCGATCTGGTGATGAACATGTGATAACCCAAACAATTTAGATTACAAATAACCAAGACAAACATTCTAATGAGCTAAAACAGTAGTCTATCGAGTACCAACTAGAATTTTCTTAAATTTGGAATGGCCTAATTTTGAACACATCATGACCAATTTTAGAACGTAACTTAAAAATCACCAAGACAACATTCTGCCAAACTAACATTATTCTACTGTCAAAAGATGCAGCTTTTCTCAAATTTACCCGCACCAGAGTGCACTTTTATTGAAAATCGCAAGGCCTACACCGTGATACTGCTTGTTACTTTGCATGATTTTCTATACGATCGCCACTACAGTACCATCGGCGCTTTGATTAATATGATTAATCATCTTTCATGTGGAGGTTAGGGAACGATTAGAAATTCGCACTCAAACGAGAAATCGTACAAAATGCGCTGTTTAACCCTTAACAACATACAGACGCTTTCTGACGTCTCTGCAGCATTTGTATTTTGACAACATTGCGGCAAAAGGAGAAATGGCTTATATTGAGCATTTTCTCCTTTTGTCACATGTTTTCAACTTTATCCAACGATTGTCCCTTTTCAATTACATATACTTTCCTTGATTTGACTAAATGTTTACAAAGTATTCTACTGCAGAGTTGTTGTATGTCGAGGGCTTGGCGTGAAACAGTTGTATCTAAAATTGGTATTTTTTTACCAAGGTTAATCACCTCGCCATAAAGTCTTTATAAGAGTTAAATCACTTTTCTTGGTAAACAATGTAAATTTAGGTGCCATTGCTCGTTCTGAGCAATGGCACCTAAATTTGCATTGTTTACAAAAGGGTCAAAATTGCCCCTAAACCAGGGTTTTCAAAATAGGTTTTAAGTTACAACCGTTTCACGCCAAGCCCTCGATGTTGTCGAGGGTTAACAGTAAATAATCTGTAATCCATTGCATGTAGCATTCGCGTGTAAAACAAACATACGTTGACAGATACCATATCAGGGTTACAGATAACTTTTTCATTTACTCCATTGTTTTTCAGACAATTGCTTTTTTTTTTAATTTTTACCCCATCATTTTATTGAAATTACTTTTTTGTACGACTTGAAATCATCGTGGCAAAGGGAAACATACTGAGCAAATTCTCCTTTTCTCACAATATTTTAATGTTGTTTAACTAATGCTTCTAATTGTTGGGATATATAGATTTGGGGATCCCTCATTCATCCAGACACTTTAAGATTAGTTTTGCTTTAATCTGTATGCACCGTGTACATGTCTAAGCTTGGTAATGGTCTCGTTCACATCCAGCCTTAGATACTTTTGATTCCATCTGGATCTTGTTTGCTGGATCTTTTTTGATTTAATGTAAAACAAATCAGCAACAAAAATGTTAACAATTGATTTATTTACTTTTTATTTGCTTTTTAGTACTCATCATTTTAAAAAGGATTGTCTTTTTTGACAACTAGTTTGCTTTTGTAAGCAAAAAGGCTACTTATCTGAAGCCCTGCCATATACATATTGTATAACAACAGTTCATTTGATTTTACGGTAAATGCAGCAAACAAGTTAGGTCACCGCTTTGTACAATTGTTAAAATAAGAAAAACATTTCCAAATATTTAGTCAATACAGAAACTACATAATTACCGTTTATAGTTATTCACAATATAAAAAGAAAGTTTTAAAATCTGTCAGTTGGAAAAATTTGTTCTAGATCGACATATTAGAAAGGAGTCCACAGTCAATGTTGTGAGTAGTTCCGGTGACCGCGGAGGAATATTCACTCAAATAATACAAAATAGGTCCTACTATTTCACTCGGTTCAGGTAAGCGACCCGTCGGGGTTCTCTTCAGGAATATTTCATCTAACTTTGTTCCTTCAGCGATCTGCTGTTTGACGTTATCGGTCATCACCAATGTCGGGTTTACGGAATTGACCCTAATACCATGTGGTCCTAGTTCAAGTGCAAACTGCTTGGATACCATGTCCAACCCTGCCTTGGTAACACTGTACGGTAGGATCCCGCAAACAGCCTGCTTCGAGCAAACACTGGACACATTCACAATGGATCCTTTAATGCCATAATCAACCATTTTCTTCGCAAATATCTGTATGATATTAATTGCCGCCAATAGATTGGTATTGACAAATTTATCAATCTCGACCTTAGGTACAGTAAGGGCAGACGGTTCTGTGGATGTGCACAGTGCACCAGCGTTATTAACAATGCCGTCCATAGCGGCCAAGGTCTCCAAGGTTTTTCGTGTCTCGTTCCAGTTAGATATGTCCAACACGATAGGCGTGATGGACGGACATTCCTCTTTTAGCTCGGTGAGCGTTGATTCTGTACGACTTACGGCAAAAACGTGGCATCCGGCCTTCGCTAAGGCCAATGTCAATGCTTTTCCAATACCGCGACCAGCTCCTGTAACCAATACCTTTTTTCCTGTGAAATTAAACGCCATATCTGTAAACGAAACAAAAAATACAACTGATTAGTATACGCGCTAAGCTATTACACATTCGCATATGTACAATGTTTCGGAATGGAAATTACTTATTGTTGTTTTAGAGCAGCCTATACAGAGTGAATGTCTAACAAAATATAAGTTTATTTGTTTACATGGTATTTAATGCCGCTTTCAACAATTGTCAGGTATATCACGGCGTTTCCTGTTGGTTTTTTTATCAGTACTTCTGCTCCTTTTATCATGACACCAGCGAGTCAGTCGTAATGCCAGCCTACCATTTGGGGAGAGCCATTTGTACCACCTTTGAAATAAGTTTAAAGTCTGTATAAGGCATGCACACATTTATGATGGCCATGTATTTGTACCCATGTAAAATCTGTTTATCGAGGGTTGTATCTATCTAAGTGAAGTCTCGTGCCGACAAGGGTATTGTTCCTCACTCTTACTGGTATTCGAAATTACCAACATTTACTATTTCTCATAATGAACAATCTGTTATTTTACCACGATGTTATCACTTTAATTCAATAACAGTGTTTCTGTTCATAAAGATTTAGGTCCGTGAAGTTAGGTTGACGAGTGATGAATTGACGAGTGACGAACTGTGACATTTTTTAGGTCCGCGAAGTTAGGTTGACGAGTGACGAATTGACGAGTGACGAACTGTGAAATTTGTTCTAAAAACTTTATTTATTTCTTTTAGATAATGTATCTGGACGTATTAAATGCAAATTAGGCCCTATTTCATGCTTTATGGCGATCAGTCAATCAGAAGAGCTTCGTCAAGTTTGTCAACTCGTCAATTTTGTTTACGAAATTGACGAAAATAATATTTTTCTAAAACTTGATTTATTTCCTTTAAATAATGTATCTGGACGTATATTAAATGCAAATTAGGCAGTATTTCGTGTTTCATGGCGATCAGTCAACCAGAAGAGCTTCGTCAACTCGTCAATTAAGTTGACGAAATTGACGAAAAAAATATTTTTCTAAAAACTTTATTTCTTTCCTTTAGATAATGTATCTGGACGTATTGAATGCAAATTAGACCCTATTTCATGTTTCATGGCGATCTGTCAATAAGAAGAGCTTTTTCAAGTTCGTCAATTCGTCAACTTGTCAATTTATTGACGAAATTGACGAAAAAAATATTTTTCTAAAAACTTTATTTCTTTCCTTTAGATAAGTATCTGGACGTATTGAATGCAAATTAGGCCCTATTTCATGTTTCATGGCGATCAGTCAATCAGAAGAGCTTCTTCAAGTTCGTCATTTCGTTAACTTGTCAATAAAGTTGACGAAATTGACGAAAAAAATATTTTTCTGAAAACTTTATTTCTTTCCTTTAGATAAGTATCTGGACGTATTAAATGCAAATTATGCCCTATTTCATGTTTCATAGCGATCAGTCAATCAGAAGACCTTCTTCAAGTTCGTCATTTCGTCAACTTGTCAATAAAGTTGACGAAATAGACGAAAAAAACTATTTTTCTAAAAACTTTATTTCTGTCTTTTAGATAATGTATCTGGACGTATTGAACGCAAATTAAGCCCTTTTTTTTTTAACTGTCATGGCCATTAGTCATTCAGAAGGGCTACGTCAAGTTCGTCAATTCGTCAACACGTCAATTTTGTTGACGAATTGACGAACAAAATATTTTTCTAAAAACTTTATTTCTGTCTTTCAGATACTGAATTTGAACGTATTGAATGCAAATTAGACCCTGTTTCAATTCTCCTGGCCATCACTCATTCAGAAGAGCTACATCAAGTTCGTCAATTCGTCAACACGTCAATTTTGTTGACGAATTGGCGAAAACAATATTTTTCTAAAAACTTTATTTCTGTTTTTTAGAAACTTAATCTGAACGTATTCAAAAGAGCTTGATCAAGTTCGTCAATTGATTGTCATTTGATAACATACAATGAGCCCTGATGTTTGCAACTTATAAAACGCACCAAAATAAATGTTGACAAACATCACAGCATATTCTTTGTTCAGTTGAAAAGATAAATACATGTACCTAGGTTTTAGTTGAGATGGCTTTCTGTAAAGGTAAATGTATTCTGGGGCTAGTCCACGCGTGAACTTATCATATATACACTCATACTGGTGAACGGAAGATAACTGAATATATTATATGAAAATCGGTCCTGATTTTTGACTTCGACATATACAGGTTCTAGTTGATGACATTCTGCATTGGAAAAAATATTGCGAGGCGCACTCACGTAAGGAATTATCACATACACACGAACTGGTGAACAAACCCGTAAAGCAAATCATGCATGAAAATGAGCCCTGATGTTTTTCAAGAAATAATACGTTGACAAACATCACAGCATATTCTTCTTCAGTTGAATCTCTTCATACACAGGTTCTAACTAATAACTTTCTGCATAGTGTGTCGATTAGAAAGGGACTGCACAGCCAAACGTTGTTTTTATTACGTCTTAGTTTGTTTAAGAATGGGTCTTCCGATTTCGCGATTTTCCTAGTAGATATTTTTGGAAACATTGTATTAATACAAAGGTTCGTAACTTCTATATAGAAGAATGGACTGTTAGAACGTCTTCTGGACAGTTTGTCTTATACAGAAAACTAAAGTATCAGTTCTCTGCTAATCCAGTGTGGGACTACGCTAAACGTTATCCGAATATGCTAAGTGCTTGTTTTTCTATCGCCCAAATAATTGCATACACGTCATGCGCTGATTTCTCCCAATGCTCACGGTGTGGAAATAGTGATATTAAAACAAGTTTGACTGAGCATATTCTGATTAACTGTTTTTATGTATTCCTTTCAACAAATAACTTATGTCAAATTTGGTAGTAGTACTTTGAATATGCTAGATTCGTTGAATGGTAAGGAGTATGTTGAAGCTCTATTCGGTTTGAATCCGAACTTGAACAGCGAACTGCTTAAAAATTATGATATGTTTTACAAACATGTGGTACTATTTCTACATAACGTATGTAACGTACTCTGTACCGGGTATACTGTCAGTATTATTTTATGTCATGTTTGTTTTGTTTGTTTTTGTAATATTGTATATATTAATTGATGTGGGTATATTTCTGCACGTGTTTTGCACCCCCTTCCCTATGAACGCTTTTCTCTTCGTTTCGGTCAAGCATTTCTTTGGTGGGAAGCTATTATCAACAAATGCATTTAGTTAAGTTCAGCTACGGTGCATCTCATATATATATTTTTTTGTATTTTCTTTCACTCTGTCTGTCTGTCTGTCTCTGTCTGTCTCTGTCTGTCTATCTCTCTCTCTCTCTCTCTGTCTGTCTATCTCTGTCTCTCTCTCTCTGTCTCTCTGTCTCTCTCTGTTTCTATGTGTGTATCTCTCTCTGTCTCTCTCTCTCCATATCTCTCTTTCTGTAGCTCTGTCTATCTGTCTCTGTGTGTGTGTGTGTGTCTGTGTGTCTGTCTGTCTGTCTGTCTGTCTGTCTGTCTCTCTCTCTCTCTCTCACTGTCTCTCTGTGTCTCTCTGCATGTGTGTGTCTCTCTCTGTCTCTCTGTCTCTGTCTCTCTGTCTCTGTCTCTCTCTGTCTCTCTCTGTCTCTCTCTATGTCTATCTCTGTCTGTCTGTCTATCTGTATGTCTGTCTCTGTCTGTCTCTGTTTGTCTCTGTCTGTCTCTGTTTGTCTCTGTATCTCACTCTCTCTCTCTCTCTCTCTCTCTCTGTCTATCTCTGTCTCTCTGTCTCTGTGTCTCTGTCTCTGTCTCTGTCTCTGTGTATCTCTCTCTCTCTCTCTCTCTCTCTCTCTCTCTCTCTCTGTCTCTGTATGTCTGTCTATGTCTCTCTCTGTCTCTCTGTCTCTCTCTCTGTCTCTCTGTCTCTCTGTCTCTGTCTGTTTGTCTGTCTGTCTCTATCTCTCTCTCTCTATCTGTCTCTCTGTCTCTCTCTGTCTGTCTCTGTCTCTCTCTGTCTGTCTCTCTCTCTCTCTCTCTCTCTCTGTCTCTCTCTGTCTGTCTGTCTGTCTGTCTGTCTGTCTCTCTCTCTGTCTCTCTCTCTGTCTCTCTCTCTCTCTCTCTCTCTCTCTCTCTCTCTCTCTCTCTCTCTCTCTGTCTCTCTCTGTCTCTCTCTGTGTCTCTGTCTCTCTCTCTGTCTCTGTCTCTCTGTCTCTGTCTCTGTCTCTCTCTCTCTCTCTCTCTCTCTCTCTCTCTCTCTCTCTCTCTCTCTCTCTCTCTCTCTCTCTCTCTCTCTCTCTCTCTCTCTCTCTTTGTAGTTAAACAGTGAAAATATTGTTAGTGAGACAATTCATAGGCATTTTACAGTCTTTGAAGGAAATTTGTTTGTGCCTTTTTCAATTTCACATTGTATGTTGTACCGACCTAGCAGACTAAATACTTTATCTGTACGTGTTCTACAGGGCAAATGCTGTGATTTGCAACGTTCTGGATATCTAAAGAAGACATATAATGCAAAAGCTGACACCCGTACAGTGTAGACGAAAATGGTATTGTTTTCATTAGTGAACCCATTGTAATAAGGTTGACATATCAAATGTTGTTTACTGCTAGTAAAGAGAACATAAAGGTCCGTCCTTTTGCTGTTACCAAGATGTATAAAAACGTGAAGTTTGGCAAAGTTCTACATTTGAAGAAATATAAATTTCAACTTGTTACCACTGGTAATTTGGTTGCAATACAATCAGCAAGCAAAGTTACAAAGGGATGTTGCGGCATGGATTAAGCTCGCTGAGGTTTATAGCTATTCTGATAACTGGTCTTATTTATATTGTACTAACAATATAAAGAAAGGAGCATTCCAAAATATAAAAAACAAGGGATTGTCTCTACAGTTTATACTAGATTCTTCATCACAAGAGTTAGTTTTAATCACAGGACTCAGAAAACACAATCATATTCTTCTTCATCAATTCGTCAACAAAATTGACGAGTTGACGAATTGACGAATCTCTTCTGAATGACTCATGGCCATGAGAATTTGAAATAAAGTATAATTTGCATCCAATACGTCCAGATACATTATCTAAAGTAAAGAGATAAAGTTTTCAGATATTTTTTTCGTCAATTTCGTCAACAAAATTGACGAGTTGACGAATTGACGAACTTGAAGAAGCTCTTCTGAATGACTGATCGCCATGAAACATGAAATAGGGCCTAATTTGCATTCAATACATCCAGATACATTATCTAAAGGAAAGAAATAAAGTTTTCAGAAAAAATATTATTTTCGTCAATTTCGTCAACAAAATTGACGAGTTGACGAATTGACGAACTTGAAGAAGCTCTTATGAATGACTGATGGCCATGAATTTTAAAATAGGACCTAATTTGCATTCAATACGTCCAGATACTTATCTTAAGGAAAGAAATAAAGTTTTTAGAAAAATATTTTTTTCGTCAGTTTCGTCAACATTATTGACAAGTTGACGATTTGAAGAAGTTCTTCTGATTGACTAATCGCCATGAAACATGAAAGCGGGCCTATTTTGCATTCAATACGTCCAGATATTTATCTAAAGGAAAGAAATAAAGTTTTTAGAAAATTATTTTTTTCGTCAATTTCGTCAACTTTATTGACAAGTTGACGAATTGACGAATTTGACGAAGCTCTTCTGAATGACTGATGGCCATGAAACATGAAATAGGGCCTAATTTGCATTCAATACGTCCAGATACTTATCTAAAGGAAAGAAATAAAGTTTTTAGAAAATTATTTTTTTCGTCAATTTCGTCAACTTTATTGACAAGTTGACGAATTGACGAACTTGAAGAAGCTCTTCTGATTGACTGATCGCCATGAAACATGAACTAGGGCCTAATTTGCATTCAATACGTCCAGATATTTATCTAAAGGAAAGAAATTAAGTTTTTAGAAAAATATTTTTTTCGTCAATTTCGTCAACTTTATTGACAAGTTGACGAATTGACGAACTTGACCAAGCTCTTCTGAATGACTGATGGCCATGAAACATGAAATGGGGCCTAATTCGCATCCAATACGTGCAGATACATCATCTGAAGGAAAGAAATCAAGTTTTTAGAAACATATTTTTTTCGTCAATTTCGTCAACTAAATTGACGAGTTGACGAACTTGACGAAGCTCTTCTGATTGACTGATCGCCATGAAGCATGAAATGTGGCTTAATTTGCATTTAATACGTCCAGATACATTATCTTAAAGAAAGAAATAAAGTTTTTAGAAAAAATGTCACAGTTCGTCACTCGTCAATTCGTCACTCGTCAACCTAACTTCACGGACCTAAAAAAATGTCACAGTTCGTCACTCGTCAACCTAACTTCACAGACCTTAAAGATTTTCTATATTTTTCAATGCCTGGATGTTTTTAAAGTCGTAGGCCGTAATATTTGTTGTACATTTTACTATTACAGACATAAATTCAGAACTATTGTATGAAATCTACACAAATGAAGACATTTGTCTAACCTTAAAAGAACGTTCAGTAATGAAGAATTACTGTTAAAAAGACAAATCGACGTTATTTTATGGTGATATTATTTTGATACATGGTTGTAAAAAATGACGTGTGCAAAACCAGCTTTTCATTGGTTATCTCACACCCAGTGAGAACAGAAGTAAATAATGAAGTGTCTACGCGGTCGGTATTCGCTTGTCACGTGATCAACAGTTTGAGCTTAGAAAAAGTTTATATTTTAGATAAACATGGATACACATTATTAAATGAATTCTACACAAATCAAGACATCCCTTTGAAATTATTGTTTAAAGGAGAGTTCGGCGTTATTTTATCTCGATATTGACACATTACAGTCTGCTGCAAGTCTAATAGACACTCATTTGTTTTAATAAATAAGACAAAAAAAAAAAAAATGCGAGTCAAAATAAAGAAACTGCAAATACTTAAAACATCGGAATATTTATTTCATTTTAGATGTGTCATAACTTTCAGTTTTTTAAACAAACGCAATTGTAATATGTTCAAGGCCTTTTTTGTTTAATATTTTGTATAATAACTCGTCCTCCCATGTCATTTCCGAAAAGCTTTTAAAAATAGAAATCGCGGGCTCCTGCCCGGCGACTAATCATATCTTACCACGAAAAACAAAAATGGAACAAACTGATATCAAATCCTACCTCATTAATGCAAGTCAAGATTTATAGTCACCACTTGTACGAACTTGTCATCCGGGACACTTAGTGCGTATGAATGTGTTTTAATCCTACACACGAGACAATCGCGTAAAACAGTATGAACTCAAAACGTAGGCCTATTATCATGAGTGAAACACGTAAATTGGCTTGTAATGAATCTTTATGACTAGTTCACGAGTCCGCAAAGATTGAAAAAGATCGAGAGATGAATTGTTTTGGGGTTTAACGCCGTTTTCAACAATTGTTCAGTCATATCACGGTGGTCATTTCACATACTTATACGAAAAAAAAACATAAATGGTTTTTTTCGCTTATGGTAACAGGTGTGAGAATTTTTTTTTTCTTTTTTTTTTTCAATAACCCATGAAGCTTTCTGAAATGAAACTGGAAAAATCCATGGGGGCCGCCATTTTGGATATGTATAAAAAGCAGACGTAAAACACAGATTGAAATTTTTTGTCGGCTTTTTAATCATTTTTTTATTTTAATTGGTATTTTGGGTATGTATAACATGAGCAAAAAAACACGGATTGAAAATTATTGTCGTCTTTTTAATAATTTTTTTTAAAATTGATATTTAAGATCATTAAAGTGCTGTGTTATGTGGGAGTTTGTACGAAAAGTTAAAAATAAATGGAAATCTGTAAGAAATTTGTTTTCCCGTTCATCAAAAAAACGACAGCATTAGCCTTCTACGCCCAAAACTAAATTTTGACTATCGTAGCCAAAGAAGGACGTGACGTCATTTCCGTTACACTTCATCTTGGCGTAAAGTCAATGGAGCGACGTCGTTTCCCGTTAAAAAGTGGTATGAACATGAAAGACCCCAAATTCCTATACATGAGCTATTGACTCACTCATTCAAAGTATAATTATTTATCAAACAATGTGGCAAAAGGATAACTTTCTCATAAGGAGGAATTGTTCTTGTGGCGACAATCTTTTCCTAAATCGTCTGTTGCATAGGCCTCAGAAACCGTCTCTAATAGGGAAAGGGTTTAGCAGAAATGTGACCTGTTACATAATTTGTTCCAGTTATATTGACTGGTTGAAAAAGGCAGTCGCCAGGTGGCATCAGACAAAGGACTGATCTATTTGCTTCTTTACCATAATGCAGGTGATCGATTAAGGATCATCTTGGCCCTCATGTTTTAACCTCGTTCAATATAAATGTATTCCTTGATTTTCTGAAAGTCTTTACTTTTTTATTTTCTGTTCGTAATAATAGACGACAGCAATACAAATTCCAAATATGTTTTGATAATGCAAGAAACCTGACATTATCATTATTATTGTCTAGTCAATAATTACTTATAAATCCTTTTGTATGGCCAAAGTATGCTGTTTAATTTTTGTTTATAATTATCTTGCGTTTTTTTCGTAAATAGGTAGCACCTATAGATATATTAATTTTCGTACAATTCCTCATGTGTTTTCGCACATAAAAATGTGAGTCGCATTTAATTACACAAAGAAACCACGGAAAAATCGTCGAAGTACACCGATCAAAACTTATCCGAAACTAGAGTATATTATCTTTACCCAGGTTTGCACTACACACACTTACCTTTATTGCATGAGGAAGAATGACACATGTACACCTACTCCTAACACGTATGCGCGCGCATAAAATTATAAGTTCCGTTTGATCTATTTTACATCGATGGCGTGTGCATATAATCAAGATCTAACATATGATATCCTTTCACATCTAACGTATGATATCGTATGATATTCCTTCATTAACGGAAAACAAAAATCAAAGCGCTGAAAGCTCTAATGGTATAGGGGCATATGTAAGTTGAAAATATATGGCATAGATACTATCGCCAAACATTGTTGAAACAATAAACAAATACCTTTAAAACAAACCAAACCAAAAATGTGTGAAGCAACCCATACTGCCTGCCAATAACATAATACCGAACACCAACCCTTAATTAAAATATTTCCAGTTCAGAAATCACTAAAGATCCACAGTGTATATTGTAATCATGCTGATAAATTAAAGACAATCGAAAGCATGCTAGAGTTGTGTTTCTTTTTGAACTGCACATCTGTAGCTCTGCGTTCCCAATACACCAAGTCTTAAATTGATACATTGGAGATCTATTGAGACAATAACCGAAGAAATGAAATCATGAGTTTACACCTAAAAAACCAAATCAGATTTGTGTTCAAAATATTGTATCGATCTCCTAATCCCAATCTATACGTGTGACGACTATGAAATGGATCCGCAAAACAGAAACAAAGTTTTGACCAATTAATGCAAACCGTAAGGGTCAGATGGACGGATGGATGAACGCAAAGACGGACAGACAGTCAGTCGCTACGGACAAAGTACACAGCTTGGGGAAGCATTCATTAACGAACAAGGGTTTTGATTGATTGGGGTTTAACGCCGTTTTTAACAATTTCTCAGTTATATCACGGCGGCCAGATCACCTACTCATGCATTTCCTGGTTTCCTCACACCAGTACTCCACACAACAATCTTCCCAAGCAACTGGCTGCTTTTCCACATAGACTTAGCCCATTGGTGGAAGACAAATAATGCATGTCGCATTGACTTTTGTCAATCGTCGGAAAGAAAGTTGACCAAGCCGGGATTCGAACTCACAACCCCTGGATTGACAGCCCGCTTCGCTACCGACTGAGCTACCGGGGCTCGGCTAACAAACAAGGGCATTTCACGCCGGGAACGCATGTGTTGCATGCGAAAGTCATATAATAAGTGAGAACATGGACAGACAAAAATATACAGACTCCAAACGCAGCATGCTAAAGTTATGGTAATGGTGCACTGCAAATCTGTAGGCCATACGTTACCTACAAACCAAGTTTGAAATAGATACAATGGAAATTAATTGAGACAATCGCTGAACTACATAAGGAAAAATGGAGATAACTAAAATAAACAGACCAGAGTTATGTACCTAGTACTTTGCCGTTCTCCTGATTATACGGTATAAGTGTGACTACTTTGAAATAAATCTGCCATACAGTAATAACGTGTTGACCAATACATGCAATCCATGACGGACGGACGAATGCACATTCAGGCAGACAGCCGGATGGACGCCGGATTATACCTCCAAGCTTTACAGACAGAGACAACTCATAAAGTATTGATTACAGAAGACTGGTTCGATGCGTCTTCGAAATGGGACTGTACAAGGTTGATTTACAAACAAAAACATTTAGACTACATTTCTAGTTTATATGTCAACAGATACATCTAGGACTAGATTACACGTTGACGGACTTTGAGTCTTCAATTAACGCAAATGCATATACATCATAAATTTTGTCCCAAAATCGCTAGAAGCGCCTCAATTATGAAATAAATAATGACCTTGCGGTTATAACTCCTGTGTATGTTGACATTTTCGGCCAAATTTCTTTCCGACGTTTGACAAAAGTCAATGCGACATGCGTCATTCGTCTTTCACCAATGGGCTAAGTCTATGTGGAAAAGCAGCCAGTTGCTTGGGAAGATTGGTGTGAGGAAACCAGGAAATGCATGAGTAGGTGAACTGGCCGCCGTGGTATTACTGAGGAAATTTTAAAAAACGGTGTTAACCCCTATCAATCAATGTTGAAATTAAATTATCTCTAATTTGTAGATTCAATTTCTATTTCCTATTTTGAATAGTGATGTAAACATTGTGGAAAAAGACAAACTTACTGATTATCATTCATCTGTTAAGGTGAGTCAAATTTGTCTTAAAGGGGCAAAGGTTAAACTAATAACTGTAGACAAATGTTCGTTATGTAGGTATAGGAAAAAAAAGATTATTGTTCCAAAGCATTGTTAGGAATGTCGCTTGTTGACGCATGTGCAGCAGACGGCTGCAGAATTGTTTATCGTGATCCATTTCCTCTATTTCCACAAAGGTTTCAACTATATATTTTTCCCTTGATGTAAAGCAAAATTGCTCGTTATCATTCATCTTCCACAAAGGTTTCAACTATATATTTTCCCCCTTGATGTAAGGCAAAATTGCTCGTTATCATTCATCTCTAGCATGTTATTCAAAATGTGTCGAGTAAAAGAATGTCCATAGTAAAACGTTCATATATGAAAATAATTAATTTAAAACGTGTATGAAAGCATTGTGTGAAAAGGAGGAATTGCTCATTGTCAGCAATAGCTCCATTTTCAACAATATTTTCAATATTCGAACTGTTATAGTATCACGGAAAGGGTTCAGCATCCATGGGGAGGATGTAACTATTTTCCGCTTACAGACGCATGTGCAGCAGACGACAATCGAAAACATTGTGACAAAAGGAGAAATTGCTTATCGTAGGCAATTTCTACTGTTGCCACGATGGTTTCAACTCCTTTCAATAATTGTATTTACAGTGATTTGCACATTTTTCTATCTATATAAGTCGACTATGGTAAACTAATGGGGTCACAGCACGGTCAACGTTAGCTAACGCCACTGATATTGAGGTCAATCATAGTTCAGAGTGTGTTTCACGCGTTGGAACTATTTTGTCTCATTAATTAATGCAAGCGGATTATTGTTTGTGATTCGGTCGAACCAATGACATCATTGAAAAGGCAGATTATAACCAATCAAAACTCGATTTTGGCGTATGTATACACATGTGGACTGTGGTTGCAGCTTTAATCCGACTTTTCGAAACCAGCATGAGTATGGTATAGTGGCGACACGCCCCTATCCCAAAAACAAGAACAAAAACCGTCCTTTAAGAGCTTGTCAGACCTAGCCGATTTGGCTCGCCGGAGCGTATAGCACAAATTTGGCGATTTTCGGGGATCGTTACCAGTACGGCAGCGCAAGGTATCACATCGCTAAGAACGGTAGTACATCGTCAGAACATCGGCGAAATGATAAGCAACGGCAGGCGACGGTATAACTTTTTGAACATGCTGCAGATTTATATTGTTTTCAAAAACATTTTTATAAATTAAAAATGTAGCCTACCTAGTATCACTTAATGTGGAATCATAAATGTATGTTATTGCGACAATGATATTGTGGTTAATGAAACCGCCATCACTTTCTCGTTTGAAGTGGTATTCGGATAAAATACACGGCAGACCGTAGGGAATAGAATTTTCTGCGTGCTGATATCAATTTCATACATCGGCCATGTCAAATTAGATAACTTAATGCGAATTAAAAGGAAAGTTTCACCAAAACATTTTATCAGTTAAAAGATTATTTCTGATTTATTAAAAATTCGCCAGAGAGATTTTTATTTAAAAGATAAATAATTTAGGACACATGTTCGTCTTCTATTCACCAAAATTTCAAGAATATATATCGAGCCGATTTTTAATAAATTACAATGCTGTTAAACGTCTGTCGCGCTTCGGAACGTACACTGCAGAATTATAGATACTATGTTTTCATAATAATCATCAATTTCAATCTTTTAAGTAAGCTACCCCCTTATAAATGATGGTAGGTTGTATTTATTTGCTTCTCTTTAAAGATTCAAAGTACCTACGATATTGCAATTTTTATAGTAAATACATTAAAAAAAAAAGAATACTGGCATTTTTACAAGATAGCGAGAATGATATGTTCAACACTATCGATATGTCCTATCGTGCATCAGTATACACAATATATGAAACTTTCGTGAATTAATGATTAGTGACGGGTTGATACATATGCATGCAAAGAAAATTGCATTTCGGGTATACAACAGTTACACAGCAAAATATATGTGTCAGTATATGCATGTACGAGGGGGATCTAGTCTGGAGTTCCTTCCCCTTATTAATATGTAAAGGGTCAGGCACAAACCAAATAATGGCGGACGCGATGGAAATATCAGGTAATATCTAAATTTACTATTTTGTTGACCATCGGGATAATAATTCATTTATCTTATTAAAATAAGGTCATAAATTGATTCCATGTTTTCATTTTATGATGCTTTGTTCTGTTTGGAAGGAAATTATTTGTTATCGAGTAGTATAGTTTTCGGTTAGATGAAAATGTATTTGAAATTCGGATACAAAGGATCTTATTAGAAATAAATGTTTTTATCTTTATGGGATGTATATCATTTTTAAAAATGTTCAAATGTTTCCTTTATTATAAGTTTTAGGAGTCCCGATTTAGGCAATATAGGCTCTATTTTGAACAATTTACTATAAAAGATGTAAATGTGTTAAAACTGTTTATTTCATTCCTCAAGTCAAAGACCTAATAAATGTGTTATTAGGTCTTTGCTCAAGTCAAATAATTTCTGAGTTTATATTGTCAATTAGATCCAGATCAGCCTGCAAAGACAATGCTGATCAAGATCTAGATTGTTCACTTCACACATTCCAACATAAAACAAATATGCAGCGGAAGACGACTGAAAACATCTTGAAGATCTCCATAAATGACAGTATAATTACTGTAAAAAGTTGAAAACATTGTGACAAATGGAGAAATTGCTTTTCAAAAGTCGTCTGCTAAAGAGTAAACACAGATGGGCAATCTGATTTGCAATTATAATCAAAGACAAACGTGTATTCATTAAGTGAAGGTGAAACATGTTTTCATTAAGTGAAGGTTTAATCTGTATGGAAAAGTGTTAAAATATGGTTAACTTAACACTTTTTCACATACTGCAAATATGCAGTGGACGACTTTGAAAACAGTTTGGCAAATATCTCTGTAAATGAAAATTTAATAATTGAATAGAGTTGACAACATTGTGACAAAAGGAGAATTATAAGTAATTTCTCCATTTATCACATTGTTTTTAAAGGTTGACGGCTGCATATATGCATCAGAATGTGTCTACAAGTAGGAAAGGGTTAAAAGGAAAGCATTCTATAAATAGCAATATAACAGTCGGTTCCATTTTTTTTTTTTTTTTTTAAATGTATCGTTTTGTTTACAGGGTGACAAAGTCTCCTATGCCCTATCAGAGTACTGCAATTAATACCGTATGACACTACCAGAATTAATGTGCTAACAAGCTAGTGTAAGTAATATATGAACATTGTACATCTTGATCAGACTGTGTAGATGCACAGTATAATCTAAAAAATTAATACTGTTCTCAAAAGCCAACTTGTACAGTTTGTCATGCACAGGCTCATATCATGTATAAAACATGTACAATAAAATGTGTGGCACTCAGAAACATCATATAATTTGAAAAGTTAATGAATAGATTATGGAATTTCAATCTGCCTAAACTAAACACAAATAGAAGGTGAGGAAGGATGGAGTTAATGGTTAAAGCATTTACATGTATCCTGATAATATTAATAATTTCTGACTGTGTACTAAACTAGAGTTATGGCATGTTTTATAGGACATGTGAAACAAGTTTAGATCTAGATCACATATGTGTATTCTGATCATGATCTGTATTGGTGGCTAATATATATATATTTTTTCAAGTTAACAATAAAGATCCTTATTAGGATAAATGGACTAGTTGCCGTAATTCAGAGCCAGATGAGCCTACACACCTGTGTATGACATACATAGTATGCTCATGATCTGCATTGTTCACTTTGTGAACAGAAATAATCTGATAAATCTTTAAACCAAAAGTGCAGATACTGAGCAGATTGCACATTTAGTTATGTCCATGCAGAACGTTATTTAAGTTGTTTCTATTCTTTCACAGCATATGTCTAAGAGGTACGGATGACTGGCAGATCAAATGGTGAAGCTGATGCCATTTTATACTACAAGAAAGCTGACGTTGGGCTTCCTAGTATGAACAAAGATATGAAGGAATATTGTCTTAATAATGATACATGCCGGTGGAGAACAATAAATAGTTACCTTGGTTTTGAAACCGTTAAAACACCACATAACTGCTGTGCACACAACACTTTGGAATTGAATGGGATTTCAATAATTTGGCTATTAAGTAGAATGTATCACTTCACATAGTTAGAAAACATCTGTCTTAAACCTTCCCCTCATTTAGACGCTCCCTGACAACTTTTGAAAACATTGTGACAAAAGATGAAATTGTTCATTATGAGTTATTTCTCTTTTTGCCACAATGTTTTAACTTTCTTCAGTAGTTAAACAAAACTAATTGTAGAAGGGGAAGGGTTAAACAGAATATTTGCTGATTTAGTATTTTAAGCTTATTTAAGCTTAAAAGTAACAGAAAATGTGTTGGTTTTGGTGTAAGATTAAATTTAATTTCAACCAGTGATCTCAGAAACCCTAAACTATATGTTCACCTTCAAGTGGCTACTAGTGAAAATATAGCCTAAGTGTCTTTGATCATGATTGAAAAATTCAATCTTGCACTGAAATAAAAAAAAAATCTATTGTCATGCTTAAATTCAATTTATTGAAAATAATGTGACACCATCATCATCTTTATGTCATTAAATAATTGGACCAGGCATAGCAATGTTGGGTAATTTTTAAAACACACATGGGATCCACCATCAAAAGCAGTGAAATTGTTATAAAATAAACTGATTAAAAAAATACTATTATGATAAGACAGCTACTTAATTTCAAAATTGTTTAAACTCTTAAAATGATACCAGTAATAATATTTTCAAAATTAATTTTGTCCAGAATGTTTTCCAAATTGGTCTGCTGTATATTTCTTGTGTGTGTTTCTTAACCCTTTCCCTGATAAAGACGCTTTCGTGTGCCTCTGCAGCAGACGGCTTTTTTGAAAACATAGTGACAAAAGAAGCATTTTTTCCGGATTTTTCGGAGGTTCTTTTACAAAACTGTGGTCTGGTGCCACAACATATTAGTAGTTTAATCACAAAGATGAAATGTCAAAGTAAACCACACAGGACATGCAAACAAACTTTGTTTTATAATGTATCCGAAATAATTCAACTGTCCGAACACCACTCGTTTTCTAGTTTGTCAAAAACCAACGTCACATCTTCTTACAAAGAGCAATCATCACCCGTTAATATTTATGATAAGTCTATTATAATATGAAAAAGGCAAAGCCTCATCACGAGCACAGCGTCTATTATGGGTCTAACCTGTAGGTATGTGACTACCATGATAAAGGAATCTGTTTCAAGCTGTCGGAACTGAGACAGCTGTTGTACACTATTCCTACTTTATCTCTTGGTGCAAAGTCAAATCTTCAACAATTTTAACATTCAATTCATCACATGAACATAATCAATACAGAAAGGTAAAATAAGTAAATAGTGAAAACAAGTTTTTCCTTCAATTAGGCTTAGTGACATAGTTTCTGGGTTAAAAGCAATGTTCAAAATATCTATTCTGCCAAAGTTTCAACATGCTAACATTAAAAGAACAGCTGTCAGAGTGTTAACAAGATTTTCTTTTAATTTGGTCTAGTGACCTTATGTTTGACCCGACTTGACCAATATTTGAACTTGGTTTAGATATCAATAATCATCAGGCGAACATTCTGACAAAGTTTCAAGATGCTGAATCAAACCTTGAGGTCAAGCTGTTTACAAGCTTTTTCTCAAATGTTTTTCTTTGGAATTCATTGTTGGTTTTATCCAACATGACCTATATTTTAATTTAGATTTCACCAAAACACCAGTTCTGACAAAATTTCAACATGTTAAAATAAAAAATGCAGCATTCAAAATGTCTGAGTGTTAACAAAATGTTACTTCATTTTGGTCTAGTGACCTAGTTTTTGACCCACCATGACCCTTATTCTTACTAGGTCTAGATATTGTCAAGACAAACATTCTGACAAAGCATCAAGCTGCTCAAGGCAAAGTGTAGTTTCTAGACTAACAAGATTTTCCTTCAATTTGCTTAGTTTATGACCCAACATGACCTAGTTTATGACCGAATATATTTAAACTTAGCCTAGATATCATCAAAACAGTTATTCTGAAAACATCTCAACATGCTTAAGTTTAAAATAAGGCATCCAGAGTGTTTTCAATATGTTCCTTCAAATTGACATTGAAACCTAGTTTTTCACCTCACAGGACCCAGTCTATAACTTGGCCAAGATTTGATGGAGATGATTATCTGATAAACTTTCATTCATATTGGATGTTGTAAAATGTTGCCTGTAGATTGTTCACAAGGCAATTGTTGATGGCGTGTGACCAAAGGACATCAGACAAAACCTGATCATAAAAAGCACAAACTGTGCAATAAAAAAACAGGACTTCCTTTATATACTACATTTAATTAGATAAAACAAGCTTGATATGATTTTGATAAACTTATCCATTAAAAAAGATTACCTTGTATGAATCCATTAGTAATAAAGGTAATCAGCTGAAGTTCCTCTCCTGTCCTCCTCATAACGGCTGTAATTCCATCAGTAAATGGGTTTCTCTCAATATATTCCCTTGTTTGATGTTGATGCAGGAAGTTATATCCCACAGTCAAAGATGCATGCAATTTTCATTGTTTTGACAGGCACCAATGACCAATGGGTATATCACTAACTGCCTATATGAACTTCTTCTCCCATTATCGCCATAACAGCTGTGATTCCATGATTGTACAGGTTGATCTCAATCCATTTACTGTTTTGATGTGTATGCAGGAAAGAATATTACCCCACAGTCAAAGATGCATGATATTTTCATTGTATAGACAGGTACCAATGACCAAGGGGTATATCACTAACTGCTTATATGAATTTCCTCTCCAGTAATCGCAATCAGAACTGTTATTCCATGATTGTATGGGACGTTCTAAATCCATTCTGTTTTAAAATAAAACTTGATGCAGTTATAATAAATGACATCAGACAATAACTGCAAAGTCAATAGTCGACAAAACGGCCGCCACTCATCGATTCACCTTTTTCTATCTCAAAATCACGGAAACCACTAACAATATTACAACTGTAAATTGTGTTTATGAAATTGAACACAAAATTGTTCCGTAATGGGTCAGTAACAGACCAAATAACTGATTTATTCATCAACCACCTTTCATAAGCAAAACAAATTGATATTGTTTCATTTCATTATTATAGTGGGTTTAATACTAGGAATTTTAAAAATACTGGGACCAAATAACTAATATTATATAAAACGAAATGATAAATTAAAGAATGAGATTACAAACACTATTTATACCTTTTTCCTTTTAAATAGCCTAATATTTAAAAAATAGACCAGAATTGAAAACAATATACATGTATATTAGTTATGTCAAAAAGCCAAGCTTTGGGTTCTGCAACCAGTTTTGTTTTAGACCAGTTTGTACCCCTGTGCAGTCTTATCTAGATTATTCCTTTAAACCAGTGACTTTAAACTTATCTTTTTTACATCAATTGTGAAACAAGCTTTAATCTTATATTAATCACGCACAATGTTCTGGAGATACAACCAGTTCTCGCCCAATTTGTGCGGAAAATCCCAATCTTCACTGAATTCTGATTCAGGTATTTGGGGCATTTTTTTAAGAATTAGGTAGACTGAGGATTCCGGTGTATTTTGGTATTTTTATACATTTTTCATTTGAGTATATTTGGGCAAAGATGCTTCTATAATTTTTTGAAAAGGGGCCAATTCCCCACTTGTGTTCAGAAAAAGTAGCCATTGAGGGGTTTATACAGATATTGTTGACAATCAAAGATGAATCAACATTTTAATTGACATAGGATTATTATAATTACTGATGATACAGATGTAACTTACATTTGTGTTTATCTTATGAAGATGACATTTGACCTTACAGCATATGATGTTTGAAAGCATTGTGAAAAAAGGTCAAATTGTTGACAATATGCAATTATACTTCTCACAATGCTTTTGAATTAAAATCAATTGTGCATTTTCTAATATACTTACTTGAATGATGTTTAGCTGCAGGATGGATTCTTTTAAAGCATCACAGTGGTCCTGACGGCTTCCAGAATTCTCAACCCCAATTTCCTAAGAATAGTCGACCCCAATTTAGACCCCAGTTTATATAGGTGTGAATGGATAATGGTTCTTTTGTTGCATAATCACTACATTTAGATAATGATTAATGTAATAATGATGTATGTTTCAACATTGTTATAAATTATCCTATATCATGGTTTTCAAAGTATTCTTAAGATTTGAAGTATTGTTTGATAGAGGACATTTCCTCCTTTTCTCACAATCTTCCTTATTCATTAATATAACTATACCTTAGCCAGAAGTCAACCTGTCATGTACATATTCTCCTTTTCTCACCAAATGTTTTCAAAGTCGTCCGCAGCAGATTAACTATTTAGAACACATCGAGATCATTTAAATAATCAATCAACAGGTAAGTAAGTATCAAGAATCAGTATTTTGTTTTATAAATGACACCTGTGTGTTAAACCATCCATTCACACCTATATAATCCGATAATGGGGTCGAGATTTCTGGCTACCGTCCGGACATGCAATGTGCCTTGTTAAGATTCATTTTTGATTATCACATCCATTTATCAATTGTAAAAACATTTTTTAAAATTTTGTTAAGGACACACAGCACAAGGCATGCCTATATAAATCCGTCTCGGCCACGGATATGTGTCTCCAGTCAAGGCTTTTAGAAAACTTGTTCAAACTTCCTTTTTTGGACACCCGATATGTCTCTTGAATACACTGGGGACGTTTCTTCTTGGGTTCTTTTCGCCTAAAAAGCTGTTAGTTTTACCTCATTAGTCTTAAATATTCCGTCCACATTGCAAATGTGTTCACCACTAAAAAATGAAGTGGATGCCATGCAGTAGACACGTAAGATATTACGTCATTAAATGTGTAAACAATCTGCACTCGAGAACACTTCTAAAAATAGATTTACTTTCTTATACATGTGCTATTTTTGTGACATTTATGCATAGGGACCTGAACATTGTTCTGGTGTATTTGGGCAGAGACATAAAATACATGTCTCTGATTTGTGTCACAGGGTGTATGTTCAACCAATTTTTGCATCGATCTTTGACCGTCCAAAGGAGTTTTGTCAGAAGGACTGACGACTTTAGTAGGTCTGTGAAGCATTGTCATTGATCTAGTGAAACAAATTTACCACGAAGAGCATCTTGGATCAGACAGTTATTCCATCGCAAGGAACATCCGTCAATGAATGCAAAACATTCAAATTTACAATACAGCTAGATCTTATATCTTTACCTACAAGAACGCCAAAATGATATTGTCTGTGTTAATATATGTTACGAAAACGAGAGAGATAAAAATTCTTACCTAAAACAAGGGAATCGTAGCCGATAGGTTCTGGTTATCAGCCTTTACTGTAAACAAAAAAGTTATTGTCGATATCTCGGGAACCAGCTTGATTTTGACAGATGTGACGTCGGCCGGATATGAATAAATGTCGGCCATGGTTCCCTGCTTTGTTCTATGTAATTTCATTTGGATTTCATGAGCTGGGCCGTAGTATCTTTGCACCCAACTTTTTTCCATACTGAATATAGGAAATTTCCCCTTATTAAGGTTAAACCTGCTCGTTATTAATGACTAAAGGAATAAAACGATTGTATCCAGATGGTCAGATTATTAAAATAATTACATTCAAATTGTACATCGGAGGTATATCATCGCAGGCCGCCATTCATTCGGTTGTGCCAGACTTACTATCATAGGAAGTCGGGAACCAGACTAGGAGGGATCCAGAAGTAATAGGAATTTAGTTATAACTTCGACACAAATCAAACGTGTAGAAAATAATCCTTAATTTTCAAAAGTCCACATTTCTCTTACATACATGACAACTATTTGAATAATCGGTTGACAAATAACATTTCTGGGAGATTATGAAAATTGTGAGTACAATGGGGACAGGCCACGGTAGTAACGTCACTCTGACGTCGCCGTTTGGAGGGAAACGAGTAGGTTTGAAACGTGAATAAATATTTTAACAACATTTATATCAACTCAAATTGAAGGAAAATCTTGTCACTGTAGAAGCCGCATTTTTTAAAATTTGGTCAGAATGTTTATTTTAATGATATCTAGGCCAAGTTCGAATATGGGTCATGCCGGGTTAAAAACTAGGTCACAAGGCCAAATTGAAGGAAAATCTTGTTAATACTCTGGAGGCCGCACTTTTTCCTTCAGCAGCTTGAAACTTTGTCAGAATGTTTGAATTGATAATATCTAGTCCATGTTCAAATATGGGTCATATCAATTAAACAAAAATAGGTCACTAGGCCAAATGAAGGACAATCTCGATAACACTCTGGAGGTTGCATTTTGAATCTTTGTCAGAATAATTGTTTTGATGAGTTTTGCATTGTTCAAACACTTTCTCCCAGTCTAGATCATGGTTTAGAGAATTATTTCTACTTAATTGATGGAAGTTGATTTAACATTGACATATTTCTCAATATAATAAGGCAGAAACTTCAAAATATTCTGCCTAAACCTGCTGTCAAATTTTCCTTTGATTCTTCACGTGTTAAATGTGTATACTTGTGAGCTCTTGCACTCAGGTGAGCGATATAGTGCCAACAAGGTCCTCCTGTTTTCAAATTGGCAGTTTCATAATATTTACTATTTTTGATATGATCTTTCAACTTATTTACAATGAATACATAAACATAAGCTGCAATTATTATTTCCTTTCTCAGTTTCCCTACTTCTCCAGGCCATCAGCACTTCAGTGCTTTGATTTTACATAGCATTCATATTGGTGTAGCGAAATAAATAGAAAGCTAGTTATTTGATTTACCAATGATATTGTGTTATCGTAGAAAAAGAGTACTACGTGAAATATTTAAATGGCTCAGAAATTACATTCAGTTACAACTAGTTCGCACTGAGCTATCTATATGAGATTATATTTTGTTTGCATCACTATAACCATTATGCCTTTTGTTGGTACCTGCATTGTTCAAGTTTAACGCTTACATAAACGTGTGTCTTTGTTTGATATATTGCACGGCATTTAATAAGCACTGTCCAGTGTTTACTAACAAATGCACTGCAAGTCTCTTATATGTTTTACCTCTTAATCACCCCAGACCCTGCCAGGTTACATATCCTGCACTGTACTTCAGTCTCCTGCAAGGTTACATATACGATTCTGGTTTTAAACGTGCTGAACTCCAGATTATAGATGCATGTAGTAAAGAACACTGTTTTAAACAGTTCAAAAGTTGTCTTGAATTATTAGAATCATTATTCTTGGATAAAAATAGATTAATAGTTTCACTTTTCAGTACATCTAAATATTGATCGTTTATGCTTCATTTTTACTAGGTAAGAGACATACCAAGAAAGCCAATTCCGGGTCAAATTTGGAAAAAAATGTTTAGTATTCGAGAATGATACAGTATTTTGACAATTTGATTATCAAGTCATATTTCCCATTAGCTTGACTAGTTTCACTTCGATTTAGGACGTTGTCATTTCAAGAACGGATGTCGTAATCGAAACACATGACTGCATCCATTCCCGCGAAAGCAAAATCTCAATATTTTTATTTACCTGTCACAGCGTAAATTGCTGATTGTAGCCATAATTTCAGTAATACAGTTATGTATTGCACATACATATATATGTTATTTACTACTGAACAAGATATACATCTTTTATTGACCTGTCGAAGTTGTTTATGCCAAACAAGCGGATAAATTTGACCTAGTTCACATACGACACTTTCGGGTCAGCCAAAAGGAATTATCAATTTATTAGTAAAACTATTTTGGGAACTTTTTAAGAATAATTTAAAGCTTATGGTGATAAATCAATGTTAACATTTTTTTATTAAAATTTACATTTTTTGTCAAATATGACTTATTAGTTGGTTGAAAAATTCATCAGTTTTCGTGCATGAAAGTGTGTACTGTAAATTTAGCCCCATCACTGTTCTGTTTTCGCGGCAATAGGTTATTGCAAGTGATATATTTTAGTTCTTTTTTAATAAAAATGTGAAATGAATATCTTGTTATTAAAAAACAGCTGTTTGAGGTTACCCCTGATAAAAGAAATAAACATTTGTCACGTGACCCGGAAATGGCAAGTTCGACCCGAAACTGTCAAATTTACAGCTTGCAATTGCAGACACTAAAGAAACATTTTAACAAATTTGTATAATTGTTGAATTATATCATCGTGGGGAGGAAGTATTTGTTTAACATTTTATGTAGTTTTGTTTCTCTCAACTTTCTTTTCAAAGATACAAGATTCGTTAATTTGGTTACTGACCCGGAACTGTTGAGTTCACTGTATATTCTACTTACTTTGTTGTCACTAAAAGCAATATTTTTAGAAGTTTCAACATTTCAAAAATGTGATCTCCATCAGTGGTTCAGCACCTTTAAATGCACTTCATTAATTTCTTCATGTGGAACAAAACATCGCGGGTTCTTCGAAGCCCTGCATCAAACATTCGTCTTGTTGACGCCGCGTGGAAGCGCGGCGTCATTCCACGCGGCCGCGGCGTCAGTATGGGATAGGTTTTAAGTTTGTACCATGGGGTGACGTAATCGAAAAGGGAGTAACCAACACATATTATTGTAAAGAAAAACTCTGTAATATGTTTAAAAAAACAGCCTTTATGATTGAATAAATTGTATTAACTGATTTAAGAAACAACAAGATACAAAATATGTACATCTTTTACCGTTTTTACAAAATTTAGACACATTTAAATTGTGTTTAATAACTGTTCCCCAACTAACTAGGCTAAGCTATTTTTATGAGTTAATTTACGGAGTTCATTAGGCTACGCTATTTTAATTGTTTGGTTTACTGCTCTTAAGAGCTCAGAAAAAAGATTCGGGTGATGTTTTTTCCTATTTATTTCTGTTGTATTACTAAACTTAAAACGTTCCTCCCCATACAGTTGTTCATTCAGACCAATGTATTCTTGCTATATGTTGACTATACATGAGAACGTTTTCTTTTAATTTCATAAATGATTAGTTTTGATATTAAATATCTTTAAACTTGTTAGAATTATTTGTATTTTGTGTTTATATACTCTCGTTTTTTGTTATCATACTTCTGCTCAACTTGAAGGAGAATAGACTTCCCTCTCTCCTTCCAAACGGTTAACCAAATGGTTTGAAGACTTAACTTGTCATTTCACGACTAAACTTTACATGCTGAATATCACATAGATCGTAGCATATAAAGTGTATAATCCCTACGCCAAAATGGACTCTTTTCGTTCTTGATAACATTTTACTATAGACTATGGTATCCAGGTGAGCAATAAAGGAACATCTTGGACTTCTTGTTTAAGATAAAGGTACATTTGGCCTTCTTGTTCAAAATATTTACATCCTGTTCGTTTGCACAGGTTATTTAAATGTATTGAACTGCATCTGCTTCCCTTTAAGTCATGCTTTAAAATCATGCGCGGCGTCTTTGATGTTAAGCATAAAAATTCGTCTTGTGCTTTATCTGACATACTATCGGTACATTTTGCCTTTTCAGAATGGGAATTAAAATAAGTATTTAAAATCTTGTTTTCCAATCCAAAATGTATCCGCTTGTTATGTACATGTATCATCTTTATGTTAATATTGCAACACATATTAATTTAACATTGTTTAAACTAAACTTAATCATTTTATTGAAACGCTGCGGAAGGCGTATGGGAAGTATTTCCAGAAACTTAACTCTTTCAGCGCCGAATTGTTTAAAGTAGACTCTTCCATGTTCAAAATTGTCCATTTCTCAATTTATGAAAGTTTTGGAATATTTTGGTAACTAAAAGGCAAACAATGCTGATTTCAGGTGAGACAGCTCGTTACGAGCTGACTCACCTGAATCTGTATTGTTTGCAAAAACCTCAATATTGCCTGTGGCGCTGAAAGAGTTATAAAAGAGAATGGGAAAGAATATCAGATTTGGCTAGCAAGGACGTCTTTGCACAGTCGCTTCAATGAAACAGAAAGTATTTTAGTAGAGAGAGAGAGAGAGAGAGAGAGAGAGAGAGAGAGAGAGAGAGAGAGAGAGAGAGAGAGAGAGAGAGAGAGAGAGAGAGAGAGAGAGAGAGAGAGAGAGAGAGAGAGAGAGAGAGACACACACACACAGAAAAAAAAGAGAGAAAAAAAAGAGACAGACAGACAGACAAACATAGAGAGACAGACAGACATACAGATAGAGAGAGACACACATAGAGAGAAAGAAAGACAGAGACAGAGACAGAAAGAGACGGACAAAGAAAGAGAGAGGAGTGAGAGAGAGAGGAGTGAGCGAGAGAGGGGAGAGAGAGAAGAGAGAGAGAGAGAGAGAGAGGGAGAGGGAGGGAGGGAGACAGACAGAGAGAGACAGAGAGAGACAGAGAAAAAAAAGAGACAGACAGACAGACAAACATAGAGAGACAGACAGACATACAGACAGACAGACAGAGACACGCATAGAGAGAAAGAGAGACAGAGACAGAGAGAGAAAGAGGAGAGAGGGGTGGGAAGAGAGAGAGAGGGGGAGAGAGAGAGAGAGAGAGAGAGAGAGAGAGAGAGAGAGAGAGAGAGAGAGAGAGAGAGAGAGAGAGAGAGAGAGAGAGAGAGAGAGGACACAACACCTTTATATCGATGGAAAGAAGGTTACATTTTTCGGATATTAAAAGTTTTTTATGCGTGATAAAAATTAAATTGGAGATTCACAGGTCCCACGACTTATGCCAAAGATGCCAAAGATGCGCACGTGCACGCTCATCAGACTCGGTGGTCTGAAACAGGATACCCGATTAAATATCCCTCTTGTGTATTAAGAGATGCAGCAAAACACGTTTCGAGAGTTTTTAAACGACATGATTATTGAGGCGAGATATTTCTCACTATCGATATCATTATTGCACTCTGTTAGCGATTAAGTGCAGTGGGGTATAAACTTATGTGTACACCGGTTGGTAGTCAGTAGCGACACGACGCTTATTGAATTAGCGAGCGGGGGTATATTATCGTGTTTTATTACATTGTCTTTTATCGTGTAGAACAAGGGTTTAAAAAAAACACTATCTCGCCAAAATGGAGGATACTCAAGATACGCAGGTAAGTTTAGATTCATATTTTATCGTTTTCATATAAAATGTTTTAATTCGTAACCAGATTAAATTTCGCCACAAACGCGCTATGCAGCAGACGCACTTTGTAATGTAGGCCCTATATTCAATGCTCCCAGCAGACAATATATTCTCATTCCTCAATGTTTTTAAAAAAACATCCGACATTGTTTTGGTTTTATAATATGTAGCTACAATGTTTGAACTAAATCAGATATAGATAATATAACATTATTTACTATTCTAATATATAGATTTCTAATCGTAACATATTCTAGCCTAAAACTAGATGAATCCTTTCCTATGTATAGACGCATTTTGACCCATTTATATTAAACAGCTTTTGAAAACAATGTGGTAAAAGTAGAACTTTCTCAAAAGAAACAGTTTCTCCTTAAGCCCAATGTTTTAAACTCTGTTAAATATTATACTTTCATTTATAGAGATTTCCCATTTTTTGCCTAGATGTTAAATTTGTTGTATAGGGAAAAGGGTTCAAGGTTTTGTGTAATTTTCCTTATTTCGGATTGAGACAATGTCAATTAGGACATTCAATTTTGTAACACGTTTACAACATGTTTTATAATCACATAAATAATGCTATCAAATAATGCTATCTACAGTCACAATAGAAAGAATTCTATGCGATCCTGCTGTGTAACTATAAAACTCTTTTGTGTATGAAGTATTGAACAAAAAATTAAGTCCTTTTAATTCCTTCCAATGTATAGATCTACATGTATTGTAATACGATATATAATCCCTTTACCCAGATTAAATTGATCGGTGGATTTGTTTTGTATATATATATATATCAGGTATTACTAACTAACAGTATTGCATTACAGCCAAAAAACATCCGTTGAAACATTTAATCTACACTTGTGGGTCTATTCTAAATTGGCATGAGATCATCTTCCTAATTTGGTTTAATAATTTGAAAACAATTTAACCCTTTCCCTCATATAGACCAGGGACCGTGTATGTATATATTGTCCCTGTATAGACACTTTCTGACACCTCTGCAGCAGACGGGCTTTTTGAAAACATAGCAAAATATGTTCAAAGTCGTCTGCTGCAGAATTATCGTATGAATGGAAGAGGTTAATGCTTTTTCCATATACAGATGCTTTCTCAATGCACCTTGGCAGCAGAAAACTTTTTAAAACAGTGTGAAAAAAGGAGACATTGCTCAAAACAAGCAATTTCATACCTTTTTTCCACAATGTTTTCAACTTTTTCCAGTATTTATTCTATCATTTACAGAGATTTTCTACATATGTTTTCTACAGCAGATTTGTTTTGTATTGGAAATGGTGAAACATCAAGACACAATTAGCAGCTAACCTTTTCCCATCTGCAGAAACATTGTGGCAAAATGAGAAATTGCTTATACTCAGACCTATTGATCTGTCTGTCTGACTCTCTATATATGTTTTTCTTTCCATGTCTGTCTGTCTCTCTTATTTTACCTGTTCTTTTCTCTCTATCTCATTTTTCTATTTTTCTCTCTTTTTAAAAAAGGGAGGAATCCGCTGTGGTCGAGTGGTTAGCGTCGGGGATTTCGAAACGGGTTGTCCCGTGTTCAATTTCCCAGTCGCGGCCACTACGGTCATGGTGGAGTGCCCTTGGGCAAGGCACATTTCTAGCCTAGTACTGGTTTGTTTACCCAGGGATCATGAATAAGTGAACTGTTGCCGTGATATAACTGAAATAATGTTGAAAGCGGCGTAAAACCCCAATAAATAAATAAATAAATTTAAAAAAGGGAAACAGAGACAATTATTAAGAATCATTCTGTCTATTCATGATTACCCATATTTTAGTGCAATCTTCTGTACATACCACATATTGATGACATAATATATAGTGTTTGTGGATCTCTAGGCGTAATGGCCGTCTGAGAGATTTAAATTACGGGTTTCATGTTTCTAACTTCATGTTTTCTAACCATGGATGGTATCAGTAAATTAGTTCAATACAAATTATATTTGTATTAACCCTTTTCTGTTATCACAGCTTAACCCTTTCCCTCATATAGACGCTTTCTGATGCCTCTTCAGCAGACGGCTTTTTGAAAACATTGTGACAAAAGAAGAAATTGCTCAAAATGAGCAATTTCTCCTTTTGTTACAATGTTTTCAACTTTTAGTCATGGGTTATCCATTTGATTATAGTGATTTTCTATTTTTTGACAAAATTATGTTCAAAGTTTTCAGCTGCAGAATTGTCATATGAGGGAAAGGGTTAACCCTTTTCTGTTATCACAGCTTTATGTCATTTAATTGAAATTTACCCCTGCAGACAAATGGGAAATATTGATGAGATGATAATTAGGGAACAATATCAAATTGATTGTTTGCTACTTTTTCTCAACTAATCCTTATCCATTCTGAAATACTGTGATACACATACTTTCATATTCAATTCACAGACTAGTAAATATAGTAAATATATGTGAACAAATATTGTTGGAAATTGAATTTTAATTAAAATTGTGCTAGTTCTTTTATCATTTATGTTTTTAACCCTTGCCCACATACTACATTTCTGCAGCAGACGACTTTGAAAATATTTTGTAAAAAAATGGGAAATCTCTATAATTGAATGGATAACCTATGACTAAAAGTGGAAAACATTGTGGCAAAAGGAGAAATTGCTCGTTTTGAGCAATTTCTTCTTTTGTCACTATTTTTTGAAAAAGCTGTCTGCTGCAGAGGTGTCACAAAGCATCTATATGAGGGAAAGGGTTAACCCTTGCCCACATACAACATTTCTGCAGCAGACGAATTTGAACAAATTTTGTCAAAAAATAGAAAATCTCTATAATTGAATGGATAACCTAAAAGTGGAAAATATTATGTCAACAGGAGAAATTGCGAGTTTTGAGCAATTTCTTCTTTTGTCACTATGTTTTCAAAAAGCCGTCTGCTGCAGAGGCGTTAGGAAGTGTCTATATGAGGGAAACGGTTAATAAATATCATTCCATTGAAATGTACCCCTGCAGACAATAGGGAATTATTGACGAGATAATAATTAGGGAACAAATCAAATTGATTGTTTGCTACTTTTTCTCAACTAATCCTAATCCATTCTGAAATACTCTGAATCACATACTTTCATTTTCAATTGACTATTATAGTATTTATTAATATAGTAAATATATGTGAAAAAATATTGTTGACATTTAATTTTAATTAAAATCGTGCTAGTTCTTTTGCCATATATTTTATTCATAATCCAAATATAGTACTAAAATTAAGCAAGAGTTCTTATATATGTTCTATGCAAAGTTGAAACAATGTTTTATTTAAAAAAATTCCCACTTTCGCAGCAGATGACTATGAAAAAAGCTAGGCAAAACATTATGATATCTCTATTAATTAACCCTTTCCTACATAGAGACACTTTCTGACGCCTCTTCAGCATATAATATATTGTGACAAAAGGCGATATTGTGCAAAATAGGTAATTTCTCTTTTTGCCATTATGTTTTCAACTCTTTTCAATATTTGTACTTTGAGTTTTTCCAAAGTTTTGCTTAGATGATTTCATATTTGTTGTATGTGAGAAAGGATTTATGAAAGTGTTATTATTAAAAATGAATTGAAAACATTTTCGCAAAAAAAATGGTGCATGGATTCCTGGACCGATTTAGTTACTAGTTTTAAGATTGAAACCGGTCCGCCGAGTTCAATATCGGTTTAAACCGCGATTTATCGGTTTTGCGGAGCTCTGATGGATTGGATTTTCACCTCATGAGGTCCAACTTGACTGCATAACTTTTATCAACTCCCCCCCCTATTAACTTTCTGTCAATTTAAATTGAATTCATCTTCAAATGATTTATTTATTTATTGGGGTTTTACGCCGCTTTCAACAATATTTCAGTTATATCACGGCGACAGTTCACTTATTCATGATCCCTGGGTAAACAAACCGGTACTAGGCTAGAAAATGTGCCTTGCTCAAGGGCACTCCACCATGACCGTAGTGCATCTTCAAATGAAAGTATTATATTGAAAAACAGCTAAAAAGAAAAAACTGGGGAAATTAAAGCATTACGATTTATATTTACTTTATAAATTGTTTTAACCCTTTCCCTCATATAGATGCTTTCTGATGCCTCGATCTGCAGCAGACGTCTTTTTGAAAACATATAATATATATAGTAACAAAAAAAAAAGAAATTGCTCAAGCAATTTCTCTTTTGTCACAATGTTAAATTACCACTTTTAGTCATAGGTTATCCATTTAATTATAGAGATTTTCTATTTTTTGACAAAATATGTTCAAAGTCGTCTGCTGCAGAATTGTCATATGAGGGGTTAACCCTAATTTGTAGCAGACATCTTTGAAAACATTTGGGTAAAAATATGGAAAATCTCAATAACCCACGGCCGACTTTAAAATCATATAGGTAAAAATAGAAAAAAATCTCTTTGAAATAAATGATATTCTCTTAAATAGAGTTGAAAACATTGTGGAAAAAGGAGACATTACTCAATATGTGATATCAAATGTTTTCAAAAGTCGTCAGTTGCCGAGGCAGCAGCAATTGCTCAATATTAGAAATTTCTATTTTGCCACAATGTTTCTGAAGATGCATCATAATGTGTCAGTTCATGCAGCACAGATGCCCGAAAAGTTGTAAGTGTCAGGTAAAGGCAGAGGTCCAGATAAGGAGGGGTATTCGGCTCTTTTCCCCACAATTTCTCGCTTATTATAACAGCAAACCCTATGTTGTGGGTGCTCAAAAGAATCGTCTCACTGAGACGATTCTTTTGAGTACCCACGACATAGGGTTAGAGGGTTAAATAAAGATTTTAGAACATGTAAAGGGTCACTTAATACAATAAAAGAACATTTGAAATCTTATGTAAATATTTATATTTCAATTGATCAAACTAAAGCTTCCTGCTACCTCAATATATATATAGAACCCACTCTTTATTTTTAACCCTTTCCCTCATACGACAATTCTGCAGCAGACGACTTTGCACATATTTTGTCAAAAAACAGAAAATCTTTATAATTGTATGGATAACCTATGACTAAAATGTGAAAATATTGTGGCAAAAGGAGAAATTGCTCGTTTTGAGCGATTTCTTCTTTTGTCACTATGTTTTCAAAATGCCGTTTGGTGCAGGGGCATCAGAAAGCGCCTATGTGAGGGAAAAGGTTAATAAATGTTTGTACTTGATCATTTTTGATATTGAAATTCTTTAAATTTCGCAGTCAAATTCTATTTTTGTCCTTCAGCCATATTTAATATGTGAAGACTTTTAAAATTTGCAGTCCTGATTTGATCTTTTTTAAAATGCCTGAGATCAATGAGAAAATTTGTCGTTTGGACGCTGCAGAGCCCCTGTAGCTCAGTCGTAACCGACATCGGCTGTCAATCCTGGAGTTGTCAGTTCAAAACCCTACTTGGGCACCATTTCTTTTGACGTTTGACAAAAGTCACTGTGATGCGCGTCATTTGTCTTCTACCAATGGGCTATAACAGTCTGTGAGAAAGAGCAGCCATTGTGTGGAGAACTGGTGTGAGATAACCAGGAAACACATGAGTAGGTGAACTGTCTACTGTGATAATAGGACTGAAAAAGTGATGAAAACGGCATTAAACCCCAATCAATCAATCAATCAATCAATGAATGTTGTTTTGTCCTAGTCTTTTCTCTATGAAGTGTAACTCCATGTCTTGTACGGATAAAAGTACCCACTTACAGAGGCATTTTTTCATTTTGCAGTAGAAGTCTTTTGAATTATAATAAGCAATTTCTCCTACGCCACAATGACTTCAACTTGAAACAATACTTATACATTCATTTATACATTATGCCAAAATCTCCTAAAATCTCCCAGAAAAGTTAGAGGTACACAGTCATATACCATATACCTGTCAGAAAAAACATCTTGGCTATTTAACCCTTTCCCTCATACGACAATTCTGCAGCAGACGACTTTGAACATATTTTGTCAAAAAATGGAAAATCTCTTTAATTGAATGGATAACCTATGACTAAAAGTGGAAAACATTGTGTCAAAAGGAGAAATTGCTCGTTTTGAGCAATTTCTTCTTTTGTCACTATGTTTTCAAAAAGACGTCTGCTGCAGAGGCGTCAGAAAGCGCTTATATGAGGGAAAGGGTTAATCGCTCTTTCAAGAAATGGTTTTAATGACCCATGGGTAATTGATGCTGGCTTAATAGCCTAAAAGCTAACTGGTTATCGTCCTCAGATTTGAGGAAATTTCTGGCATAATGTTGAAGACTGTTACATAGAGATTTTGAATATTTTGTGGAAGGCAGTCGTGCAGAGTTGAGCAACAGCTGCTCATTTTAACCCTTTCCCTCATATAGACGCTTTCTGACGCCTCTGCAGCAGAAGGCCTTTTGAAAACATAGTGACAAAAGAAGAAATTGCTCAAAAATGAGCAATTTCTCCTTTTGTCACAATGTATTTCACTTTTAGTCATAGGTTATCCATTCAATTATAGAATTTTCTATTTGTCCGGCTCGGCCAACTTTCTTTCCGATGATTGACAAAAGTCAATGCGACATGCGTCATTCGTCTTCCACCAATGGGCTAAGTCTATGTGGAAAAGCAGCCAGTTACTTGGGAAGATTGTTGTGTGGAGTACTGGTGTGAGAAAACCAGGAAAGGCATGAGTAAGTGAACTAGCCGCCGTGATATAACTGAGAAATTGTTAAAAACGGCGTTAAACCCCAATTAATCAATCAATCAATATCTTTTGTCCAGTGTTTCTGAAGTCAACTGCTGCACATTGTTTTGTATGTGGAAAAAGGGTTAAAACATATATATATTCATAAATATTGATAAATGGCCAAAATTGAAGGGGCTTTTTATCCCGGTTTTTAATATGGGTGTAAAATCCAGCCAATAGAACTTTGACAATGACATAGAAATGACATATATAGATTTGTATTATACTTCTACAATACATCATATACAACCTTCAAATAAGAAAACCTGTTATACCCGTGACTACCATTTGTCCATAAATAAGAATTTTCTCACACAATATATTCTTCAACAAATCTACAGCAGATGACTTTTAACCCTTTCCCACATACAACAAATCTGCAGCAGACGACTTTAATAAAATCTCAACAATAATATGTAAAATCTCCCTAAATGAAGATTGATTGATTGATTGATTGGGGTTTAACGCTGTTTTAAACAATTTTCATGCATTTCCTGGTTTTCTCACACTAGTACTCCACACAACAATCTTCCCAAGCAACTGGCTGCTTTCCCACATAGACTTAGCCCATTGGTGGAAGACGAATGACGCATGTCGCATTGACTTTTGTCAATCGTCGGAAATAAAGTTGGCCGAGCCGGGATTCGAACTTACAACCCCTGAATTGACAGCCCGCGTCGCTACCGACTGAGCTACCGGGGCTCGGCCCTAAATGAAGACATACTTATTGAATAGGATTGAAAACATTGTGTCAAAAGGAGAAATTGCTCGTTTTGAGCAATTATTCTTCTTTTGTCACTATGTTTTTCAAAAAGCCGTTTGCTGCAGAGGCATCAAAAAGCGTCTTTATGAGGGAAAGGGATAGAAATGTCTTGGGTTGTTGGAGGGGGCTTGCCAGAGGCAAAATAGAAAATAAAAGTATTCAATAGAATAAAAAAAATGTCCTACGTAATTACCACAAACTTGTCAAAAATCGTCTCCTAAAGATGCGTCAAAATGTGTCTGCAAGTGGAAAAGGGTTTAAACCCTTACTTGCTATAAAGAGATTTTCCAGTTTAGTGCCTTGCCATTATCAAAGGTGTCTGCTGCCTTTTAACCATTTCCCTAATACGACAATTCTGCAGCAGACGACTTTGAACATATTTTGTCAAAAAATAGAAAATCTCTATAATTGAATGGGTAACCTATGACTAAAAGTGGAAAACATTGTGGCAAAAGGAGAAATTGCATTCTGAGCAATTCTTTCTTTTGTCACTATGTTTTCAAAAAGCCGCCTGCTGCAGAGGCCTCAGAAAGCATCTATATGAGGGAAAGGGTTAATAAAACGAAAAAAGAAGAAGAAATTTTTCTAGGTAAATGAGAAATTACTCGCCATGAGCCGTATCTTCTTTTCCACAATGTTTTCAAAACATTGTCTGATGCAGAGTCTTGCCTCTCACCTCTGATCTATGTGAGAAAGTAGTCAGTGGCTTCGAAAGAATGTTGTGTAAGTACTGGTGTGGCAAAGCCAGGAAAACATGGGTAGGTGCACTGACCGCCGTGATATGACCAAAGCTGTTGAAAGCGGCGTTAAACTCCAAACAAACAAAACTGATGCAGAGTCATAAAAAAACATGGGTAACGATGTTATATCTTGGAAGGTATTATGCTGTTAACCCGGCCTTTAATCTGACAGTGGTGCAGAGGTAGAGCGTCGGCCTCTCACATCAAAGGTCCCTGGTTCGAGTCCCCGTGATGAGCGGGTCCTGACTTTGGGATTTTTCCACACAATCGGCGCGAGTACTGGTTAAGTATCCAGGAAGCAGACATCGAGCGTGATTAATATAAGCTTAAAGCTTGTTTCGCAATCGATTTAAAATAAAATATGTTTAAACTAACCCGGCCTTTTCCACATACAGGCAATTCTGCATAATTCTCTATAAGGGAAAGTTTTATTACTGAAATAAGTTGAAAATAAGTTGAAAATAAGTTGAAAAACGTTGTGGCAAATGGAGAAATTGCTCATCATCAAAAGACGTCTGCTGCAGTGGCGTCAGAATGTGTCTACAGGTGGGAAAGGGTTAACCCTTTCCCTCATATAGACACTTTCTGACGCCTCTGCAGCAGACAGATTTTTGAAAACATTATAGTGACAAAAGAAGAAATTGCACATAACGTGCAATTTCTCCTTTTGTCACAATGTTTTCCACTTTTTGTCATAGGTTATCCATTCAATTATGGAGATTTTCTATGTTTTGACAAAATTCGTTCAAAGTCGTCTGCTGCAGAATTGTCGTATGAGGGAAAGAGTTTAAATAAACTTAATTAACCCTTTCCCAGACATTTTGATGCATTTGCAGCAGACAACTATTGAAAACATGGCAGCAAAAGCAGAAATTGCTCATTATCATCCCTTCTCCTTTTATCACAACATTTTCCACTCTTTTAAATAATTGTATTCATTTGCCACAGTGTTTTCTACTCTTTATAATAAATATAATTTCATTCATAGAGGTTAAATAACTTTTGCAGATATGTTTTCAAAGTCGTCTGCTGCATAATTGTTGTATCTTGGAAAGGGGGTGTTAATAGACCAAACTTCAACAAGTAATCTTTAACCCTTTCCCTCATATAGACGCTTTCTGACGCCTCTGCAGCAGACAGCTTTTTGAAAACATAGTGACAAAAGAAGAAATTGCTCAGAACGAGCAATTTCTCCTTTGGCCACAATGTTTTCCACTTTTAGTCATAGGTCATACATTCAATTGTAGAGATTTTCTATTTTTTGGCAAAATATGTTCAAAGTCGTCTGCTGCTGAATTGTCATATGAGGGAGAGGGTTAATTTCCTTTATATTGACCCAATAATACAGGTAGGTACCTCATCAAAATTGTATGATTTGTTTGGGAAAAAGGTCATTAAAACAGGCCAGGCTTTTTGGAACAGAGTAACCCTTTCCCACATACAGCATATTTGCAGCAGACAACTTTGAAGACAATTTGTATAAAACATGAAAAGTCTCTATAATTGCGCGGGTAACATCATTGGAAACCACCGGGGTTTAACTTTTAATAACAGGAAAATGGGAACATTTTCATAAACGCGAAGTTATTGTGCTAAACTTTGCGATTTTAAGAATATATTAAGGAAAAAATGGACGCGCATGCGCAGACAATTGTTTACAATAATTTTGGGAGATCGAGGTCAGCACATTGGGAAAAATGTATTTTTGTTTTCATTTTACGTATTTAACTAAAAAACTATAATTGTTATCGTATATTTATATCATATATTTAAAAGCGGGTTTCGAATCAAACAGTATTTCTAAAGCCATAAAATGCTGATTCCCGCGCTAACATTCAATTGCTGCATCTCATTTTGCCGCAATATTTTTTTGCAAGACGTCTGCTGCTGAGAGAAAGGGATAAATAATGTAAGCGAAAATCTGTGGTAACTCTGTTTATTCTCAAGGACAATTACATCATCGTTAAAGGGACTGAATCCCATATGAGAAAAAAACGAAAAAAAAGAACATTGTTAAAAATTGCTATTACCTTGATGTTTTTGCATGTAAGGCATTGAGATTTGCTGACTGATGTACTACAATATATGCACACTATTAATATTGCGGAGATTTTTCGTTATTTTGCATTGTAAAATCTACTGGGTTAGTAACCCAGTAAATCTAAAAATATCGTTGTATATTTATCACGTGATCACTACAACCGAATTGACAATCTCCTTCCCAGAGTTGTTGTTCCTTACACTCACGCATACATGAATGTAATGAGTCGATAGTGTTAGAGAATGCCGAATTGAATCCACAAATTCAAATGAGCAAGATGAAATTCCACGGTATTTCTAATTGGGAAAACACGCAGTGGACGTTTTTTTTAACTGCTTTTTTTCCTATGAAATAATGAAAAACAAGACTTGTACGACATTCTACAACATTCCGTTACATATAATATCAACGTATTTTGGTTTAATTAGAATAAGTATAAAATATAAAGATTTTGGACCATTATGGTGTTCAGTCCCTTTAACATTTCAGTCAATTTGTTTGTTGCTAAATGGTTTCAGGTTTCAAGTGTATCTGTGCAATTTTCTTTGAATAATGACTTGTTGCTGTGCAGATCAATCCATTTATCTGTATAATCTTTAGTGCTCCTTGGTTTTTTTTTCTACACATGCTATTTTCATGTGATAGATTGCTCAGTGAGATGAGACCCCCTCGCTGGTGTAGTGGTAGAACGTCCGCTGTAGGTGCTGATCCCCAGCTTGATCATACTAAAGTCTTTAAAAATGGTAGTAATGGCTGCCCTCCTTGGCGCTCAGAGTTGCGGGGTTACTGACTGACTGGCTGGTGTCGGGATAAATTGACCAGTTGTACCTGTAGCTTACATTGGAAACGCTGTGATAGAACTGAAAAATTGTTGAAAGCGGTGTAAAGCAGTAAACAATCAATCAATCAATCAGTGAGATGATTACGGTCAAATATTTGTAAACAAACCTTAACCCTTTTCCACATATAGACGCTTTCTGACGCCTCTGCAGCAGACGGCTTTTGGAAAACATAGTGACAAAAAAAGAAATTGCACAAAACGTGCAATTTCTCTCTTTGCCACAATATTTTCCACTTTTTGTCATAGGTTATCCATTCAATTATGGAGATTTTCTATGTTTTGATAAAATACGTTCAAAGTCGTCTGCTGCAGAATTGTCGTATGAGGGAAAGGGTTAACCAAATCCAACATACAACAAATCTGCAGCAGACAACTTTGAATACATAAAAAAAAAAAAATTAGTAAAAACCCGAAAATGAAAGTACAATAATTGAATGGAGTTGGAAACATGGTGACAAAAGGAAAACTTGCTTGTGTGGAGCAATTTCTTCTTTTGTCGCCATGTTTTCAAAAAGCAGTCTGCTGCAGTGGCGTCAGAAAACATCTTTATGAGGGAATGGGTTATGGCAGCAATGTAACAGTTTGTTTATTTCAGAAAAAGTAAGTTTGATGAAGTTGAGGTTTGTACAATTCCATGCTTTAGATTGCCCTTTATATAATATTATGTAAACTGGTTTGTTTACCCAGGGATCATGAATAAGTGAACTGTCGCCGTGATAAAACTGAAATAATGTTGAAAGCGGCGTAAAACTCCAATAAATAAATAAATAAATAAATAAATTATATATGTACATGTACATACTCTTTTTCTCCAAATGTTGTGCTATTTTAGGTTCTTTAAAGTGCTAGTATAATATGCTTTCAAATGAAAGCAGAATTTATAATTGAGTAGATTGATTGATTGATTGATTTGGGTTTAACGCCATTTTTAACAATTTCTCAGTCATATCACGACGGCCAGTTCACCTACTCAGGTGTTTCCTGGTTTTCTCACATCAGTGCTCCACATAACAATCTTCTCAAGCAACTGGCTGCTTTTCCACATAGACTTAGCCCATTGGTGGAAGACGAATGACGCATGTCGCAATGACTTTTGTCAAACGTCGGAAAGAATGTTGGCCGAGCCGGGATTCGAACTCACAACCCCTGGATTACCGACTGAGCTACCGGGACTCGACCTATAATTAAGTAGAGTTGAAAACATATTGAGAGCTTGGCGTGAAAAGCTTTGTAACTAAAATTGGTAATTCTATTACCAAGGTTAATCACCTCATCATGAAGTCTTTATAAGCGTTAAATCATTTGTCTTGGTAAACAATGGAAATTTAAGTGCCATTGCTCGTTCTGAGCAATGGCACCTAAATTTGCATTGTTTACAAAAGTGGGAAAATTGCCCATAAACCAGGGTTTTCAAAATAGGTTTTTAGTTACAACCCTTTCACGCCAAG
Organism: Serripes groenlandicus; assembly: GCA_031761405.1. Taxonomy (NCBI): domain Eukaryota; kingdom Metazoa; phylum Mollusca; class Bivalvia; order Cardiida; family Cardiidae; genus Serripes; species Serripes groenlandicus. Next base: position 702,970 of record JASEVX010000045.1, on the reverse strand, counting down.
CCCTCGATATTGTGGCAAATTGAGAAATTTCACCTTTTGCTACAATATTTTATAAAAGTTGTCTGCTGTAGGTGCCTCACAATGCGTCTGAAAGAAGGAAAGGGTTGATCTCTGTTATTTTAACCCTTTCCCACATACGACAAATCTGCAGCAGACGACTTTGAAAATATCTACTAAAAAATATGGAAAATCTCTATAATTGTTGGTATAATTACTGACAAAAGTTGAAAATGTTGGTTGCAAGAGGAGAAATTGCTTGTTTTGAACAATTTCTCCTTTTGTCGCCACGTTTTCAAAAGTCGTCTGCTGCAGAGGCGTCCAAATGCGTGGGAAAGGGTTAATCATTGTGTAGAGTCAGATATAACTAAGTCGGTATAACAACAAGGCTATAAATCCATAGGTCTTTTGTTCAAATTGGTGGTATAATATTTCTGCATACAATAAGCTAGATAATTTTGTGTGAAAATCCATAGTTTGCAGTATACTGCATACAATTACTATAAAACAAATCTCGTAAAAATCTCTATTGGTTATAATTTGGTTATAAAATTTCTCCGTTTGTAACAATGTTTTCAGGCATTGAAATAAGCCTATAAATGGGAAAGCATTAATTTATTTATCTTACCTTTTTACTTTGTTGTTTCTTACAATACGCAGAGACCATATAACCATTTATCACATAACTTGCACTCCAGGAGTGACATAAAGCAGTGACATAAATATCATATGTAACTAGTTACATAAATAGCCGACTCACAGCACGTACGTGACGTCACTCCAGTGTGACGTCACTTTAAATGATATATATAATTTCGGCATTTATTAAAAAATATTGTTTAAAGAGAATAAATCTCGATAAATGAAATGTTATAAGTGCCTTATTTTATTATTAAGTTGCTAATTTTGTATGCAATCAAAAGGTTATTGATAAGGACTACTTTTTACAGTGGATGCATGCATTAGAACTTCGGGGTGAACTTCGGTCACTGTTTATATGAAGACGAAGAAAGATCGATTTAAAGATTGAAAACAATCTTTTTATGGTGTTATGTGATAAAAAGAATCTTACATTCGTGCTTATTTGATATTGTTTTTATGAAACTCGTCGACTGAAACGAATATGACGCTCGGCAGAGCCTCGCGTCATATTATTTCAGTAGACTCGTTTCATAAAAACAATAACATATAGGCACTCATGTAAGATCCTCTATATAACACCGTAACCACGAGCGCCAAGGTGGGTAGCCATCATAACCACCATTTTCAGAGGTCGATGTTTGATCCCCAGTCGCGGCACTACGGTCATGGTGGAGTGCCCTTGGGCAAGGCACATTTTCTAGCCTAGTACTGGTTTGTTTACCCAGGGATCATGAATAATTAAAATTTAATTGCGCGCTAAATGACCTTAGCTGTCGATGCGCCATAAAACAATATACATTCATTATCTTAAACTTAAGTGGTCTCTAAATCCTTAACCCTCATACAACAAATCTACAGGAGACGACTTTGAGGACATTTCAGCAAAAACATGGAAAATCTCTATAATTCAAAGAATGATTATTGAATGTAAGAGCTGAAAACATTGTGACAGTAGGAGCAATTGCTCATTGAAAACAACTTCCTCCATTTGCCATAACTTTTTTTCAAAAGTCGTCTGCTTAGTAACAGAGGCGTCAAAATGAATCTACATTTGGGAAAGTGTTCATGTCTGTCTGTGTTGTTGCTATAATTCATAAGGAAAATGGTTGTCTCAACAAATCTTTTGACCCGTATCTGTTACTTAACCCTTTCCTTCATACGACAAATTTGCAGCAGATGACTTTGAACATATTTTGTAAAAGAAGGAAAATCTCTATAATTGAATGGTTAACCTATGACGAAAAGTGGAAAACATTTTGTGGCAAAAGGAGAAATTGCTCGTTTTGAGCAATTTCTTCATTTGTCACTATGTTTTCAAAGAACCATCTGCTGCAAAGGCGTCAGAAAGCATCTATATGAGGGAAAGGGTTAAACATTCAATACCTTTGACTTTTATTGATCATAAAGAAATCTTGCCCAAGTACCGTATTGATTTATTGAACTGTTTTAATTAATGTTCTCGTTTGTAATGGTACCATTTATTGGCTTAGTGTCATTCATCTGAAAATGAGTCTGACCTTGCAATGGAGCTGATAACTTTGCTTATTATTAGTTATAACTTCTCCTTTTACCAAAATGTTTTCAAAAGTCATCTGCTGCTGATGAGACAAAATGTGGGTAAAGGGTTAAAAGTTGAAAGTATGGCTTGAACCTTGAACCTCTAGAATGAAAAATAAAGCATATATATTTAATTGAATTATTTTTACCATACTGAAAGCCTCAGTGGTGTGAGTGGTAAAGTGTATGCCTCTTGTGGGGGAGGTCTTGGGTTCAATCCTTGACCAGGTTATACCAAAGACTTTAAAAATGGCTTTCCCTACTTGACGCTGCAGATTGTTGGATTTAAGCATTAAGACTTAAACCTGCTCCTGCCTGAATAAACGGATAAGTAAAACAGGTAACTTACCCAGGAAATGCTGTGATATAACTGAAAATTGTTGAGAGTGGCATCAAACACAAAATAATTAATTGAAAAAGTCTTACCCTTTCCGGAACACAACATGTCATTTGAGTCAAAAGAAGTCATACATGATCTGGCAGTATTTATTTCATTGGCTGTCAATCACTTGTCCTCTTGCTCATATATCTTAAGTTCTATGTGGGTTGTATGTGGTGAGGTTTAGCCCTTTCCCTCATATGACAATTCTGCAGCAGACGACTTTGAACACATTTGGTCAATAAATAGAAAATCTCTATAATTGAATGGATAACCTATAACTAAAAGTGGAAAACATTGTGACAAAAGGAGAAATTGCTCGTTTCAAGCAATTTCTTCTTTTGTCACTATGTTTTCAAAGAGCTGTCGGCTGCAGAGGCATCAGAAAGCGTCTATAGGAGGGAAATTTAAGGGTTAACCCTTTCCAACATGCAGACACTTTCTAACACCTGCAGCAGACAACTTCTTGAAAACATTGTGGCAAAGGAAGAATTGCTCATTGCAATTTCTACTTTTTCCACAATGTAAATCTATTTAAATTAAACTCTCATTTATGGAGATTTATCAAGTTTTTGCCTATAATTATGTTTTCAAAGTCTTTGCTGCAGATTTGCTTTATGTGCGAAAGGGTTAAGACTCTGACACGCTTTAAAGCTTTAAAGCTTTTTCTTATTTTTGTATATGTATACTATTGTCAAAGTGGTCTGCTGCAGATTTGTTTTATGTGGGCAAGTAAAAAGAACAGTCATTTATTCATGACAAGGATATCTTGTGTTTCTTCTGTCCATTATATTTTTCTGTAATAAAACATGGCACTCTATAGGCAGACAACACAAAAAGGACAATTAAATGTTACATATTGGCAAAGTTGAATTGTAAATAATAAAAGAAAATCTAAATGTTATGTATTGATTTTATGACATGGAAACTAATTTATTGAATGAGAGAATTCACTATTTAACCCTTTCCCTCATATAGACGCTTTCTGACGCCTCTGCAGCAGACGACTTTTTGAAAACATAGTGACAAAAGAAGAAATTGCACAAAACATGCAATTTCTCCTTTTGCCACAATTTTTCCCACTTTTTGGCATAGGTTATCCATTCAATTAAAGAGATTTTCCATTTATTGTCAAAATATGTTCAAAGTCGTCTGCTGCAGAATTGGCGTATGAGGGAAAGGGTTAAGGCAATTATTGACAAAACCATGTGACCTGTATCTTTTACTTAATCCTTTCCCTCATACGACAATTCTGAAGCAGAAGACTTTGAACGTATTTAGTCACAAAATAGAAAATCTCTATAATTGAATGGATAACCTATGACTAAAAGTGGAAAACATTGTGGCAAAAGGAGAAAATTGCTCGTTTTGAGCAATTTCTTTTTTTGTCACTATGTTTTCAAAAAGCCGTCTGCTGCAGAGGCGTCAGAAAGCGTCTATATGAGGGAAAGGGTTAAACATGGGTGCTCACCGGCAAGTTTGAACCCTTTCCCACCTTACAACAAGTTTCAAGCAGAAGTCTTTAAAAAAATATGCAAATCTCTATACAGGAAAGAGTTGAATAGTATAACTGTGACAAAGGGATGAGCTGCTCATATATAGCAATATTTCTTTTGCCACAATGTTTTCAAAAGTTGTCTGCTTCAAAGGCATCAGAAAGTATCTAAATGTAGGAAAGGGAATTATTGAATAAAGCTGAATACATTGTGGAAAAAGGAGCAATTTCTCCTTTTGCCACAATGTTTTCAAAAGTCGTCTTCTGCAAAGGTGTCAGAAAGCATTCTATATGTGGGAAAGGGAATTATTGAATAAAGCTGAATACATTGTGGAAAAAGGAGCAATTGCTTTTCATGAGCAATTTCACCTTTTGCCACAATGTTTTCAAAAGTTGTCTGCCTCAAAAGCATCAGAAAGCATCTATATGTGGGAAAGGGAATTATTGAATAAAGCTGAATACATTGTGGAAAAAGGAGCAATTGCTTTTCATGAGCAATTTCTCCTTTTGCCACAATGTTTTCAAAAGTCATCTACTGCAAATGTGTCAGAAAGCATCTATATGTGGGAAAGGGAATTATTGAATAAAGCTGAAAACATTGTGGAAAAAGGAGCAATTGCTTTTCATGAGCAATTTCTCCTTTTCCACAATGTTTTCGAAAGTTATCTTCTGCAGGGGTGTCAGAAAGAGTCCGCATGTGAGAAAATGGTCAAAGTCCGGACTTGGGAGATAACCAATTGTAAATAGTCCCAAAAAAGATATAATAAAGCACTTTATAATCCATGTCACAAAAGATGGATTCTACGTAAACTCTTCCCCACATAAAACAAATCTGCAGCAGCGCAGCCGAATTTGAAAACATCTATGCAAAAATATGGAAAATATCTATAAGTGAAAGCATAATTATTGGAGAAATATTCAAAATATAGTAGCAAAATGTGAAATTGCTAATTTTAAGCAATTTCTCCTTTTGCCACAATGTTTTCAAAAGTCGTTTGCTGCAGATGCACCATAATGGTCTACAAGTGGGCAAGGGTTAACCTCTTGTCTGCTGGAACAGTTTTTGTGAAGCCACCATTAAAGAGTCAGGTCTGCCCATATGTTTCTGGTTTTGCTGCAATGTTTTCAACCCAATTTATTAATAAAGAGTTGTTTCCATATTCTTACCTACCGGGTAGATGTTTTTTAACCCTTTCCCTCATACAACGAATCTGCAGCAGACGACTTTCAACATATTTCGTCAAAAAATAGAAAATCTCTATAATTGAATGGATAACGTATGACTAAAAGTGGAAAACATTGTGGCAAAAGAAGAAATTGCTCATTTTGAGCAATTTCTTCTATTGTCACAATGTTTTCCGAAAGCGGTCTGCTGCAGAGGCATCTGAGAAAGCGTCTATATGAGGGAAATGGTTAAAGTTGTCTGCTGCAAATTTGCTGTATGTGGGAAAGGGGGATTGAATAAGATACGGATACTTCCTTGTCTATGCAGAGTGTTAAACCTTGTCCCTGGCTTCCCTATTTGTCCTTTCTGATGATTGTTGCATGTCATGGGCTCAATGAGGGAAGGTTTTGTTTTATTGGGGTTTTACGATGCTTTCAACATTATTTCAGTTATATCACGGCGACAGTTACGGCACCTCGATCATGGTGGAGTGCCCTTGGGCAAGGCACATTTTCTAGCCTAGTACTGGTTTGTTTACCAAGGGATCATGAATAAGAGAAACGGTCGCCGTGATATAACTGAAATAATGTTGAAAGCGCATAAAAAAAATTCAAATGGCAATGCCACACTGCAAGTTTCACTAAGATTGCTTCAGGAGTTACTTCCCTTTGACATTATATGAGTTATTTCCCTTTGACATTACATTGTTTATAATTGACTCCGAATATTGTCACTGTCATGCGACTGCAGCAGACATCTTTGTAACTGTGATGTGATCGACTGCAGCAGACATATTTGTAACTGTGATGTGACTGCAGCAGACATCTTTGTAACCGTGATGTGACTGCAGCAGATATCTTTGGAACTGTGATGTGACTGCAGCAGACATCTTTGTAACTATGATGTGATTGTGCAGCAAATGACTTTTGAAATCATTGTGGCAAAATGAGAAAATTTCTCCGTTCGCAACAATGCTTTCAAGTCAATTCAATAATGATACTTTCCTTTATGCAGATTTTTAAAAAGATTAAATTTGCCAAGGCATTTTCATAGTCGTCTGCTGCAGATTTGTGGCATGCAGCAAAGGATTACCAACACTGAGCTCTGAGATACGATCATTGCCTTTTGGAATTTAGGCTATCAATTTGCTCTATTTTTTTTAAGCTTTTGATCTACATTCAAATACAGATGGATATTAGAGATTTGTTTAAAAAAAAACCAGAATATTACTTTACCTAAACCTTTCCCACATTCTAAAGCCTCTACAGCAGACGACTTTTGAAATCATTATGGCGAAAGGAGACATTGCTCATGATGAGCAATGTCTCCATTTGCCACAATGATTTCAACTCTATTCAATAATAATAATATCATTTATTGAGAGTTTCTGGATTTTTTTAACTTGATGATTTCAAAGTCGTCTGCTGCAGATTGGTTTTATGTGGGTAAGGGTTAACCCTTTCCATCATATATACGCTTTCTTACGCCTCTGACGCAGACAGCTTTTTGAAAACATTATAAGTGACAAAAGAAGACATTGCTCAAGACAAGCAATTTCTCCTTTTGCCACAATGTTTTCTACTTTTAGTCATACGTTATCCATTCAATTATAGAGATTTTCTATTTTTTGGCAAAATATGTTCAAAGTCCTCTGCTGCAGAATTGTTGTATGTGGAAAAGGGTTTACCCTTTCTCATCTGAGGAATCATTTTGAAGCATCTACAGAGTGGACTGTTTTGAAAACATGATTACAATGTTTTCTACCTCTATTCAATAACATGATTACAATGTGTTCTACCTTTATTCAATAACATGATTACAATGTGGTCTACCTCTATTCGATAACATGATTACAATGTGGACTACCTCTATTTGATAACATGATTACAATGTGGTCTACCTCTATTCAATAACATGATTACAATGTGTTCTACCTCTATTCAATAACATGATTACAATGTGGTCTACCTCTATTCAATAACATGATTACAATGTGTTCTACCTCTATTCAATAACATGATTACAATGTGGTCTACCTCTATTCAATAACATGATTACAATGTGTTCTACCTCTATTCAATAACATGATTACAATGTGGTCTACCTCTATTCAATAACATGATTACAATGTGTTCTACCTCTATTCAATAACATGATTACAATGTGGTCTACCTCTATTTAATAACATGATTACAATGTGGTCTACCTCTATTCAATAACATGATTACAATGTGGTCTACCTCTATTCAATAACCATTATTTCATTTATGGAAATTTTAATCTGTTTTGCATTGAAGTTTTCAAAGTTGTCTACTTCAGATTTGATTTATTTGTGAAAAACTTAGCGGTAATTATTAAGAAGAGGAAATATTTACACATATAACTTTTTCTAGGCATTTCGGGAACAAGAATTTCGCCCTTTATTTGGGAGAATTAATCGCTATTATTTTTTATTTGGGAATAAAAATAAACACCAGGGTTAACATGACAAAATCGGTAATTCTTTGGAAGACTTTTTTGCCATTGGGAATGGGTCAGAAGAATATCTAACCTGTGAGAGTTGCCTAGAAAAAGGCCTTTATAATTATCTCCCTTTGTTTTTGTTTATTCAGAGTAACGGGGGTGAAGATGGAGAGAAGAAGCAAGTGAAATTCAGCGAGAACTCCAAGGAGACGACATATGATGAAAAGGATGAAAATATGCTCGACGATGAAGGTAGGCACTTAGACAATACAGGGGAAAAAAATACTGTGTGGAATAGAATAACCCTTTAATAAGAATTTATCTTAACCCTTTCCCACATGTATATAGAAATCTGCATATATAGAAATCTGCATTATATAGAAATCTGCAGCAGACGACATCTAGGCATACATATGGAAACATTTGGAAAAAAATGAAAGTATGATTATTGAATTGAGTTGAAAACAATGTGGCAAATGGTGAAATTGCTCATCATCAGAAATTTCTTCTTTTGGCACAATGTTTTCAAGTGTTGTCTGCTTTTTAAGTGTCAAAATGTGTCTATATCTGTCTATACGTGTCTATATGGGGGACAGGGTTCAGAGGTTGAAAATCTCTCTCCCTTCTACATTGCAATGATTCTTCTTTCTGACAACGACGTTTGTTTTTTCCTTCCATTACAAATCTTTTGATACCCGTATACTGCTGACTTTTGTTTGAAAATATTGCAGAATGAAATCGCCCTAACCCTTTCCCATTTACAGACCTGTTTTGAGACATCTGCAGCAGTGAACTTTTGAAAATATATTGTGTCAAAAGAGGAAAATATACTTAAATTTATTGACAGTTTCCATATTATTGAATACATGTTTTGAAAGTCGTCTGCTGCAGAGTTGCTGTATGTTGGTCAAGGTGAAACAGAACAAGGGAAATGGTAAATGCAGCATTTGGCATTAATTTTGATATCGCATTTTACCAGAATGTATTCTACTCTATTGTCATGATCGTACATTGTACTTCCATTCCTTGAGATTTTCCATATTTTTGCCAGCATTATTTCAAAATCATCTTCTGCAGATTTGTGAAATGTGGGAAAGAGTTAATAGTAAAAGTTTAATTTTTTTTTATAATAAATTTGAAAAATCTTGAAATTGGCAATATACCTGTTATAAATTGATTTGAAAAACGTAATTCATTAAGTTCATTATTTGAATAAATATAAAAGTAGTGAGGGAGAGAGGTTTTTGCACCTTTAGTTGTGATATATTCTATCAAGTTTTGTCTTTTTATTTATTTTAACTGTATTTTAGTTGTTTATAACATTGATCTTGATCTAACAACCTTTATTCATTTTTTGTTGCTATGGCAACACTGACATCTTCCTTGTTAATGGTTGTTTAATGTTTATAACATTGACCTTGGCATAACAACGTTTTTCAATTTGTTATTGCTATGGCAACAATGAATCCCTTGTTAATGGTTGTTTATGGCATTGACCTTGGCATAACAACATTGATCCATTTTCTATCACTATGGCAACAATGACATCACTGGTAAATGGTTGTTTTTATCATTGACCTTGACATAACAAACTTGATCTAATTTATTTCGCTATGGCAACACTGACATCACTGGTTAATGGTTGTTTATAACATTGACCTTGGCATAACAACATTGATCCATCACCATGGCAACAATGCCATCAGTGGTTAATGGTTGTTTATAACATTGACCTTGACTTAACTAATTTATCCATTTTTTTTGGCAACACTGACATCACTGGTTAATGGTATGCACATAGCTTTAACTAAAACCTGCACAAGATTAAACCCCCACCTCTTTGACAATCCATCATGGCTTCATTAAAAGCTGTTAAAACTTAGTTTATCTGTATGCATGAAGCCCACAAATTATACAACTAAGAAAAAGGACATCTTCTTGAAGGGGAGACTACAGCATTTCTCCACCAAAATATGAATTTTGTCTAGATTTTTTCAAAGTCGTCTGCTGCAGATTTGTCATTAGTGGGAAAGCGATAAACCTCCATATCTTTTATTTGTGTGACATGGCTCAGGTACCCTTTTCTCACATACTACAAATCTGCAGCAGACGACTTTGAAAACATTTAGACAAAATTATGAAAAATCACTAAAAATACAAGTTTAATTATTGAATAGAAATGAAAATACCCCTGTGAAATGAACGCGGTCAAAACATGGTCGACCATGTTTTAAACAAGGTCGACCATGTTTTAAAAACATGGTTGACCACGAAATGACCATGTATAATCCATGGTCGACCATGTTTCATGCCGTGGTATATGGCCACCCTGGGGACCATGGTCAACCATGTTCTTTTAAAGACCATGGTTAACCTTGGTCCATGGTCATAAAAAAATACCATGGTAAAACATGATTCATAGGCCACGTGGTATATGGCCGCCCTAGTACCATGGTCAACCATGGTTTGACCATGATCTTAAGACCAGGATAAATCAGGTTTCGTGGTCCTTTATATTACCATGGTCAAACATGTTTCATAGTCCACTTCAATGCAGCCTTGTGGCAAGTTCAACCATGGTTTGACCATGTTCTTTAAAAGATCATGATAAATCATGTTTCATTGCATTTCAAAATAACATTGCCTAAGACTGACATGTTTTATAGAATTAGTCATCTGTTGCTGCCCTGATTACCACGATTCATGTTTCATAATACCAAATTAATTCAGTAGCCCTTTTACAGGTCTTTATTGAACAAAACATGGTATTTTGTTTCATTAAATAACATGTACACAAAATTAAAACCTTGTTCATGGCAATTAAATCTTTTTTTTTTAAGTCGTAAAAAGGGTTATCCGAGACTTTGTAGTAAATTACAAAATTATTTGAAAATGCCAGGGCCTGGAACTGCCTAGGTCTAAAAGTGTTCTAGAAAATAATCATATTACAAGAGTAAAATATCACTAAAGATGATAACACTGAATAAACATTCATTAATATAAGTTTTACCTGTCAAGTGTTTCCAAATCAAATTGAATACATTGCCATTTCTGAATCCATTCTGTGCTTGTAAATCTTCATTTTATGTTTTTTCTATCTGCTTCTATCATTAGAATGAGAACAAAAGTTATTTACAAATCACTATGTACATAATATTTGATGAAAATCCATTATAACAGAGTGTTTTGTGAAAACATTGCCAGAATTTTAACATGTCACATTGTCATCCGTTTTGAAAATTTAAAATCTCAACTTCCTGTTGTTGTTGTTGCAATTATTAAAAAAAATGGTTCTAGAAGTGTTCTATAAGTGTCCTTAATAAATGTTGTAGTGATATATTTGTTTAACTTGGCAATTTATCAAAACTTTGTTTAGTCCAAATAAAACCATTAATATTTAAAACAAATTGTTATAAAGTTCTTGCAGTGTAACAGCAGATACAGAACACATTAAGAATATTAAATGTCGTTCTGACATCTCTTTATTCTTTGCAATGCACATTAAGTATGTGAAATATTTATGCTTGACTGTGATTCAGGGTCTAGTAATTACTGTTGACCATGAATCATATTCAAACAAAGACTCTTGATCATGAATCATAGTCAGTCATGGACAATACATAAGGTGTACACCGTACTCACGGTGTTGCATGCTAAACTGCTTAGAGTTTCAAATTGTTGTATTTTAAGTAAGAAACAGACACTATTTGTGCAATGCAACATTTATTACCAAATGTGTTTTTACTGTTTAAGATTGACCTTGTTTCATGGTCTGGAAAACATGGTCATTTACCACAGTCAGACCATAGTCAAATCATGGTCAATCATGGTTATAATCGACCAGAGTCAAAGTCTGAACGAACAACATAGACAACCATGTTTTGACCATGTTTAACCATGGTCAAACTTGATTCAAGGTTCACATTTCACAGGGGTATTATGGCTATAGGAGATTTGTTCATCCAGAGCAATTTTTCCTTTTGCCACAATCTTTTCAAAAGTCGTCTGCTGATGATCGGTTGAAATGCCTTTTCTTTTTTTTTTACTTGATTGTATAAATTGAGGGTTTCATACTCTTTAATGATAGTTATATTTTGTAACAACTTTATACATGTACAATATTCTTTTCTTTCTCTTTTACAATGTATTAATGTCATAGTATATGCCATTTTCTGACATCATATAGCTTCTTCTCAGTGGTAGAAGACTTTAACACAATGTTTTCATCCAAATTTTAACTCTAATATGTTCGAAGCAGACAATTTTCAACTTGCAGGCATATTTTGACCCATCTGCAGCAGACAGTTTTTCGAAAAACATATTGAGGCCAAAGGAGAAATTGCTCATGATGTGCAAGTTCTCCTTTTGACGTAATGTTTTCAAAAGTCACATTGAGCAATTTTTACTTTTGCAATAATGTTTTCAATAGTCACTATTAGCAAATGTTGCCGCAACATTTTTAAAAGTTGTCTGCTGTTGGAGAGATTATTGACATGTACATCATTTATTTTCTGACCCCTTACAGTTCATAGTATATGTCATATTCTGACTTTCAGAGCTCTAGACAACCTTTTCCCACATACATTAAATTGCAGTAGATAACTTTGAAATCATTTGGCGAAAGATATGGAAAATCTATTTATATGAAAGTTTAGATTTAGAATAGACTTGAAAACATATTGTTGCAAAATGAGAACTTGCTTGTCATGAGTACTTTCTCCTTTTGTCACAATGTTTTCAAAACTCATCTGCTGCAGATGCTTTGGAAAGCCTTAATTTGTATGTGGGTAAACTTTAACATTTTCCCTGTTACATACAGTTTCTAGATGATCTACTATAAAAACCTTTGTGTGCCAAAAATGTGCAATTTCTCATTTTCCAACAATTAACTTCAAACTTTCTTTTTAATATCATCAAGAGCAATTTCTCCATTTGCCCGCCTTGGTTGCTGTGTAGTGGTAGAGCTTCTGCTGTGGGTGCGGGAGGTTGCAGGTTCGATCCCCAGCCAAGTCATACCAAAGACTTTAAAAATGGTAGTAATGGCTTTCTCTCTTTGGCATGTTAACCCTTTCCCTCATACGACAATTCTGCAGCAGACGACTTTGAACATATTTTGTCAAAACATAGAAAATCTCTTTAATTGAGTGGATAACATATGCCTAAAAGTGGAAAACATTCTGGCAAAAGGAGAAATTGCTCGTTTTGAGCAATTTCTTCTTTTGTCACTATGTTTTCAAAAAGCCGTCTGCTGCAGAAGGCGTCAAAAAGCGTCTATATGAGGGAAAGGGTTAATTTGCTGGTGTCAGGACAAACAAACCTGTAGATTATCAAGGAAACTGCGTGGTATAACTGAAAAATGGTTGAAAGCGTCTCTTATACACCATGCATACAAATAAATCCTTTTTGCCAATGTTTTCAACTCTATTCAATAATTATACTTTCATTTATAGAGATTTTCCACATTATTTCCTCGGTGATTTCAAAGTCGTCTGCTGCAGATTCCTAGTATGTTGGAGAGAGGGTTGTTTAACCCTTTCCCTCATATAGACGCTTTCTGATGCCTCTGCAGCAGACGGCTTTTTGAAAACATAGTGACAAAAGAAGAAATTGCTCAAAACGAGCAATTTCTTATTTTGACACAATGTTTTCCACTTTTAGTCATAGGTTATCGATCCATTCAATTAGAGATTTTCTATTTGTTGACAAAATATGTTCAAAGTCGTCTGCTGCAGAATTGTCGTATGAGGGAAAGGATTAACAATGAAAGATTATTATTCTCTTTCCCGCATAAAATAATTCTGCAGCAGATGACTTTGAAATTAGTTGAGCAGACATAATTATGAAACATCTCTAATAATGAAAGTGCATGTACATAATTATAAAGTTGTTTAATAGGGGTGAACACATTATGGCGTTATAAGGAGAAAAATGCTGGTTATGAACAATATCTTCTTTTGCCAGAAAAAAAAAGGTTAAAATACTTGTATGTTTTAACAGAAAAATTTCGACGAAAACGTTCAGCTGCAAGTAGAGTTAGTAACAATAGCCGATCAAGTTATGGTAAATTCACCTTATCATAGAATGATGCATGAAAATGTCACTCAAACTACATATATACTAGGATTGCATCCTGATATACTGTTTCCAAAAAATGGATAATGTCCTGATATACTCACTGTTTCAAAAAAAATGGATAATGTCCTGATATACTCACTGTTTCAAAAAAATGGATAATGTCCTGATATACTCACTCTTTCGAAAAGTAAATGATACTATTCTGATATACTCACTGTTTCAAATACATGGATAATGTCCTGATATACTCACTGTTTCAAAAAGTAAATGATACTATTCTGATATACTCACTGTTTCAAAAAGTAAATGATACTATTCTGATATACTCACTGTTTCAAAAACATGGATAATGTTCTGATATACTCACTGTTTCAAAAAGTAAATGATACTATTCTGATATATATACTCACTGTTTCAAAAAGTAAATGATACTATTCTGATATACTCACTGTTTCAAAAAGTAAATGATACTATTCTGATATACTCACTGTTTCAAAAACATGGATAATGTCCTGATATACTCACTTATTCAAAATGGGGATAATATCCTGACATAGTCATCATGAGCAATTTCTTCTTTTGCCACAATGTTTTCAAAAGATATCTGTTGCAGATGCATCAGAATGTGTCTATACATTGGAAAGGGTTAATTTAATACATGTATTTTAAATGCATTGTTGCCATGTTTTGCATATTTACCTTTCCTAGCACTATAATCATGCAGCTTCACTATATAAATAACATCACCGCTAACTGCATTAGCTCATCAAATGTTTGCATTTACCATTTTCCTTATTATTATATATGTAACTATAGGTTGACCCTTTCCCTCATACGACAATTCTGCAGCAGACGATTTTGAACATGAAAATCTCTATAGTTGAATGGAACCTATGACTAAAAGTGGAAAACATTGCTCGCTTGGAGCAATTTCTTCATTTGTCACTATGTTTTCTAAAAGCCATCTGCTGCATAGGCGTCAGAAAGCGTCTATATGAGGGAAAGGGTTAAAAACTCTGTATAAGACGCATTTTGACACACTTTATTCAGTTACAGTACTTTAATTTACCGAGATCTTTCAAATCTTTACATAGATGTTTTCAAAGTTGTCTAGGAATCCGCTGTGGTCGAATGGTTAGTGTCGGGGATTTCGAAACCGGGTGTCCCGGGTTCGATCCCCAGTCGCGGCACTACGGTCATGGTGGGAGTGCCCTTGGGCAAGGCACATTTTCTAGCCTAGTACTGGTTTGTTTACCCAGGGATCATGAATAATTAAATTTAATTGCGTGCTAAATGACCTTAGCTGTCGATGTGCCATAAAACAATATCCATTCATTCAAAATTGTCTGCTGCAGATTTGTTGTATGTGGGAAATATTTTAAAAAAGGAGAAATTGTTCACTGCGAGCAACTACTATAATATACCTTGGATGGTTAAAGCAGCAATTCTAAATTTGATTTTTCTTTCGATTTGCCCCTAATTATTCCGTTAGTATTTACAAAAAATTTCCACTTTCATTCTCACATAGTATAATTATTCGATGCGTGATGTTGCTGAATTTTTTGTCATTTTGCAATTTTAAAATATGATCAAACTTATCTAAACCTTATTCCACACGCTGATACATTTTGACACATCAGTAGCATTGCTATTTTTGAAAATATAATGGCAAAAGGAGAAATTGCTCATAATGTTCACTTTGTCCATTTAATTGCCGTAATATTTTCTTCTCAATTCCGTATTTAACCCTTTCCCTCATACAGACGCTTTCTGACGCCTCTGCAGCAGACGGCTTTTTGAAAACATAGTGACAAAAGAAGAAATTGCACAAAACGTGCAATTTCTCCTTTTGACACAATGTTTTCCACTTTTTGTCATAGGTTATCCATTCAATTATAGAGATTTTCTACTTTTTGACACAAAATACGTTCAATTTCAGTCGTCTGCTGAAGAATTGCCGTCTGAGGGAAAGGGTTAATTCTTTCAATATAAGAGAATTTTTCCATATTTTTCCTTGACCTTTTTTAAAGTCGTCTGCTGCAGATTTGTTGTATGGTGGAAACGGGTTATTTTATAGGCTTTTTTTTAGGCTTTTTAGGCTTTTTTAGGCTTTTCTGAGAATTGTTTAGAGTTTGAAGCTATCTGCAATGAATGATTTGTTGAAAAAAATATTTATTTTCTTATATGGAAATTGCAAATTACATAGGCTAAAATGATTACAGTCAATGAAATTAGCCTTATTCTACAACTTTTGGTTGGCAAAATAGGCTTCATGCCTTTGAACAGTTTGCGTTGCTAGTAAAATGCATTATGTAATTAGTAGCGTAGAAATTGTCTAAACAAATTAAGAATAATTTTGAAGGCTAGAATTGTTGATACACATGTATATTGAAGGCTAGATGTATATTGAAGGCTAGAATTGTTGATACACATGTATATTGAAGGCTAGAATTGTTGATACACATGTATATTGAAGGCTAGAATTGTTGATACACATGTATTTTGAAGGCTAGAATTGTTGATACACATGTATATTGAAGGTGATAATGATGAAGTACACTATCAAACGGAAGGAATTGATACTGACATTATAAAAACAGCCAAAATTGATGCAGATAAAACTGAAAAGCCAAAGGAAGACACCAAAACCTCATCTGTGGAAACAGATGGGGAGAAACTGGAAAGACTTGGAAACAAGTATGGAGTAAATAAATCATACGAAAGTTTAAATTTGAAGGAGAAGGATTCAGGTAACAATAGCATTAAAAGTGATGATAAAAAACATGAAACAATTAAACATGATGATAAGAAACAAGGAAATGATGTTGTTGTGGAAACCAACAAAAAAGATGATAACAAACAAGGTAATGATGTTGCTGTTGAAACAAACAAACATGATGATAAAACACAAGGTAATGATGTTGCTGTTGAAACAAACAAAAAAGATGATAAAAAACAAGGTAACGGTGTTACTGTTGAAACAAACAAAAATGATGATAAAAAACAAGGTAAAGATGTTTCAGTTGAAACAAAGAAACATGATGATAAAACACAAGGTAATGATGTTGCTGTTGAAACAAAGAAACATGATGATAAAACACAAGGTAATGATGTTGCTGTTGAAACAAAGAAACATGATGATGAGTCGGAAAGAGATATTACACAGGTATCAAGTGAAACGGAAAACAAAAAGGCCGTAGGACAACAGCATCAGTCTCCAATAAACAACAGTGATACAGAAAATGAAAAGGAAGTAGGAAAACATAATCAGACTCCAATAAGCAACAGGGATCCAGAAAACGAAAAGGAAGTAGGAAAACATAATCAGACTCCAATAAACAACAGTGATTCAGAAAACGAAAAGGAAGTAGGAAAACATAATCAGACTATAACAAACAGCAGTGATCCAGAAAACGTAAAGGATGTAGAACAACATTTTCGGTCTCCAACAAACAGCAGTTTTTCTTTAAATAGCAGACCAAAACAGAGCTCTTCTGCTGATAGCTCACCAGAAAAATCTAAGTTACAAATATCCGATCAGAATGAAAAAAGACTTCCAACACCACGCGACACTGAACAGGTTAACTTAATAGAGGGCCTAGAAAGTGCCAAAGATTCTGAGAATAAAACTATGGATGAAGCTAAAGAAGCAGATAATAATCAGGAAGTTACAGACAAATCTGTGCAACCAGAGGAAAAGGTGGCGGATAAGGTGAATCATTCTCAAGAATCAACTGATAGTGTGAAAGAACAAAAAGCAGAAACAGATAATACAGACAAGATTACTGAAAAGACAATCACTCCTGAAACATCAGATAAAACCGAGAAAGAGTCGCATGATCAAGAAACACCAACTAAACAACAAGTCAGATTAGATCTGTCGGGTATGAACGGTGCAGATAAGAGAGGGATATCTGCCAGATCTAATGGCAGATCTGGTGGCCACATTAAAACTGAATTTCGAAAATCAAAACCAGTTCAGACGACAGCAACTAAGGTTTCTGTCCCAACCAAATCTGATGACAAATCAGCAAAGAATGGTAAGCCGGCACCCAACTCTGCTGGTACTGGTCATATGACACCTCGTGAAGAAACTGCTCGCCAACGGGCAGAAAAACAGCGGCACGCTCAGAGTGCAAGACCAAGTACACGTGGGAATGATAATGCACGATCAGCGTCATCAAGAGCTTCTTCAAGGTCGTCCCGACCTAGTCGACCAAAATCATGTGGATATGAAACAGGTGATTACAAATATAGTGAAAACCTCCCTTATTTGAGCCTTGTCACTTATAAAAGGTCTTTAACTATTTCCCACTTGCAGACACAATAAGTCTTGTCTGCAGCAGACAACTTTTGAAACCGTCGTAACAAAAGGATAAATTGTTTATTAAGAGCAATTCAGCCTTTTTACACTATAGTTTTTACTCTATTTATATTTTTATTTATAGTAATTTTCCTCATTTTTACCCAGGTGTTTAAACAATTGTCTGCTGCTAATTTGCTGTATGTGGGAAAGAGCGGGTTAAGGGAGTCTAGTTTCCCTGAATTCTTGTTAAGAAATTGTTAGTATATTAGAACAAAATGTAGCTTCAACTACTTTTGATATTTTGTAATTCTGCAGAATCTGGAACAGTTTACCGATATGCTGTTTTTAAAAGTTTGGAAAAATGAAAATATTATTTTTATACAGATTTAAGCATTGTGGAAAAAATACAAATTGCCTCTATTAAACAATTTCTACTTTTACCCTACCAATGTTTTTGTAAGGTTGTCTGCTGCAGAGGCTTAAAATACCATCTATATCAGATTAAGCCTTTCCCACAAATAGACTCTTTCTGACTTATTTGCAGCTGATGATGTCTTTGAATCTGAGACTTTTGATAACATTGTGACAAAAGAAGCAATTTCTTCTTTTGTCACAATATTTTCAACTTTATTCAAAGTTTTATTTAAAGAGGTTAACCATATTTTTTTCAGATGCTTTTAAAGTTGTCTACTACTGCAGTATTGGTGTATGTGGAAAAAGGTTAAAAGATCAGATCTCTTGCCATGAATCTCAAAATAGCCCTTTTTTAATTGACCTGGCTCACATAAAAGCTTACACTTTTGTTAAGGATTGTTGTAAAAATGTTTGCAAAGAAAATATTGATTATTCAGAAATATAATTTAACAATAAAGAATGTATCGAAGGCTTGGCGTGAAATTGTTGTAACTAAGATTTTTTTTTTTTTTTTACCAAGGTTAATCACCTCGCCATATAGTCTTTATAGGTGTTAAATCATTTTTCTTGGTAAACAATGCAAATTAAGGTGCCATTGCTCGTTCTGAGCAATGGCACCTAAATTTGCATTGTTTACAAAGGGGTCAAAATTGCCCCCTAAACCAGGGTTTTCATAATAGGTTTTTAGTTGAAACCGTTTCAAGCCAAGCCCTCGTTATTATGCATCGGTATCAATTATTATCATGTAACTTATAGATAGGTTTCTGGTCCGAGAAACGCATCCCCGTAATGATGAAGCACTTCAACCACATTGTATTTTGTTGCTACCACCATGTTGTTGCATGCATGGCACTGTGTATCCTCTTAGCACACTGACCCTCTCACTTACTAACAGCATGTGCATGCACTTATGTAGTTTACTAGATAGAGTGTTCTCCCTTTACTAACCGTTTGTATTTATGACATGATGGGCTAGGACGAGAATGTTTTAGATTATAATCAAACTTGGACAGGAAGAAAACCAGTGGTAATTCTATTTGATACTGTATTGTGACCCATTTAACCCATTACTTCACATGACTTTTCAAAGGTCATCTGCTTTACAATCATCAGACGAACAATTTCAACAATCTAGAAAACTTAAAGATTTATATTGATAAAGAGTTGAAAATATTGCAAAAAATGGTGAAATTGCTCGTTTTGAGCAATTTCACCTTTTATTGCAATGTTTTCAAAAGTCATGTTCAATGGCAGGTGTCAAATGTCGTCTGTGTAAGGTAATGGGTTAATTAAGATACTGTATTGTTACCCATTTTAAATACTGTATTGTGACCAATTTTAAATACTGTATTGTGACCCATTTTAAATACTGTATTGTGACCCATTTTAAATACTGTATTGTGACCCATTTTAAATTATATATTTCGACTCATTTTAAATACTGTATATTTGACCCATTTAAATACTATAATATGACCCATTTTAAAAGCTGTATTTCGACTCATTTTAAATACTGTAATTTGACCTATTTTAAGTTCTATATTTCACTCATTTTGACCTATTTCTCTCTATGTTTTGATGTATTTTGATACTTGAACCTGACTTTAGACCAAGATTGCCTTTTCAAATACTAAATTTCTTATCTAATGGTCCCTTAATTATTAGCAGATTCTTTTCTTTTCTGAATTTTTCATTACTTTAGCCGTGATTAATTTCTCTAGATTAGATAACTTGAATGACATTAGACCTGTAGACTTGCTGTTGAAAAAAACTATTTCTAATAGTTACAGTTACACTAATTTACAGAAACTCTAATTTACAGAAACTCTTTAAACCGTCAAAATAATACAGTTGCAATAATACGTCTCTGTGGAATAAAAAGCCATATTTAAATGTAGTAGTAAAGAAAACTGATCCATCACCAAAATGTTAGATGGACATAAAATAATGTCTGTTAACCCTTTCCCTCATACGACAATTCTGCAGCAGATGACTTTGAACATATTTTGTCAAAAAATAGAAAATCTTTATAATTGAATGGATAACCTAGATGACTAAAAGTGGAAAACATTGAGGCAAAAGGAGAAATTGCTCGTTTTAAGCAATTTCTTCTTTTGTCACTATGTCACTATGTTTTCAAAAAGTCGTGGGAAATAGTTAAAACCTATTATAGTAGATTATACAGTCGAACCTGTGCTAAAGACCACATTGGAATAGCAATTCCCTGTCTATAACGACCATATTTTTAGTTTCCTAAATATTAATTTTCTGTTTAAATGACCCTGCAATAAAAGACTACCTGTGAAGAAAGACCAGATTGTTTTCTTCCCATGGGTGGTCTTTAAACACAGGTTGAACTGTGCTATGAAGATTTATAGAAATATTGAGGGACGTACCATACTCTCCTATTGAGAAATAATTACAATGGGATATTATCTATTATCCCCGGGATGACATGAAATGACGTCACATATATATAACGTCACCTGACCTACATCGTTATACATATTCGCATCAAGAAAGCGCCATAACCCTTTCTCTAATATAGACGCTTTCTGACGCCTCTGCAGCAGACAGCTTTTTGAAAACATAGTGACAAAAGAAGAAATTGCACACAACGTTCAATTTCTCCTTTTGCCACAATGTTTTCCACTTTTTGTCGTAGTTATCCATTCAATTATGGAGATTTTCTATTTTTTGACAAAATACGTTCAAAGTCGTCTGCTGCAGAATAGTCGTATGAGGGAAAGGGTTAAAATAACTAGTTTTACTAAAATATAAATTCAGATAGGCGAAATTGCATGAATTTTGATCAAGAATGGACCCAACTATTTTTTATTTATTTTTTATTTTTTTAACTTAGATAGATATATATTAGGGATGGGAACGAGTACCGATATTAGTACTCGGGTACTCGTGAACTCTTCCGATCGAGTACTCGGGTACTCGCAAGAAATCACATTTTGTTCATTCCGTCATCAAACGTCTTGTCTCTCGGAATGGTAATGACCTATTGGCGTAAACATCCACAGGTTTGTGTGCAGACTGTATATCTCTTTAAAGACGCAAAATCAAAGCAAGTCAAACGATGAAAGGAAAACAATACAAAGAATGATAAAAACAATACATTTAATAAAATAATATCTTTATCGTCAATGCAATAGCAACAGTTCTTATCCAATCATATGGAAGTATATTTCTTACAACTATACAATTATAACGTGTTGACAATTGATAACACAATTGCGACGAAGGTGTGAAAACCCGACGGCCCTATGTGTTAGACGTATTGTTTGGCATATTGTTGCTAATTGACTGGAGATATCGCTAACTACCTGTTTGTCACGTTGTTCAGATTTGACTCGTGATTGCAATCAAATCGCCAATTAAAGTGGATTAAAATGGATTAAGTACTATCTTCAGACGAATAGGTGTTAGCTGTTTGTTTAATATCCCTTCATCCCTTCATCGCTGATTTACTGACTTTTTTAGTAACTCAATAAGTAAAACAGATTCAATATGTTTTAGGTTTTTTATTTACTTTAACATACTTTTTATTTTTATTTTTACGAGTACTCGAGTACCTATTTTGTTAACCGGTACTCGGACGTCTCGACCGAGTACTCGGGTACTCGCGTACTCGGTCCCATCCCTAATATATATAACAAAGCAAAACAGTTCAGACATTTACTTAGATCAATCCAAATGGTTATATTTATTTGGTTGAGGGGGGGGGGGGGGGGGGGGGGGGTCACTGCTTTCAACAGCTACGGTCATATCACAAAGGAAAGTGGAAAGGAAAGATGATATTTCGAGGGCTTGGCGTGAAACGGTTGTAACTAAAAACCTATTTTGAAAACCCTGGTTTAGGTGCAATTTTGACCCCTTTTGTAAACAATGCAAATTTCATTCTGAGCAATAGCACCTAAATTGCCATTGTTTACCAAGAAAAATGATTTAAAGCTTATAAAGAGTTTATGATGAGGTGATTATCCTTGGTAAAAAAATACCAATTTCACGCCAAGCCCTCGATTTGTTCCACCCACACCTTACATGATACTTACATCACTGAAACAGGTGGAGCTCAAGAGTTGCTTTAACCCTTTCCCTCATATGACAATTCTGCAGCTGACGACTTTGAACGTATTTTGTCAAAACATAGAAAATCTCCATAATTGAATGGATAACCTATGACAAAAAGTGGAAAACATCATGGCAAAAGGAGAAATTGCACGTTTTGTGCAATTTCTACTTTTGTCACTATGTTTTCAAAAAGCCGTCTGCTGCAGAGGTGTCAGAAAGCATCTATATGAGGGAAAGGGTTAACTCCAATCGTTCAAACCCATTTAGCCAGCTCTTACAATTAAAGCAAGGGTCAGACTGTGGCTGCAATTCTTATTGAGTGCGTCGGTGATTTGAAACCGGGTGTCTCGGTTCGATCCCTAGTCGCGACATGACGGTCATGGTGGAGTGCACTTTGGTAAGGCACACTTTCTAGCCTAGTACTGGTTTGTTTACCCAGGGATCATGAATAAGTGAACTGTCACCGTGATATAACTGAAATAATGTTGAAAGCGGCGTTAAACCCCAATAAAACATGCAAAACTTACTGAGTGTCCCCCAGGCAAAATTGTTTTATAGAAAATGAAACATTTTTCAGATGGATATATGTTACTTTGTAAATGGGTATAATATAAAATACATGCAAAGAATTGCATGCTTAATGGTAGAATCACCTGAGCTATATATAGACGCTATGTTGAAATAGGTATGTCAATGGAACATTTTGATCTTGATGCAAATTCATACCAAATCAAATTGCAATCAGAAAATTCAATACTTTGAAGTTATCAAGATACATGATACAATCAATTAATTGAATGAATCAAAGCCTAATGATGTCTCCAAATTTACAGATTCTCATTTTAAATGAAAAACAATTGATAACCTTATAATAATAGAGTTTACATTATTTTTTAATAATTTAATATTACAGCAACAACAAATAAAATAGACCTAAAATAAACATCAATCTGACTGTGCATTCCGAATACGCCGTGGCCTAGTGGTTAGCGTCGGGGATTTGGAACCGGGGTCCCGAGTTCAATCCTCAGTCGCAGTGCTGTGGTCATGGTGGAGTGCCCTTGGGTAAGGCAAATTTCCTACTCTAGTACTGGTTTGTTTACCCAGGGGTCATGAATAATTGAACTGTCATTGTGATATAACTGACATAATGTTGAAAGCAGCATAAAACCACAATAAAACAAAAAAACTGCATTCCCCCCATCGTAAACCTTAGATTATTAAACCATTCCCATGTACTACAAATTTTCAGCAGACAATTTTGGAAATATCCAGGCAAATATATTGAAATCATTGTGGCAAAGGAGGAAAACCGGTAGCTCTTAACACTTTCCCTCATATAGACGCTTTCTGACGCCTCTACAGTAGCAGACGGCTTTTTGAAAACATTGTGACAAAAGAAGAAATTGCTCAAATCGAGCATTTTTTCCTTTTTACACAATGTTTTCCACTTTAAGTCATAGGTTATCCATTCAATTATAGTGTTTTTCTATTTTTTGACAAAATATGTTCAAAGTCGTCGACAAAAATATGTTCAAAGTCGTCTGCTGCAGAGTTGTCGTAACAGGGAAAAGGGTTAATGAGCAATTTTGGCCTGTTGCCATAAAGATTTCAAAATTTTTTCTACATCAGAATGAGCCTGTCCCGGGTTCGATCCCCAGTTGCGGGCACCTCGGTCATGGGTGGAGTGCCCCTTGGGCAATGCACATTTTTCTAGCCTAGTACTGGTTTGTTTTACCCATGGGGATCATGAATTAAGTGAACTTGTTGCCGTGATATAACTGAAATAATGTTGAAAAGCGGCGTAAAACCCCAATAAATAATAAAATAAATGAGCCTGCAAGTGGGAAAAGAGTTGTCAATTTATTCCAACCGATTAATCTATCCCCTATAAACTGGACTTCTTCTCATTGACTTACACATCAGATTTTTATTATACCTTACTAGCAAAATATAACTTCCCTATTCTATTAATATTTGCTTCTGTTAAATGCATTGTTTTAAAAAATATTGAGAGGAAAAAGATGAGCCATTTCTCACAATTTTTTCTTATTGGGCTAAATGAAATTGTATTGAACTGTCACATTCTGTACTGTACATTTTCATCTAAAGACTCAATATCCCTTTTCCACCTGTAGGCACATTTTTGAAGCATCTGCAACAACTGTTTTACTCTTTTCTAACATACAACAAAATCTATAGCAGACAACTTTGAAAACATCTTGGGGAAAAAAAAATATGAAAAACCGTCTATAATATATATTGCGGGGAAAAAGGATACAAAAATATCGAAAACATTGTGGCAAATTGAGAAAATGCTCTATGATAATGACGTGTCAAAATGCGTATACATGTGGAAAAAAGGGTTATTTATTTCGAAAGTCTTCTTCTCCCTTTTCTGAGAATTTCTCACACTGGATCTGATTAATGATTTAATTAAACCCCTTCACCCTCCAAGAAGCGTTTTTGAAGCATTGGAAAAGGACGGCATTTAA
Source organism: Serripes groenlandicus (assembly GCA_031761405.1). NCBI lineage: Eukaryota > Metazoa > Mollusca > Bivalvia > Cardiida > Cardiidae > Serripes > Serripes groenlandicus. The sequence continues at coordinate 677,899 of JASEVX010000045.1, read as the reverse complement.
AAAAACAAAGAATTTATCTTAACTAGATATTACTCACAAACGAGAAATCTGCTGCAGATGACACCTTGGCAAACAATATTAAAAATTATCGAAAAAATGAAAACATAATTTATTGAGTAGAGGTGAAAACCAAATGTGGCAAAAAGGAGAAATTGGTGTTTTGGTGTTCTAAAGACGCTTTTTAACAATTGTTCAGATATAATCACGGCATATTTCCTGGGTAAAGTAAACCAGTACTACTGGTCCATTTATCCTGATACCAGCCAGTCAGTTGTAATGCTATAACCCGGAAACCTCTGTGAGCACCAAAGGAAGGCAGCCATTACTACCATTTTTAAAATCTATGGTATGACCCCAGCCGGGAGATCGAAACTGCCACCTCCTGCAGCCGAGGCGGATGTTTCTGTCACTACACCAACGAGGCAGTTTGCTCAATACGAGTAACTTCTTCATTTTGCCGCAATGTTCTCATCTCTATTCAACTATTATGCTTTCATTTATCGAGGTTGGCCATAACTTTACTACCTGAATGTTTTTCAAAATTGTCTGCTGCAGATTTGTGAATGTATGTGGGAAAGGTTTCAACAATTTTCTGTTGTCACTTCTAATGTCCTCTAATCCATTGTGAAATCACTATAGTCTGTGTAAAATTAAACTGTCACAATATGAATATATATAACAAGGTCAGTTCACAACAATATGACTGGAATTCACTAATGTTAACATTATTTTAAAACTCCATTATATGGGGTGCAGGTCAGACATTTCAGTTATCAGTTATTAATTAACGCTTTCCCACAATATAGACACTTTCTGATGCCTCTGTAGCAGACAACTTTTGAAAACATTGTGGCAAAAGGAGAAAATTGCTCATGATGAGCAATTTCACCTTTTGCCACAATGTTTTTTAATTCTATTCACTAATTGTAATTTTCATTTATAGAGATATTCCATATTTTTGATAATATTGCTGTTTTCAAAGTCATCTGCTACAGATTTGTTGTATGTGGGAATGGGTTTAAACATTTTACCTGTGTCATATTTCATGATTTTTTACAATAACCAATACCCCTCTGTTTTCTAATAATGTTTAAGTCGAGTCCTGGTAGCTCAGTCGGTAACGACGCGGGCTGTCAATCCAGGGGGTTGTGAGTTTGAAACCCGGCTCGGCCATCTTTCTTTTCCGACGTTTGACAAAAGTCATTGCGAATGCATCATTCGTCTTTCACCAATGGGCTAAGTCTATGTGGAAAAAGCAGCCAGTTGCTTGGGAAGATTGTTATGTGGTCCCGTACTGGTGTGCGAAAAACCAGGAAAACACATGAGTTACTAAGGTGAAACTGGCCGCAGTGATATGACTGAGAAATTGCTAAAAACGGCGTTAAACCCCAATCAATCAATCAATCAATCTAATAATGTTTTAGATAGTGATTAATCCTTTCCCTCATATAGACACTTTCTGATGCCTCTGCAGCAGACGACTTTTTTAAAAAACATAGTGACAAAAGAAGAAATTGCTCAAAACAAGCAATTTTCTCCTTTTGCCACAATGTTTTTCCACTTTTTAGTCATAGGTTATCCGATCAATTATAGAGATTTTCTAATTTTTTGACAAAATATGTTTTAAAGTCGTCTGCTGCAGTTTTGTTGTATGAGGAAAAAGTGTTAAGCCACAATAGTGAATTTAAGATATATACATTTTGTAGTATAAAGTAAACTGACCTTATTATGTATTTCATTATGTTACAGTACAATTTACACAGATAATACCCATGTACACATTCCTTATTCCCCCTGTCCCAATTGTACAACATTCCTAATATTCCCCATGTATTAAACCCATTTCCCACATACAGAAGGTGCGAGCTTCTGCAGCAGATGACTTTTGCCAAAAATGTTCTCAACTATTTTCAATTATCAAATTTTTCATTTCCCAGATATTTTTATGTTTTTGGCCTAGATGTTTTCAAAGTCGTCTGCTGCATTCTTTGTTATATGAGGGATAGGGTTTAGCTTATCTGTTTATAAATGAATCAAAGTCTAAAAAAAAAACCAATGAAATAGAAGGTTGGAGATTTGATCGTGCACTTATGTTAAAAAGCAAAAGTGTGCATTTTACTGTAAAGTACTGAGTTATAAGACTCTCTAAACTATAGTCGAGCCCCGGTAGCTCAGTCAGTAGCGATGCGGGCTGTCAATCCAGGGGTTGTGAGTTCAAATCCCGGGCTCGTCCAACTTTCTTTCCGACGATTGACAAAAAGTCAATGCGACATGCGTCATTCGTCTATCCACCAATGGGCTATAGTCTATGTGGAAAAAGCAGCCAGTTGCTTGGGAAAGATTTGTTGTGTGGAGTACTGGTGTGAGAAAACCAGGAATTGCATGAGTATAGGTGAACAAGCCGCCGTGATATAACTGAGAAAATTGTTAAAAAACGGCGTTAAAACCGTTCAATCAATCAATCTCTGGACTATAAGAGGCAGCCCTGATGTCTCGAATCTATATATGTTCATACTTGACTCTCTCCTATATAGATTGCAGTCAGATTTTCTAAAGTTTACGTAAAAAAGAGAAAGAAATGATAGTTATTATGAGCAATGGTTTTCTGTAGTAAACACATCAAAAATTCGAGGGGCTTGGCGTGAAACGGTTGTAAACTCAATTTGGTACTTTTTTTACCAAGGGTTAATCACCTCGCCATAAACTCTTTATAAGCGTTTAAATCATTTTTTACAAAGGGGGTCAAAAATTGCCACTAAAACCATGGTTTTCAAAATAGGTTTTTTAGTTACAACCGTCTCACGCCAAGCCCTTGAAATGTAGATAATTGTCAGGGGCACCCCCCCACCCCTCAAACAAAATTTCACAAATTAACTTTCTTTTATCACTTGAAAAAAACCACAGAATATCTCTAAAATAATTGAAAAAGAGTGGATTTCGAAAAAAATTTGATTTCCAATCATTTTAGAAAGCAATTTTTCAAACTTATTTTTTAATATGCTATATGATTTTCTCATAGAGGCGTTTAGATTCAAGGTTAATTTTTGATTCTCCCCCTTTAAACAGACAGCTGTCGACTTTTTGATAACAAATGTGTTTTTTAAATTTTATAGTTTTTCCTGAAATGTTTTCAAAAAGAAAATGCCATAAAAAAATCAATCAGATGATGTACGTTACAATGATAATTTTTTTTTTATAAGATCAGAGGTAGATCTATTTATAATCCATTTAATTAAATTTTAACCTTCTATTTCCATTTTTTATCCCAATGTTATCAAAATTCAACTGCAGAAGCATCAAAATGCATCTGCAGGTGGGAAAGGATTAATTAAAATGGACTTATTAAATAACAAAAAACAGATATCAATGAAAAAAAAAAATAATAATAGAAGGTAAAATAAAAAAAAAAGATGAAACAAAGATAAAAAAAGAAGAAAGAAAAGAAAGAAAAGAAAAAAGGTTCAGTACAAAAATTAATAATAGAAGTAATAAGTTACAAAAAGTTTTTCTTGAAAAGAAGAAAAGAATAAAATAGATAAAGAAGTATTTTTTAGATATAAGATAAAATCAAAATGGAAAAATATAGGAGTTTTAATTTGAGCTGAAATCGTTTCAGTATTTTAGGTACATTATAAATATGAAACTCTTCCAAATATGCAGAATCATTTTTGAAAACATCTGCTGCAAGACAACTATTGAAAATTAATGTTGCTTTTAATTATTCAATAATTATTATATTATCATACTCCTCACATGACTTTGTAATGTTTAAATTTAACTCAATATACTTCATCATGGGCAATTTTCTTACTGTCTCATGCTAACAGTTCGTTCGTTTTTGACCAGTTTAAACAGTATACAGTTACATTGGCAACGGCGCGTTTAAAAATATTTTGTTATGCACGTCTCATGACGTCATTTCAAACCAATAACGTCACCTTTATAGACGCGCGTTGCAATTGTAACAGTATACTGTTTAAACCGATATAATATTCATATGTGTGTGTTTTACATTGTAGTTGATCTACCCATGTTCCCCTTCCCCCTACAAAAGTTACAGAATAAATTGAATAAACTTGAATTTATGTTCGGTATATTATGAATAATAAATATTGCATGGCTTTCCAGTAGTGACAGTACATACTGTCAACATTCGGGTAAAACATTCGGCTTCCCCTCGGGGTAAACAGTACTTTTCCTCATGTTGACAAATATGTACTGTCACACTGGAAAGCCATGCAATAATTTATATAATTTTATTCATTATTTATATATAATATGATATTCCATAAGACCCTTTTTAGGCAGACTTTCTCTCCGTGTTAGAGAAAGGATTAACTTGATGAATCAGATCTTTACAATCTTTGTAACATCTAAGTCCTTAAACCCTCTTCTTTCCACATGGAGACACATTTTTGATGCCGAAAATTTGCAGCAGCAGAATACTTTTTGAAAAAAAATTAATGGCAAAAAGGAGAAATAGCTAGATTATATAATGAGGCAATTATCTCCATTTTGCTTCAATATTTTTAACAGACTATTTAATAAATTTATCTTTCATTTTGTAGAGAAAATTTCATATATTTTTATAGAAGATGTTTTCAAAGTTATCTGCTTGCAGATTTTATTCTTTGTTGTATGTGAGGAAAGGGTTAACCTTTCCCTCTTTATATAGATGTTTTTCTGATACCTCTCTACATCAGACAGCTTTATAAAAAACATGATGACAAAAAAGAAGAAAATTGCTCAATAGCAAAGCAATTTCTCCTTATTTGTCACACGTTTTTCAAACTCTGTTTCAATAACTATATTTTTCATCTTGAAGGGAGTTTCGGGTATGTTTTTTAAAGTAGTTTTTGCTGCAGGGTTTGTTGATATGTGGGAAAAAGGTTAGAGACTATTAATTTTTTAATGAATAAAATAATAAACTTTGTCATTAATTTTTTCATAAGAAATGTTTTTATTTATGATTTTGTCACCAGTTCCCTGGCCAATGTCAATTTTAAATGTTAGAATCCTTGTTTTTTCAGAGCGAAGTCAGATGCAAGAGTTCTTTCCAGTCGGAGTTGAGACGTCTTTAAAACCAGCCTTAGGAAATCAAGCTAAGCAATTTAAAAAACCGAAACCGTGAGTTATGATTTTTAACTTAACTTCTACCCTGATAGAGACTTGCATTTGACGCTGCAGAGAATCTTTTAACAAACACTAATCAAGAATCTCTGCAGCACATGACAAATTGAAACATCTTCTCAAAATATTGAGCATCTCTAGAAAGGGGAGGTATTAATTTCCCTTTCTCCCTCATATAGACGCTTTCTGACGCCTCTGCAGCAGACGGCTTTTTGGAAACATAGTGACAAAAAGAAGAAATTTGCTCAAAAACCGAGCAATTTTCTCCTTTTGCCACAATGTTTTTTCAGTTTTAGTCATAGGTTATCAATTTCTCCTTTTGCCACAATGTTTTCCAGTTTTAGTCATGGGTTATCCATAGGTTATCCATTCCAATTATAGAGATTTTCTATTTTTTGACAAAAACACGTTCAAAAGTCGGTCTGCTGCAGAATTGTCGTTATGAGGGAAAGGGTTAATTAACGAATTACAGTTGAAAAACAGTTCATGACAAAAGGAGAAATGAGCAAATTCTCCCTTTATATCATGATGATTTCAAAAAGTTATCTGCTGCAAGACCGCATCACAATCCATCTGCAGACGCATCAACAATCCATCTGCAGATGCATCACAATCCATCTGCAGATGACTATGTTGAGTAACCTGCCGTAGATGACTTTTGAAAAAACATCGTGACAAAAAAGAGAAATTGCTACTAACGAGCAATTTTCTCTTTTTGCCTTAATATTTTCAACTCTATTCAATAATAATCATACTTTCAACTTTAGAGAATTTTCCGCATGTATGACTGGAAGTTTTCAAAGTCGTCTGCTGAAGATTTGTTGTATGTGGGAAAGGTTAACTGAACCAATATTCTTTTCAAGTAACAATTTGGCCAATCAGCTGTCAATTCTTACAGAGTTCATTCACAAACAAGTGGTTGATAAACTGTTTTAGCCTTAGGCCAACATTTTTTAGCTCTTAAACTGGCCCAAAGGCCAGAAGAGCTTATGGCCGATGTGTTGGTGTCCGTCGTCCGTGCAATCCGTGCATCCGTAAACAATTGCTTATGAACGCGATAACAGTAATTCAGTTTTG